>BLSH010485886.1:1333311-1376001 GCA_018402905.1 Glandirana rugosa | reverse complement strand
GAAACTTCTAATGTTGGACATTAGAGTAGTGGCAGGACAATTAACCCCCCCCTTCCCAAAATGAACCCTTTTGGGAAAGTAGATACCCCAAGCTATTTGCTGTGAGGCATGTTGAGTCCATGGAATATTTTTGTATTTTGCCACAAGTTTCGGGAAAATTAATTTTTTTTTTTTTTTTACACAAAGTTGTCACAAAAATTATATATTTCTCACACGTGGCATGGGTATATGTAAAATTACACACCAAAATACATTCTGCTGCTTATCCTGCGTATGGGGATACCACATGTGAGACTTTTTGGGAGCCTAGCCGCGTACAGGACCCCAAAAACCAATCACCGCCTTCACGCTTTTCTAAGGGCCTGCCTATCAGTTCGGAGACCCTGAAATGTTAATATAGCACAACCCAACCCCCCCCCCCCCCCAAATGACCTCATTTTGGACAGTAGACACCCCAAAGTATTTGCTAAGAGGCATGGTGAGTATTTTGCAGCTCTTATTTGTTTTGGAAAATGAAGAAAGAAAAGGAAAATATATGTTTTTTCAATTTTCAAAACTGTGACAAAAAGCGAGAATACTCAACATGCCTCTCAGCAAATAGCTTGGTGTGCCTGCTTTCCAAAATGGGGTCATTTGGAAGGGGTTGTGTTATCTTGGCATTTCACGGCCTTCAAAACTGTGATAGGTAGTGAGGAGTGAAATCAAAAATTTACGCTTAGAAATCCAGAAGGCGGTGATTGGTTTTTGGGGTCCTGTACGTGGCTAGGCTCCCAAAAAGTCTCACACACGTGGTATCCCCGTGCACAGGAGAAGCAGCAGAATGTATTTTGGGGTGCAATTCCACATATACCCATGGCATGTGTGAGCAATATATAATTTCAGGGACAACTTTGTGTAAACATTTTTATGGTTTAACCACTTCCCGCCCGGCCTATTGACAAATGACGGCCAGGCAGTGGTTCAGTTATCCTGACATCCTCAAAATAACCAGCAAATGCGCATCCATGGGGCCGCACATCGCGGCGATCGGTAGTGCGTTGTATCAGTCTGGCCCACCGCATTACCAATCTCGGTAAAGAGCTTCCATTGGAAGCTCTTAACCATGTGATCAGCCATGACCAATGACGGCTGATCACGGTGTAAACAGGGAGAGCCATTTATTGGCTTTTCCTCTACTTGCGTCAGCAGACGCGGGTAGAGGAGAGTCGATCGGCGGCTCACCTGACTGGGGGGTGGGGTTTGCGCTGATTGTTTATCAGCGCAGCCTCCCTACGATCGCTACCCTAGACCACCAGGGTGCCGACCAGGACCACCAGGAAGCCGATCAGGGAGTTGCCCCTGACCACCAGGGAGCCCACCCTAGACCACTAGGTAAGGGGCACAACACCCAACATGGACGGCACTCAGTGCCTATATTAGATACCACCCTAGCCCACACATTACATTGTCCTATATCAGTGCCCACCAGTGCCACCTATGAGTGCCCACCGGTGCCACCTATGATTGCCCATCAGTGCCGCTTCTCAGTGCCCCCTATCAGTGCCCGTCTGTGCTGCTCATCAGTGCCGCCTATCAGTGCCCATCAGTGCTGCATATAAGTGCCTCTTCAGTTCCCGTCAGTGTAGCCTCATCAGTGCCCATCAGCGATGGAGAAAATGTTCTTACAGAAACAGAGAAACTTATTTTTTTTTCAAAATTTTCGGTCTTTTTTTTAATTTGTAGCGCAAAAAATAAAAACCCCAGAGGTGATCAAATACCACCAAAAGAATTTTTGTGGGAACAAAATTATAAAAAAAGTTTGCTTGGGTTTAGCGTCAAGTGACCGCGCAATTGTCATTCAAATAGTGACAGTGCTGAAAGCTGAAAATTGGTCTGGGTGGGAAATGGGGTAAGTGCCTGGTATTGAAGTGGTTAAAATAAGTTAACCATATTTTTTTCCCACACACATATTTTTGTATTGTTTACTACAGAGTTATTGGTTTTGACCACCTTTTAGAGTAAATGTTTTTGTAATTCCTTTGTGTCCAGGAATATAGGTTGCTGCATTACCTCCTTTTGCACTAACAGCACATGTTTTTTCTGTGTTTAAATTATTTGCCTGCAGGGCTCTTAAAACACTGGTACATCAGCTACTGGAACCGTGAGTGTCTTATTCAGATAAGACTTCTTGGGACCACTTCTTATGGTAGTAGTCATCCTTTGGATATTGTTGCATGAACCGCTTGGGAGCCGCAAACAACTTGTCTAAGCAGAAGCCAGTTTTTGTACTATTCTTTAGTATGAAGATATAGTAGAAAGGATATGGCTGGCTTTCCAAGACCCCAGCCCTGTTACCTTAGGCCCAGAGGGTTCTGGTTCCTTCCCTTCAGGTTCAAGATCTAACAGACCACCGCTGTGAAAAAACTCAATCTAGTTCTAGTCCCTTGGGTTTGGGAATTGTTCAAGGACAGAGTGTTCTCCCAATAGAATTCTTCCACTTCAGAAGTCCACTTCATTAGACCCTTTCTCCTAGGAACCCTAAGAAAGGTGGGAGGGGGGAATCCCAGGCTTCTGCCAGGATACAGATCTAGACCATTTATTGTCTTCCTTTCATAAATCCTTATGGATAATCACCAGTTGTTCCAGCAAAATAAGAAAGTGTCAGAAAATTCTTCTTTGGACACATAAGTACTTGAGGAAATATCCCCTAAAGGAATGAGTTGAAAACGGAGTGCTGATTCAAAGCCAGAGTCGTTCTGTTGCCCTACAAGACTGTGCCCAGCTGTAACATGGCCGTAACATAGTCTAACAATTCATTGTCCCCCCTTGAGTCAGATCCACAATGTTAAGTCTCATGAGACACATACTACCTATAGTACTGGATAACAAGAAGAGGGGAAGTTTCCCAGTGTCCGCAACCTAGAGGCTTGAGGTGCACAAATGGCCTGTGCTACAAAATGCAGGAACAGTAGAGGCTGTGTCCAGCGCGTTTACGCAATTTAAAGGGGGTAAAACAAAACTGGTACACACATGCACATTTCACCATTGTGTCCATGTTTGCCCAGTAGCACAGGCAGGTGGGCGGGTCATGTCTGAGCAGTGCCACCAGTGGCCTATTCCTTCGATATTGCTCTTAAGGGCCCCATATGAGATCACTGTCCTGAGTACAGTACCATGGCACTCTCTGTCAGCACCAAACTAACTGTGCAACCAAAGAGAGCCCAAAGACTGCTCCCTAGTTAAACACAGCCAAAGGGTGGGAATTCAGGACTAGGGACCACTACTTGGGGGCACTGCACTCACATAAAATATTCTGAAGAAATGCAAAATGGACCAATCTTTGCCTCTCCTAGCTCAAACAACCCCCATAGGGTCTTCAGAAACAGAGCTCCACTGCAGCAAGCCACTGCAGCTCTCTGGACCTGCATAGCACCCCGCAACGTAATTACTAATGTGATTAAATCACCTGCTAAGGTGAGTGCTTTTCCAGGGTAACCAATAGGACTGATACAACTTAATCGACATATTCACTTCTAATTCATTATAAAAACAATTGTCAACTATTTTCTAGGGTTGCACTGTTGCCGATATTGGCCATTTTCCGGAAGGAAAGTTGCTCGGGAGCGGACCGCCTCCTCCTCACCGCCGTTCGGTGCCATCCCCGCCTGTTCCTCCCAGTGGCATCGCTAGGTACAGGCCCGTTGCACACCTCCTTCCTCCAGCTCTGACTCCCGGCCACACAGAGCACTGGATCCGGGCTCTCCCTAGCTAAAAGCTGAGGCAGAGAACAGAAGGGGCTCTGTATGTAGACACTGTATGGGCAGGTATCCTGTTGCACTGAGCAGCCACCTCTTCTCCAGCGAGAGACAGAAGATACGCCCTGCTCTCCATGGTTGGATCTATGGGGGTGCTCCCCAGATCTCAGTTGTGGCCCCCCATGAGGGACATTTTAGCCGCTGAGCTTCTCCCCAATCCCCTTACTCAGGGCTGGAACAAGAGTCGGAGGACAGGAGAAGTAGCAGTGGCAGAGAGGAGGAGGTGCAGGCTCTCTCCCATCCTGTTAGTGGAGTGTTCCTTTATAGCGTACTCCTCCTGTACCATGCCTGCAGTCTCTGGCTGTCTCCTGTACCATGCCCGCAGTCTTTGGCTGTCTCCTGTACCATGCTCGCTGTCTCTGGCTGTCGCCTGTACCATGCCCGCAGTCTCTGGCTGTCTCCTGTACAACGCCCGCAGTCTCTGGCTGTCTCCTGTACAACGCCCGCAGTCTCTGGCTGTCTCCTGTACAACGCCCGCAGTCTCTGGCTGTCTCCTGTACCATGCCCGCAGTCTCTGGCTGCCTCCTGTACCATGCCCGCAGTCTCTGGCTGTCTCCTGTACCATGCCCGCAGTCTCTGGCTGTCTCCTGTACCATGCCCGCAGTCTCTGGCTGTCTCCTGTACCATGCCTGCAGTCTCTGGCTGTCTCCTGTACCATGCCTGCTGTCTCCTATACCATGCCTGCTGTCTTCTGTACCATGCACGCAGTCTCTGGCTGTCTCATGTACCATGCCTGTAGTCTCTGGCTGTCTCCTGTACCATGCCCGCAGTCTCTGGCTGTCTCCTGTACCATGTCCGCAGTCTCTGGCTGTCTCCTGTACCATGCCCGCAGTCTCCTATACCATGCCTGCTGTCTTCTGTACCATGCACGCAGTCTCTGGCTGTCTCATGTACCATGCCTGTAGTCTTACTCAGGGCTGGAACAAGAGTCGGAGGACAGGAGAAGTAGCAGTGGCAGAGAGGAGGAGGTGCAGGCTCTCTCCCATCCTGTTAGTGGAGTGTTCCTTTATAGCGTACTCCTCCTGTACCATGCCTGCAGTCTCTGGCTGTCTCCTGTACCATGCCCGCAGTCTTTGGCTGTCTCCTGTACCATGCTCGCAGTCTCTGGCTGTCGCCTGTACCATGCCCGCAGTCTCTGGCTGTCACCTGCACCATGCCCGCAGTCTCTGGCTGTCTCCTGTACCACGCCCGCAGTCTCTGGCTGTCTCCTGTACCACGCCCGCAGTCTCTGGCTGTCTCCTGTACAACGCCCGCAGTCTCTGGCTGTCTCCTGTACCATGCCCGCAGTCTCTGGCTGCCTCCTGTACCATGCCCGCAGTCTCTGGTTGCCTCCTGTACCATGCTCGCAGTCTCTGGCTGTCTCCTGTACCATTCCCGCAGTCTCTGGCTGTCTCCTGTACCATGCCCGCAGTCTCTGGCTGTCTCCTGTACCACGCCCGCAGTCTCTGGCTGTCTCATGTACCATGCCTGTAGTCTCTGGCTGTCTCCTGTACCATGCCCGCAGTCTCTGGCTGTCTCCTGTACCATGTCCGCAGTCTCTGGCTGTCTCCTGTACCATGCCTGCTGTCTCCTATACCATGCCTGCTGTCTTCTGTACCATGCACGCAGTCTCTGGCTGTCTCATGTACCATGCCTGTAGTCTCTGGCTGTCTCCTGTAACATGCCCGCAGTCTCTGGCTGTCTCCTGTACCATGTCCGCAGTCTCTGGCTGTCTCCTGTACCATGCCCGCAGTCTCCGGCTGTCTCCTTTTCCATGCCTGCAGTCTCTGGCTGTCTCCTGTATCATTGCCTGCAGTCTCTGACCGTCTCCTGTAGCATGCTTGCAGTCTCTGACCGTCTCCTGTACCATACCAGCAAACACTGCTGTTACTTCTGCCTATTGCCTCCTCCTTCCCACCACAAGCTGTCACCTCTGCCCCTATGTCTCCCAACAGCCCATCTATCCCCATCCTCTTCCCCCCAGCAATCATAGCCTTTTCCATCCCAACTCTCCCACCCCGCAATCCCTATTTCACCCCACCCTCAACTACCTTGCCCTCACTTACCCGCTACTCCCACCCTGCTGTCACCCAACTCCTTAACAACCCCCCTCCCCCCACCTCCCAAACCACCCCTCTTCCTAGGCGATATTTATCAGTAATTGGTATCGGCGAATACCTGTAAAAAAATATCAGTACTCGTACTCGCTGTTAAAGAAACGGTACCGCTGCATCCCAACTATTTTCAATATTGATTAGTTGGTCAGCTGTTTAGTTGGTCTGCATACAGAATGCATTATTTGTTTACATATCAGAACTTTTGAATATGAATGGTTGAGGAGCAAGGCATCATGTGACATGTAGTCCTGGGTAGGAGAAGGAATTTAATTAAAGCGATTCTAAAAAGGCAGAAGATTTTTTTTATCTTGCTATATAGGAGGCACTCCATACAATATTCCGAGTCCTCCTGAAGACAGGAGGAGACAGAAGCACTAGCGGGGGACCCCAGAAGAGGAGGATTGCAACTACTCTGTGCAAATTCATGTTTATAATTAAAAAAAAACAACATTAACAATCACTTTATGTATTTCTCAATTCCAGCCCTCGAGGTGCACCAACACGTCATGTTTTCAGGATTTCCCTCAGATGAATCAGCTGTGGTAATTACTAAGGCAATGAAACTGATCAAATCACCTGTGCAAAATAATTGAAAGCCTGAAAACATGACCTGTTGGTGCGCCTTGAGGACTGGAATTGAGAAACACTGCTTTAAGGGTTTTGTGCGGGAAGGATCAGCATCTAAACCCAGAAAAGCTGAAGGCTGATAAATTGATCCATACAAAAAAGTCTTAGCCTTTAGTACTACTTTATTTGAAAAGTATTGATATATATATATCTATATCTATATCTATATCTATATATATATATATATATATATATATATATATGTCTGACTCCCAGATATGCCCAGCACCTATGGACGCCAGCAGAAAAATGGGATTTTTGACTTGCCGTAAAATCCATTTCTCTGAGTTCATTGACAGACACAGCGCTTCCTTAGACATTCCATAGGGTTATACCGCCCCCTACAAGAGCAGGACACTAGGCAGAAAAAAGACTTGACTACGCCTATGGGCAGTCCTAGGTGGTATACACCCCCCTCTCTGCAATAGGCCTTCAGATTAGTAACATGCAGTGTCAGAAGTATTAAAAACTCCTTAGAGGGGTGGGTGCTGTGTCTGTCAATTAATTTTATGGTAAGTCCAAAATCCAATTTTCTCATTTGTTCATTGACACATTGCTTCCTTAGACATTAACATAGGGACGTCCCAAAGCAGTGCCAAACATGAGGGGTGGGATAACGAAATCCCAAGGCTAACACAAGAGTCAACCAGGTAACAGAAGCTCAACACAGAACAAACGGAGCCGAACCTGAGCAATACGCCCTCAAGAGGGGATAGACCCTCCAAACTGCACCCTGCAAACATGCGACCAAAAGCAACATCCACAGATGCCAGCACATCCACTTTGCAGAATGTTGCGAAAATGTACACCGACGACCAAGTGGCCGCCTTGCCAAATTGCGCAACTGACGCCTGATGACAGAAGACACAAGAAACACTAAGCGCTTAAGTAGATCTCCCTGTGACAGGGAAAGGGAGGAACCAGCCGACCCCCGACAGAAGAGGCCAGAGTCATCATCTGTCTGAGCCATCCAGAAATGGTCACAAATGAAGCAGACAGCCCCGTTCTTGGCCCATCCGCAATCACAAACCATAAGTCCGACCTCTGACAAGACTCAGTGGCTGCCAAATACACCCGAATCACCCAAACCACATCCAGGACAAGGAAGGCAAATTCCTTAGGATATGTTGTTCAAGGGCACAGAGAAGGTAACACAAAGTCCTTACTCAAAAGGAAATCAGAGGAAGGAATGGGGGACAAGGGCAAAGAACCACCGTATCCTTGCGGAACCCCGGGTAAGGTGTAAAACAAGATAACGCCACCCGTTCCAACACCCTGCGAGTAGAAGGTTATAGTCACCAACAAAGGCCACCTACTGAAACAGAGTAAGCAGATGAATCCCCCAAATCAGTATAACAGAGGTTTCTGTAAAACTGAAACCACCAAGTTCCAATGCAATGGCGGTAGAAGAGACCGCACTCGAGGAAATGGACGTCAAACCCCTGAACAAAAGTATACACCAGGGAGAGCAAGACCAGGGTATGCTGAAGATGACTGCCAAAGCTGACACCAGGCCCTTGATGGTAATCAAGCCCATTTCTGCTCAATCCCCCGTGAAGGAAGGCAGAATCTGAACCACCAAGAAAGAAAGGCAGTCACCAAGGAACGTCAGCGACCAGGTGCACCTGTTCAGCTTACCCAGACCGACAATACCAATCCAGTACCAATAGAATGACCGGAATCCCTGCAGCCATGATCCTGCGCAAAAGCCACAGCCAAAGCTGGGGAGGAAGAAAAGCCTAGGTCAAACAATACCGGGCCCAGGGGCCACCAGAGCGTGTGAAGTGTCAACCAGAAGATCCCGTGACCTTGCTAGGTATCTCGGTTCCTTTCTGTTGAGCTGGGACGCAAACAGTGCCCAATTGGGAACATATCTGATGAAACACAGCCCGGTGAAAGACCAACCCGTGGTCCAATACTAGCTGACTGAGGCATCCGCCTGCCAGTATCCTTCTCCCAGAAAAACATAAGCGGGAGAGGGCCCGTAACGAGACATTCTGCCCACCGGAATGCCGGCCACGGCCAGGGCTGCCAACATTCCATTTGTTCCACCCTGGTGATTTACATAGGCTACTGCTGTTGCATTGTCTGACTGGATTTGCCCTGGGAACCCCGAAGTCGATCCGTCCACGATCCCGTCAAAGTCTGATCGCTCAAAGTTCCAGGATATTTATCGGTAGTCTGGAAGCCTCCCATGCACAGTGACCCTGAGCAGACAGAGCTCAGTCCCAGGACACCTCCCCACCGGTGACCACCATCCATACAAGGGCAGAAAGGATTTGCCCTGCCAAAGAACCAAAGCTACCAGATCAGGGAACCCTGGGATTTGGCCCAGCCGATCTGATTGTCCAGAGACCTCGGGCACTTGTCCCATTAAGCCAGGATCTCCCCTAAAGGGAGCTTGTATGGAACCGTGCAAAAGGAAACGCCTTGAAGGTAGATACCATTAGGCCCAAGTACCGCAAGCAGGTCCACAGGGAGGCTCATCTGCCGGACAACAGTAGATGAAATGCGGCAAGCAACTCCTGGAGTTTGTCCAGATATAGAAACACCCTGACCAGAACTGGAGCCCGGGCCAGGCCCAGACAATCCAATGTTCTGGAAAGAGCCAAAGCAGACTTCAGGTATTCTAGAAGCCAACTGGATTCTGTCAAGGTCTGTATATGAGCTACGTCGCCCCTCGGGGCAGAAGATGATCATCCAGGTAGCCCAGGACCGCAAACCCCCGCTGACATAACCAGAGGAGTGACGGCGAGACCAAGGAGCAACACCACGAGCTGGTAATGCTCTTCTCCCACAGCAAAACAAAGGGAGTGCTGAGGTCAGGCACATAGATGAATGTGCAAGCAGGCATTCTTGATGTCGAATAAAAAACAGAAAGTCCCCATGAGGAAGGGACGCCATCATCGTGCCAGTGGACTCCATTCTGAACTACTGGATCCACAAAAGCAGGTTAGAGCCTTGAGGTCCAGAATTTAACGCACCATGCCCTCCATCTTTCGGACCGTGAACAGGATTTAATAAAACCCATGAAAACCGTTCCGACAGGAACCGGGACAAACACGCCATGAAGAACCAGGGCTAATATAGCCCCACGAGGAGAACTGCCAATGGTCCAGTGACGGACACACAATGGGAGGAAAAATCGGATTTGGGGAACAAGGCCGTAACACTATCTTGTAACCAGACAAGATCAAGATGTCCTCCCCCACTCCAGACACGGGTGAGGGCTGAAGGGGCCTTGTCCGCAGATTAGAAAATCCCGCTCTAGGCTTGCCAGACCAGGTCCGTCCGGACACTCTCGAGGAGGGTTTGAAAGGTTTCGAACCCCTGTCAGTGGACCCCGAAGAATGAAAAAACAGTGTGCCGTGAGAGGAGGACCGTGTCTGCGACGAGGCTCCTTTCCTTCTCAGACTGTGGAAGAAATGTACCTTCCTCCCTCATGAGACATGCAATGATGTCATCCAGGGTAGCCCCAAAACGACAATGGCCTTTAAAAACCTAGTCTGCAGACAAACACTTAGGCCACAATACATGTCTAAGCACTACTGCAGAAACAGAGCTCAGCAACCAAGGGAGCTGCCTCTAAGAGGCATAGCAGACCAACCGCGGTCCCTTAATCAACAGGTCTGCCATTTCAGCAAAGGCAGGGGGATTCTGTTCCCCCTCAATGTATGTAGGTCGGATCTGTAAAAGCCGCAGATTCCTCTACCGGAAACATGATTGTTTAGTGCAACCAAGAGGCAGGGGGATCCACCACTGGTGCAACAGTCCACTTCTTAAGGAGGGACCCCTCGGGGGGTACCCCACCACAAGCTTCTTTGGAAGCACAAAGGAGCGCTGTGGACACTCCCATTCTACATGGGCAAATTGTGCCAAAAATGAGGGAGAAGGGAACGTTTTTGCTGTGCCAGACGGCTCCAGGGTGCCAAAGGGAGCCGGCCCTCCGCTGCAGCTCTATCGCCCATATTTAAAGTTTCCTGCATAGATGTGATAAGTGCGACAACCAGAGTCTTCTCGTACACCACTACAGTTGTGGAGGAATCATCCTCACTACCTGACCGAACAGGGAGTGTAGCCACCAACCCGTAAGGTGGGCCACGTCTGTGGGAACAGAGCCAGAACGCCCGAGGTTCCGCACAGGCGCCCACTGAGGCCCCCCGCACAGGGAGGCACAGGCTGAGGCCCCTCACTGAGGGCGCCGACCAAGGGGCGGCAGACGGGGCACCACGGAGGCCCCTCACAAGGGACTCCCACCGAGGCCCCTCACAGGGGACGCCCACCGAGGCCCCGCACAGGGGACGCCCACCGAGGCCCCGCACAGGGGACGCCCACCGAGGCCCCGCACAGGGGACGCCCACCGAGGCCCCGCACAGGGGATCCCCATCGAGGCCCCGCACAGTGGATCCCCATCGAGGCCCCGCACAGTGGATCCCCATCGAGGCCCCGCACAGGGGATCCCCATCGAGGCCCCGCACAGGGGATCCCCATCGAGGCCCCGCACAGGGGATCCCCATCGAGGCCCCGCACAGGGGATCCCCATCGAGGCCCCGCACAGGGGATGCCACTTAGGCCCCTCACAGGGGGTACAGGCTGAGGCCCCTCGCAGGGGGCGCACATTGAGATCCCGCACAGGGGATGCCAGTGGGGCCCCTCACAGGCTGTGGCCTAAATTTGCGGCCACCTGCCGCGAGTGCGCGGCCTGCAGGTGGGCGGGACCGATCCGAGCAGCAGAACGGAGGGTGGACGGCGTGAAGCAGAAATTGGTGGCCTCCGCCTCCCGCCCTGGGGCCCCCCAGCCAGCCCCCGGTGGGTACACCGTAAAGCCACAGCCTAAATTACTGGAGGGCTGTTGCCGTCCGGTCACCCGCCCCCTAGGCCCAACCAAGGCAGCAGGTGGGCCCAAGGAGTATCGCATACCCAATAACAACCCCAAGGGTGTGAGGGGGGTGGGACAGTGTGTCCAAAAGGCACCTAGGCCAGAAGCCTGGGCCTCACCCGGGAAGGGGGGGGGGGGAACCCCGGAGGGACTGACCACCCCAAGGAGCACCCGCATCCAACACCCCATCCAGGGAAGGAGAGGTGGGGGCCCCCTACTCAGCGATCCGGCGAAGTCTGCGGGTAACGCTCTCAGACAGATCCTCCTCGTCACCAAACTGTCGGCCATGCGGCATGTCCAGTGGTGCTATGTCAAGGCCGACCTAGCGCGGTCTGCACGCACTCGTTGGCCAGACTGGGGAGAACACTGGATACTTAGTGACCAACCCGTCGCCCAGCCAAGCAGTTGATTGTAGAGATTACCAGAAAAAAATCCAAGAAAAAAGAAAATAAACAAAAAATTGTCAGGACTAGAGATCCCAGCAGGGAACTAGGTCCTTACTCCTGACTAGGCAGAAAAAAACTGAAGGCCTATTGCAGAGAGGGGGGTGTATACCACCTAGGACTGCCCATAGGCGTAGCCAAGTCTTTTTTCTGCCTAGTGTCCTACTCCTGTAGAGGGCGGTATAACCCTATGGTAATGTCTAAGGAAGCGCTGTGTCTGTCAATGAACAAAAGAGAAAACAAGGCAATGCTTGGAGTGGTACAGGGAGTCAAGATGTACCATTTGTCAGTATCCAATCATCTGGAGGTGGAGCATAACCCAATAGTCTAAGAATAAACTATGCCCTGTGATTAGGATTCTTTTTTACCATTTATTCCCAATAAAAAGAATAAAGAAATACACGGATGCAAATTTGCTACCAAACTTAAACCCTAATTGTCCGGGAAAAAAAGATGTACAATACATTAGGGTAGGCTACAAAACCTAAAAGATATAATATGGGGAATTAAAACATTGCCCAAGTGCTCTATGATTCAAGTGGATTTAGGGAGAAAATAGGTTTGGGGACTCAGCAACCTGAGCTCTGTCTTACCTGAATGCCATCCAATAGTTTGCTGATTGACCAGAAACTATCTGCTTCAATGTTCCTTAGTGTATCTGATGAAAGGCTGCTCACATCAAAGTTTTCTACGTCGTCTTCTAAAAAATTAGAACATGCAACAGTTTATTGTAAAAACTACATATGCAAACACAATAATAAAGCAGAGCGTTTGTGAGTAATAGAAAGAAAAAAAAAGATATATATTATATATATATATATATATATATATATATATATATATATATATATATATATATATATATATATACACACATGCACACACATATACACACACACACACACACACACATATATACAGTTGTGCTCATAAGTTTACATACCCTGGCAGAACTTATGATTTCTTGGCAATATGAATAACACAAAACATTTCTTTCACTCATGGTTAGTGTTTGGCTGAAGACATTCATTATCAAATCAACTGTGTTTAATCTTTTTAAACAGAAACTATCCAAATGACCCTAATCAAAAGTTTACATAACCTGGTTATTTTGGCCTGATAACATGCACACAAGTTGACAGAAAGGGGTTTGATGGCTATTAACCACTTGCTGACCAGCTCACGTACATGTACTGCTGCAAAGTGGCAGCCCTGGGGAATCGCTGTACATGTATGTCAGCTCTTTAAATGGATATAGCAGGCACACGGGGGAGGCATGGGGGAGCCGATGCGCGTGGCCAGCGGCCACAATGTCCTCCGGCTACCCACGATCACTTTAAAGAGACAAAACGGGGGATCTGTCAATGTAGACAGACAGATCCCCGTTCTGTCAGGGAAGTGGAGAGAGATTTGCTGCTCCTAGTACCCGGGAACAGCGCTCTCTCTCTACTCCCAATCAACACACTGCCCCCACAGTTAGAAAAACCACCCAGGGAATACATTTAACCCCTTTATCGCACCCCTAGTGTTAACCCCTTCCCTGCTAGTGACATTTATACAGGAATCAGTGCACTGATCGCTAAATACAGTAAATGTCAATGATTACAAAAAAAGTCTTAAAAGTCTTTGATCTGTCTGCCGCAATGTCGCAGTCCGGGCTAAAAATCACTGATCGCCGCCATTACTAGAAAAAATAAATAAATAAAAATGCCATAAATATATCCCCTATTTTGTAGAGGCTATAACCTTTGCGCAAACCAATATATGCCTACTGTGATTTTTTTTACCAAAAATATGTAGAAGAATACATATCTGCCTAAACTAATACATTTGTTTTTTTATATATTTTTTTGGATATTTATTATAGCAAAAAGTAAAAAAAAAATTTTTTCTTCTAAATTTTTGCTCTTTGTTTATAAAGCAAAAAAATAAAAACCGCTGAGGTGATCAAATACCACCATAAGAAAGCTCTATTTGTGGGAAAAAAGGGCGTCAATTTTGTTTGAGTACAGCGCCGCACGACTGCGCAATTGTCAGTTAAAGCGACGCAGTACCGTATCGCAAAAAATGGCCTGGTCAGGGAGTGGGTAAATCCCTCAGGGGCTGAAGTGGTTAAAGGTAACCATCCTCACCTATGATCTGTTTGCTTGTAATTAGTGTGTGTGTATAAAAGGTCAATGAGTGTCCTGACAGACCCTTGCATCTTTCATCCACTGCTGCACTGACGTTTCAGGATTCTGAGTCATGGGGAAAGCAAAAGAATTGTCAAGGGATCTGCGGGAACAGGGAGTTGAACTGTATAAAACAGGAAAGGAATATAAAAATATATAAAAAGAATTGAGAATGCCAATCAGCAGTGTTCAAACACTAATCAAGAAGTGGAAAATGAGCGGTTCTTTTGAAACCAAACCACGGTCAGGTAGACCAGCTAAAGTTTCAGCCATAACTGCCAGGAAAATTGTTTGGGATGCAAAGAAAAATGCAAAAATAACATCAGGTGAAATACAGGACTCTGAAAACATGTGGTGTGGCTGTTTCAAGATGCACTTGAAGAAAGTTGGGCTGCATGGTCAAGTCGCCAGAAGAAAGCCATTACTACGCAAATGCCACAAAGTATCCTGCTTACAATACGCCAAACAGCAAAGAGACAAGCCTCAAACCTTCTGGCACAAAGTCATTTGGGACACTGGAATGCAGAGAGAGCTGTCAGATCTTCAAGTTGATGTTGGGAGGTGGGGGGGACCAAACGCCAGCCAATGGGACAGTGGCTGGGCGGGTGTTAGCTGTTCAGTCCTGCCCAACTCCGATCTCAGCGTGAAAATCTGACAGCTCTCTCTCTCTGCATTCCAGTGTAATTAGCTGACAGTTTCATGCACAGAGCGGCTCCCTACAAGCAGCGCTCTCTGTGCATTGTGAATCTTCTAATCTCTTCTGCCAGTGCCAGCCAGTACCATGCAATGCCACCTGTCAGTGCCACCTGCCAGTACTATCCAGTGCCGCCTGTCAGTGCCAACCAGTGCCACCTGCCAGTACCACCCAGGGCCCCCTGTCAGTGCTAATCAGTGCCATCTGCCAGTACCATCCAGTGCCGCCTGTCAGTGCCAATCAGTGCCACCTGCCAATACCATCCAGTGTCACCTGTCAGTGCCAATCAGTGCCACATGCCAGTGCCACCTGCCAGTACCACCCAATGGCTATCAGTGCCAATCAGTGCTGCCTATCAGTGCTTCCAATCAGTGCTGCCTGCCAGTGCCACCTATCAGCAACAATCAGTGCTGCCTGTCAGTGTCGGGGCACAGGTAGGCTGCATATGACAATTGTATATAAAAATATATTTTTTAAAAACTGTCATTTTTGGTTTCGGTTTTCGGCTTAGTGCATTTTCGGTTTCGGCACCAAAATTTCCCTTCGGTGCACCACTAGAATAAAGTAAAGGCTCTGGAGCGGCCATCTCAGTCTCCTCACCTCAATATCATTGAGCCACTCTGGGGAGATCTCAAATGTGCAGTTCATGCAAGACAGCCCAATAATTTCCAGGAACTGGAGTCTTCTTGCCAAGAGGAATGGACAACTTTACCATCTGAGAAGATAAAGAGCCTCATCCACAAAAGACTTCAAGTTGTCACTGATGTTAAAGGGGACAATACACGGTATTAAGAACTGGGGTAAGTGAACTTTTGATCAGGGTCATTTGGGTAGTTTCTGTTGTCATTATGATTTAAAAAGAGTAAACACAGTTGACTGATAATAAATGGCTTCAACCAAACACTAACCATGAGTGAAAGAAAAGTTTCTGTGTCATCATTCCTATTCTCTGAAAAATGGCCAAGAAATCATACGTCCTGCTAGGGTATGCAAACTTATGAGCACAACTGTGCGTATGTGTGTGTATATATATATATATATATATATATATATATATATATACACACACACACACACACACACACACACACACATATAAATAAAAATATACACACACACACATATATATATATATATATATATATATATATATATATACACACACACACACACACACATACTATATTACCAAAAACATTTGGACGCCTGCCTTTGCACGCACATGAACTTTGATGGCCTCCCAGTCTTAGTCCATAGGGTTCAATATTGAGCTGGCCCAACCTTTGCAGCTATAACAGCCTCAACCCTTATGGGAAGGCTGTCCACAAGGTTTAGGATTGTGACTATAGGAATGTTTGACCATTCTTCCATAAGTGTATCTGTGAGGTCAGGCACTAATGTGGACAAGAAGATCTAGCTTGCAGTCTCCGCTCTAATTCACCCCAAAGGTGTTCTATCGCGTTGAGGTCAGGACTCCGGGCAGGCCAGTTAAGTTCCTCCATTCCAAACTCGCTCATCGAAGTCTTTATGGACCTTGCCCTTGCTTTGTGCACTGGTCCAGATCATTTGGGGGGGGGAGGTTACGGCACGGGGGTTGTTTTTCAGGGGTAAGGCTTTGCCCCCTAGTTCCAGTGAAGGGAACGCTTAAGGCGTCAGCATACAAAGACATTTTGGACAATTTCATGCTCCCTACTTTGTGGAAATAGCTTGGGAATGGCCCCTTCCCGCTCCAACATCACTGTACACCAGTGAACAAACAAGATCCATAAATATATGGATGAGCGAGTATGGGGTGGAGGAATTTGTGCCTAACCTCTCAAATGCGCTTCTGGAAGAGTGGTCAAACATTCCCAAAGACACACTCCTAAACCTTGTGGACAGCCTTCCCAGAAGAGGTGAAGCTGTTATAGTAGAAAAGGGTGGGCCAACTCAATATTGAACCCTACGGACTAAGACTGGGATGATAGTAAAGTTCATATTCGTGTAAAGGCAGGCACTCCCCTTACCTTGCAGCTGCTTAAGAGCTAGCAAGGAGACTGCTGCTTGATGACTGGCACTGGTCTTGATTCCAAGCACTTGCCAGATTGGCAGCAAGAGGAAGGCTGGAATGCTTCCTATTCCTCTGCATTTAACTTGCCACCACTTGTCTTGGGCAAGTGCTTGGAGCTTTGACAAGTGCCGGTCATCAAGCAGTCATCTCCTTGCTAGCTACATTATTGAATGGGCGGGGAGCATCCTGACTGACCTTATAGCTAGGCTTACAAAGCGCATAGGAGCAGGGGCCAAAGTACTACATTTAGCAACAGGACAAGAAATGAGAGGAGTGCCTGTCATTGGGACAAAACATTTACTGAAAAACAGTGGGAGATGTTTATCAATGCTGCTGCACAGCTAGGCTAACCTAAAAAGAAGCAGGAGGCAGATGATATTTAGACAAAATTATTATACTTTGCCAGTTTTACCCAAACATTTCCCAGCTATTCAAAAACAGCACTGTGACGGAATAAATTCTGCCCATGACCATGTTTTAATTGTGCGTCTGTTTTGTATGAAAATCTGTCATCTCTGTCAAAATCTGTTGTAGTGTGCTGCCCAGGATTACAGATAAAAATATGCATAACAAACGTGTCATATAGGCATTGTTTATTAACAGAGAGCTTGATTTGTGTCAAAATTTTTCGCTATATTGCAATCTGCACACGGGAGGTGGAATTGGGCAATTTTACATGAGATATAGGGACCTAAAAAGTAAGCAGACCTCGTGTTTCACAACCAAATAAAGGAGGCAGCACTCCAATGACATCATGTGACATCATGAGGGTGGGGCTCATGATGACGTCATCGTGTGGCCCTGCCCCATGCCAATATAAGGCAACCGTGCAGCACGGACCCGGCATTCAAGTGGAAGAGAGCGACGAGTCAACATCTCCAGAAGAAGAAGGAGGAGAAGAAGAAGAAGCAGCGGCGGCGGGAGAAGCTATCCAGGGAGACAGCAGCAAAAGAGCAGAAGACCCCTCAGAAGACAGAAGACCCCGCAAAAGAGCCGAAGAAAGAAGATGAGGGAGAAGAGAGGGGAGAAGATGCCGGAGCGGATTTAATAAAATATTTTAAAAAGCTGTGTAGTGTTTTTTTTTTGTACACTTTTTTCCCCCAGTTAAATAGGGAGTATGGGTACCCCATACTCATTTACATAGGGTGGGGAGCCCGGCATCTGGGGGGCCCCCTTATTAAAGGGGGCTTCCAGATTCCGATAAGCCCCCACCCGCAGACCCCGACAACCAACAGCCAGGGTTGTTGGGAATAGGCTCTTGTCCCCATAAACATGGGGACAAGGTGCTTTGGGGGGGGCGCAGAGCCCCCCCTACCCCAAAGCACCCATACTCCCCATGTTGAGGGCATGCGGCCTGGTACAGTCCAGGACGGGGGGGGGCGCATGCCCGTCCCCACCACCTTTCCTGGCCTGCCAGGCTGCGTGCTCGGATAAGGGTCTGGTACGGATTTTGGGGGGACTCTACGCCGTTTTTTTTCGGCGTGGGGGCTCCTCTTAAAATCCATGCTGGATCGAAGAGCCTGGTATGCTCCTGGGGGGGGGGGGGGGTTTAACCCCACGCAAGTTTTTTGCGGGGTTCCCCTTTAACACACCTAGCACACAAGTTGCGCCACAAGTCGGATCACCGTGATCCGACTTCTGGTGCGGCTTCTATTCAAATCAATGGGCTCCCATAGGGAACCATTGATTTTGAATAGAACGCCTGACGAGGCTTAACGCTGTGTATACAACGTTAAGTAACGTTATGGAGCGTTTTGCCGGCTCGGCGTCAAAAACGCCATGACGCTGCAGCTTCAGAACGCACTGGTCCCACGTTCTAGCTACAGCTCACTAACGCCGACGCACTCTACTGCTCAAAAACGTCAACCTTTTAGAGGGCCTTTGAATAACATGGAGAGCAGCAAAAAACGCCCAAAAACGTGGCATTACAAAACGCCCGTGTGTATGAGGCCTAAGGCTTCATGCACACAGGACTTTAAAAAAACGTCCAAAAAACGTCAGTAGCTTATCAGTGATTTTTTCAGCTTTTACCAGCGTTCAATTACCGCCACTTTTGCGCGATTTTTTTTGCGTTCTTAAAGGTCCAGCAGTTTTTTTTGTCTTTTTTTCCCCAACTGATCGAATACATCCAAAAACATTGGAGATCAAGGTTTTTTCACGTTTTTGAGCGTTTGAACGTTTTTTACAGCTGAAAAACGTCTCTCAGAACCCTCTGGTCTTGGGGTTTTTTTACAGCTCAAAAACTACACTGCTAAAAACAGTTGATAGCTGCCTATGTGTGCATGAATACATAGGATAACATGATGGAGAGTTGATTGACTGTAGAAAAAAACGTCTGCAGCTAAAAACAGCTGCTGTAAAACAGTCAAAAAAAACGTCCTGTGTGCATGAGGCCTAAAAGATCTTAGGATGATTAAGTCCCACCAAGGCCAATACAGCCACAAATGTACACCAAATGTAAATTAAGATTTGTAAACAGTGATTAAAGTGGTTGTAAACCTCTCTCCTATCAGTGATGTATATAGCCTCAGATGAAACAGAGATGAAACAAACTCCCTACATAAGTGTTTTACAGGTATATCTGCAGTCTTTCCCTTTCTATATTGTGTTAGAAATCTTGTTTCCTCTTCCAACAGTGGGCGTGGAGTCTAGCCAAACACTGTGTGAGAGCTGATTGGAGGAAAAGCACCCCCACTCCCCCTTAACATAGGCAGAGAAACAAAGGAAGCTGTGAAGGACAGTTATAGGTGGGGGCAGGGGCCCTTTATTACTGGTGTAAATTTGGTCAGGGGATACACTGGGCCCCTTTGTTGCCATTGTGTTAGGTGTCCAGTGTACCCCTGTGCCTGTAAGGAGGATTGGGCTACCCTCCGGGTCCACTTGCCCTTTATCTGTACATTAGAATGCATGTGCTTCCATTGTGGAGACCCTCATAAATTTAGAAGGTTAGGACTGCAAGTGATACAGGGTGCCGTGAAAAGACCCTGCAGCTTACGCATGCGTTTGCAAATGTGTACTAACTAAACCCCTGTATTTAACGCATATTGTTGGATAGGTTAATTTGATTGGTAAGCAGACTGGTTGGCGAGTTAAGCTGGGAATTTTCTTGGGTTTTGTCATTCATGAGTATGCCTTTCCATGTGCTCCTTGCTGTGAAGGCTAGTTATAGGTGGGGGGCAGGGGCCATTTCTTTGTTACTGGTTTAAATTCGGTTAGGGGACAGGTGGGGCACCTTTGCTGCCATTGTGCTATGTGATGGGTGTCCAATGTGCCCCTGTGCCTTTGAGGATTGGGCTACCTGCAGGCCCACTTGCCCTTTATCTATCCATTAGAATACATGTGCTTCCATTGTGGAAACCCTCATAAATTTAGAAGGTTAGGACTGCAAGTTATACAGGGTGCTATGAAAAGGCCATGCAGCTTACACATGCATTTGCAAATGTGTGCTAGCTAAACCCCTGTTTTTAACGCATACTGGTTACAGGTTAATTTGGTTGGTAAGCAGACTGGTTGGTGAGTTGAGCTGGGAATTTTTTATGGTTTTGCCTTTCAGAGGAACAAAGTAACAAGCAGAGCTGTACTGTAAATAGACCAGCTCTCTGCTTATCTATCTCCAAGCACCCTACCCGAATAAATTTTCGGCTGCTGTTATCTCGTGTGTCAGAGAACTTGCCAGAAGTGACTCTGCTATCAGAGCAACGGATCAGCAGAAAGACACAGCACTCAGAACTTTGGAGAGAGATAAGTAAACACTACAGATATAAGTGCCAGATTATTATTATTAAGTGGGTCAGATATCATGCATGGGGTTTACAACCACTTTAAATGTCACTTTTACGAGTACTAACCAATAAGAAATTTAATGCAAAGACAAACTGAAGGAGGAAAATACTGCATTCTCACCTACGTGTTCCGTAAGAAATACAACAAAGAATGGGGTAACCAGATCATTGATTCCCTGTACATATCCACTTGCAGGGTGCCGGATTGCCCAGATAAACAAGATTCTCTCAAAGATCTGCATGACAGAAGGAGCATATTTTATTCCAGAAACACAGACTCTTACGATTTGGAAATATTTCAGGATAGCAGCACCAGAGAGATGGCAGACTTCACCCAGCATGCACCCCCAAGATGCAATTAGGTCATAAAGCCAACTCACATCAGTCTGTTAAAAACATCTGCTGAAAAATAAGACACGCAAAAGGCTAGGAAATTTGGTACTCACCTGTAAGATTCATGAAAATCCATTACTAATAAGGGGGTAATAATGATGTAAATCTTTCCAAATAAAACAAGATTTACTCCACATACAACAAAAGACTAGAGACAAATAAGACTAGGTTCTCATCTATACGGGTAGTGCCCTGCCCAAACACCGGCAGCCGCAACCATCCACACAGCGAAATGCGGGTCCTGTGGGTAGGTGACACTAATCCTAATGGAACGCTGCCCGCACTGGAAATCACACCCGTACTAGGAACATCGGTTCCTGTGCGGGCTGTGATTTCAAAGATAGCGTAGGGACTTCTTTGCTGCTTGTTGCAGGGCATGGCAGCCCATTCAAATGAATGGGCTCTCATGCCAGCTCAAACTACAGCCCACACAGGTGTGAACCTAGCCTAAATTTAAAAATAAAGGAACTTTGACTTACCTGGTAATTCTATATCTTGCAGTACAGTACAGGCAAAATATTCACATGCCCTGGTTATAGGCTCGTACCCTCAGGTGACTAAACACTAGAAAGCTTTTGAGGACATGCTCCTCCTCGGTTGCCACCCGTATTGCCCCACTCCACTGAGTGAGTCTGTAGCAAGTAACGCAGAGGAATAAAAGGGAGGGTGGCCTGTGTCCTGAACTCCAAGATATGGAATTTACAGGTAAATCAAATTCCTCTTATACTAACTGTAACTGTACAGTACAGGACATAGGCAAAGTATCCA
This sequence comes from Glandirana rugosa, assembly GCA_018402905.1. Taxonomy (NCBI): domain Eukaryota; kingdom Metazoa; phylum Chordata; class Amphibia; order Anura; family Ranidae; genus Glandirana; species Glandirana rugosa. The sequence continues at coordinate 1,354,304 of BLSH010485886.1, read as the reverse complement.
CAGACCCTGGGATGTCTCCAGGCAAAGATTTAGAAACAGAAGAACAGGAGCATGGGATCCCGATCTAGTTGTAGGGTTTACTGCATAAAAAGAAATAGCACACTTACATTAATGCCAGGTACACACTATTATTATTATTTTTTTGTTCAACCCCGCGGATGTTATTAGAGCTATTTACCCGCTGAGCTATTGTGTTTCAAGGGGACAACATCCCCCCGCCAAACTGATGAATACATTTGTTTCTATTTTTTTTTGGGATATTTATTATAGCAAAAAAATTCTTTTTTCAAAATTGTCGCTCTTTTTTTGTTTATAGCGCAAAAAATAAACGCAGAGATGATCAAATACCATGAAAAGAAAGCTCTATTTGTGGGGGAAAAAAAAAAAAGGACATCAATTTTGTTTGAGTATCATGTCGCACGACTGCGCAATTGTAATTCAAAATGCGACAGCACTGAAAGCTGAAAATTGGTCTGGGCAGGAGGGGGGTTTATGTGCCCAGTAAGCAAGTGGTTAAAGAGGAAGTAAACCCTGATGGGTTTTACTTCCTCTTTATTCCTCCTTATTACCCTGCAATATAAAAGCATAATAGGCTAGTATGCATCGCATACTAGTCTATTATGTGACACTTACCTGCATTGGAAGCCTGCGCTGTCCCCACTCCAGGAAGTGTCCATCTTCGCCCCTCTTCTTTCCGGGGCCGCGGACTCCGGCTGTGATTTGCGTGACGTCACTCCCGCGCATAGCCGCCAATCGCGGCACGATCTCAGTGAAGAAACGGAATGGAGGCCATTTCTTCACACTGCATGTGCCTGATGACGTGGGCACATGCAAGTACTCGCATACTAGCACATTATGTGAAACTTAGCTGAAAATGAAGCCTTCCAGTGATGCGCTGTCATCGCTGGAGGCCGCTTCCATCTTCACCTGTGTTCCTTCCGGGTCCGCGGACTCTGGCTGTGTGACTGTCCGGAGCTGTGATGTCACTCCCGCGCATGCGTGGGGGAGCCCTATTTACGGTACAGGATTGTCAAGGAACAGCTGGGTGGCACTTCAGAGCGAATGTGCCGATGTCATCATTGGCTGCATATATAGTAAATATCTCCTAAACGGTGCACGATTAGGAGATATTTACAGTATCTATAGGAAAGCCTTATTATAGGCTTACCTATAGGTACAAGTCAAAGACTGAAGTTTACAACCATTTTAATGTGAGATATACTCAAAAAAAGTTTTCTTTACTGTAACGTCAAAGGGGGCGATCAATTGGTCAATCGTCATGAAGAAGGAGCCATCGCACATGCTCCGAAAGGCGCCATCGCCCCCTTTGACGTCACATCCGGGTACCTGCGTTTCCACACTGGTCCCGGCAGCGTGGCTGTACTTCCTGGATATCTGACACGCAGCTCCTCACCGCTGATCGGCCGGGACTTGTACTTATGCTGCCATATCTTTTGAGACACCTCCCGCTGGACATCTTATGTGACTTGATGTGACTCACACTGGAAGGAAGGTGCAGATTAGCTTGAACAGAGATCAGAAAATTACCGAGGCATTCAAGGCTAGCACCTGAAGATCCTTAGCCCTGGCAATAAGCAGAGGTAAGTTTGTTGTTGAAACTGTAGACTAGGATGTTTACATCTAGAGTCCCGCATTTCTGACACATCAGATTGATCATTTCTGACAAAACAGATAGAAGATGTTTGGGTGAAGGGCCCAGGGGTTGAGTCATGAACTCTGTCCTGTTCCCTCTTGACACCATTGATTGAACCTACAGGTCTGGGAAGCCTAACTCATACACAAACTGTAACTGATGCCCCCCCGCCCACTCCTAGGAATGAGGGGAACCCTTCATTGGAAAGAATGCTTTGGGGAGAACCTGGTGGGCTTTGAGGTCCAAGTCATGCCAAGAGGAAGGGTTGAACTTAGTCAGTGTTTAGATGCTCTACATTTTCCAGAGGTAAAGGCTTCAGAAAAGGAAGTTTTAGGGCCTCCTGCTGTGGAAGTAAAACCTTCACTCCTGTGACATCTTTTATGAATTGGTTAGTTGAATTGGGAAGTGCCTCCCCAAACAGATGTCTTCCTTGAAAAGGCATATGTGTGAGGTGTCTTTTTTTTTTTTTAAATTAACTGCGTTTATTAAGTAAAATCATTGTACAATGCACAAAAGTCATCCACAGGTACAGATCAAGTTTACACAACATATGTTTTATATGCCATAGCATGTTATGGCGTGGGCAGTTAAGTAGACATTTAATACTACAGGTAAAAGAAGGTTTAATACAAAAAGCCTTGTTTGCTACTCATTTATCATCATATTTTAGGATTATTACATCACAGGCATGTTTCAGATACCTCCAACCACCGGTCCCAAATCTTGTTGTATTTGTCAGGGCATCCCCTATGAATATATATGCATTTTTTATATGGGAGTGCGACATTAACGTCCCTTATCCAGTCTGACAGCCTAGGGGGTGATTGCCTCATCCACGTTTTGACGATGTTTTTCCTAACTAAGAAAAGGACTTCATGTAAAAAGGTTCTGGTATATTTATCCGTGTCTACGTCAAGAAAAATGCCCGGCAGGCACCATTTTGGGTCCAGAGTAAGAGGGGATCCCATGATGTCAAGTAGAGAGTCCACCACCTGATTCCAGTAGCCCTGTATGCACTGGCATGTCCAGAGAAGGTGATAGAAGGACCCAGTGTCTCGTTTGCAAAGGAGGCATGTAGCAGGCTGTCCTGGGCTAAATCTAGACAGTCTAAGTGGTGTGAGGTATGCTTGATGTAGGATGTATGCTTGTGTGAGCCTGTCAGATATTTTAGGTGAGACCGCCTAACATGTATCAAGGGCCTCACTCCAATCCTCATCCTCTATACTCCTGCAATGCCTTTCTCATTTCATTTTTACATTATATGCCATTTGTGTCGATGTAGGAGTAAGTAGCATGTTGTAAAAGATAGCGATCAATTTTTGTGGGTCTGAACATTTAATCATGTCCATCAAGGGATTAGAGTCTAAATTTGGGATCTGTTGTGGTTATTGCGTGTCTAATCTGAAGGTATCTAAAGAACATGCAATTTTGGAGTGTGAACTCATCTTTCAGTCGGTCATATGTTTTGAGAGTGCCTGCAGATATTATGTGTGACAAATAAAAGATGCCATATCTACGCCATGTAGCGGTTTCGGGTATTTGCGCAAGCTCTGGTAGATTTTTATTGTGCCATATGGGGGTATACTCATTAAATTGGGGTATATCTAATTTATGAGAGGCGAGGTTCCAGATCTTTTTATAGTGTTGTAATAGAGTATTAGTTCTCTCTCCACCATCACCGCCCCCTGTACCAGTTGTTATGGCATATATAGGATCAGACGTGCATTGGGCCCACTGTGAGCATATAGGGGAGAGAAATCTGTGTCTATCTGACTTGTCTAGATGGAATATGTTAGATAATTGGAATGCAATGTAGTATAAGCTGAAGTCTGGGAGAGCTGTGCCAGCCAACTCAGTGGGGTTTTCCAGGACACGCCAAGCTAACTTATGCCTACTCTTCCCCCACACAAACGGTTTCAGCAACGCATCCATGATTTTAAAGTATTTTAGCGGTATATAGACCGGGGAATGCCATAGGATATAAAGGACCTTGGGAAGGAGGATCATTTTTATGAGGTTAATACGGCCCATAACACCTAGAGGCAAGCGGGTCCATATTTGTATCTTGTTTTTAATTAATGAGAATAGGGGTTCCACATTATTAATAATATAATCCGCCACCGAATTAGTAACACGCACTCCCAAGTATTTTATATCGCTGACCCGCTGAAGTGGGATTTGGGACTGAAGACAAGTTTGAGGGGTAGAATCAAGCGGGAGGATCTGGGATTTTTCCCAATCTAAAATTACTTGGTTAAGGCGTAACGCCAATACTTTGGCCAGAATTTTTACATCGACCTGTAGTAATGAGATGGGTCTGTAAGAGTCCGGAGCATGGGGATCTTTGACTGGCTTGAGTATAAGAATTATAGTAGCTTCTCTCATTGATGGTGATAGTGTTGAATTCTCAAACATAGTTGTACAAGATTAACAGTTTTGGAAGAAGAATTTCACTATACTGGAAGTAAAACTCTATGGGCAAGCCATCAGAACCTGGTGCCTTGGATCTGGCGAAGCTGGAGATCGCCTGTGTTATTTCTTCGAGCTTTAATGTGGTGCCTCTAGCATTTCCACCTGGGTCTGGGTTAGTTGAGGGATAGGCAGTTCTTCTAAAAAATGGTCAATAAGTTCCGTATCATTAGGAGCGGTGGTGGTGTATAATGAGAGGAAGGGTTTATTAAATATTGCCGTTACCTCCATGGGATCAGTTATAAGTGCACCTGAGGAAGCGCGCAGCGATATGACTACCGGGGGTTTGTCCTCGTTATGTGCCATGTATGCTAGTAACTTGCCCGCTTTTTCCCCATGCTCAAATATTTTCTGTTTTGAAAAGAAGACTTTCCTAATGGCTGCTTCATAGTGAAGTTGATCAACCTTTCTAGTTTGAAGTTTAAGAAGGGACATGGTGTTTGGGGAAGGGTCTGTTTCAAACCGGCATTCTAGTGTAGCTAGTTCAGTTAGTTCCTTGTCTCCTTGGGCAGATGTTTTTGTTTTTAGCCTATTGATGTGTGTTGTAAGGGTGGCCCTAACATGCAGCTTAAAGGATTCCCAGACATTAATAATATTCGAGGAGTGCTCATTAACCTGAAGAAACTCACGCCAGTTGGCCTCAATCTCCTCAGTTTCCGATAAGACTGAGAGCCAGAAGGGGTGTAATCGCCAGGCCCTTAGGGGTCTGACAATGTTTAGTTTTAGCTTAACCCAGCATGGGCTGTGGTCCGAGAGTAGTCTCGGACAGAACGCAGCCTCCTCCAACATAGGTATCAGCGTCTGGGATATTAGAATAAAGTCTATCCGGGACAATGTATTGTGAGATGTGGAAAAGCATGAGTATGCTCTGGTGTCAGAGTGAAGAGTTCGCCATGTGTCTGACAGATGGAATTGTGAGACCAGTCTGGCAAATCTGGTGTGTCCACCAGGGCTGCGCGCCTGGTCAGGTTGTTGTATCATGTCTAGACCCAAATCCAGCACTGAATTGAAATCTCCCAGCCACACAGCTTGAGTTGTTGGGTATTTTGCCATAAACTCTAGACCTCCCGTTACTACTCTGGAGGAGAACGGTGGTGGAATATAGAAGGCTAGTAAGAGTATCATCTCCCCACAGAGTTTGGCCTGCATGAAAACATATCTCCCATGAGGGTCTGTAGTGAGGTTGTGTAATTCAAATTGCAAATTTTTAGCGATAAGTATGGACACCCCTCTAGCATGCGATGAATATAATGAATGATAAGCCCAGCCAATCCACGGGCGCTTTAAGGCCATATGCAATCTACCATCTAAATGTATTTCCACCAAGACTGCGACCTCTACCCTCTGTTTTTTGAGAAAAGCAAGGACCGCCGTTCTTTTGATTTTGTCTCGCAATCCTCTGACATTCCATGTCATAAACTTAATGGAAGACATCACATTGTTAGATGAAGAAAAAAAAAATAAAAAAATTTTTTTTTTTTAAGTGTAGTGTTTAATTGCGCCACTAGGGGGAGTCCACAACCCATGCATCATAGATTTAAGATATTGGTATACGTCTTGACAATAGATAAGGCAGTGGTCACTGCTGTGTAGACATAAGACATGACTTTGTATATGTAATAATCTGATAAAGAGACCATTTATGGTGCATTGTACATTTCTTTGAACATTTCCCTCCCCCCACCCAACCCAACACCAACCCCAACCGGTGCGGGTATAACCCATAAACTAACGTAAATTGCCCGTCAAGTGATTTAATCACTACCAACAGGTGGAACAGTTCCAGAGAGAATCTTAGGCATGTTGCCCAAAGTATTGAGTCACAGTGATGTGATGTCCAGAGAATTTGGGTGCATCCACCCCTGTACATGCCAGCTGGCGTGGTAGACCAATGCTGGCTTGAGCTTTTTACCATAGTCCAAATTCCCTCTGGAGGTGCAGTGGGGGCGGTTTTTCACTGCACTTGTCTAACATTTGGTGGGGCTGCTGCGGCTCCAATACATAGAAAAAGAAGAAAAAAGGATAAAAAACAAAAAAGGAAGGGAAAAAAAAGGCAATGACACCCTTTGTAAAGGTTTGATGAAGAAGTTCAAAATAGCAGAGCATATGCATACCAGTCATGCGGCCCTTGTCCAGTGTCCGTGGGGGAGCCCCAAATAAGATAGCTAAAGCAATGGGGAAAGGAGGTGTCCTGTAGTCCAGGGGCCAAAAGTCATCTCCTCTCCCATCTGTTCTCTCAAATGAAGGGGGAGATCCAGTGTAAGCGATCAGTGCATATGGTTGCCTGAGTTAAGGCCCAAAGGCAACAGATGGGGAAGTGAACAGGGGATCATCTGCAGACAAACCTAGGAGAGGGATACTAGATGTGTATATGCACCTTATGTGTTACAGTACCTTGTATTCGTCGGATCTCAGCTTCATACTGATGTGCATAATCCTCTCTTTGGGTCCATGAGGGAGGTGGCGCAGTCTACAACAACATTCATTCAAGTCGCCGCCTGTTGGTATCGCGGCCCTCCAGCCAGGCAATGGTGTCTTACGGCTTTTCAAAAAAGATGGCGCGATCTCCATCCTCAACCCGTAGGCGTGCAGGGAACAACATTGAGTACTTAACATTCTTGACCCGGAGGAGTCTTTTTGCTTCGGTGAAGTGTTGTCGCCATCTTTGCACCTCCGCGGAAAAGTCGGAAAAGATTGCCACCTTTGCGTTCGCCAGGGTAATATTGCCTTTGATGCGTGCCATTCGGAGCGCTGCGTCGCGGTCCTTATAATTTAACATTTTGGCGATGAACGTGCGTGGTGGAGCCCCTTTTGGAGGGGGTCTCGAAGGCATACGATGAGCTCTTTCCACGGCTAGAGTGGGTGAAAAGGCCTCCCTGCCATATGTGTTAATAAGCAGTTGTTCCAGGAACGCAGTGGGGGTCTTTCCCTTCAGCTCCTTCTGGCAAACCAATAAAACGCAGATTGCATCTGCGCAGCCTGTTCTCCATGTCCTCTTTCTTAGTGATCAGTAGGTCGATTTGCTTTTGCATGTTGCTTGTGGAGTTTTGCAGGGGGGGGTATTGCATCCTCCACCTCTCCCAACCTGACCTCGGATGTGGCAACCCTCCCCCTTAGGGTATGCAGGTCTTGTCTGATTAGAGAGATGTCGACCTTCACCTCTTCTATTCTGGCCGTCAGATTAGTTTGCAAAGCGCTGATAGCATCCAGGACTCGGTCAGTATCGGCTCCCGCCACTTCCTTCCCCAAGAGGGCCCCGGCCCCATCTTCCTCAGTGTCTTCCCTCTCCTGTCGGCGATACTTATCTAGTTTAGCCGCGGCATCCGCTTTAGTTTTCGGTGGCGCCATGCTGTCCTGGTATTAGGAGACACCTTAAGGGTTCCAGGAGTGCGTCTGCAGCACAAATCGGGTCACAGGATCAATATAAGCAGGAGTTATGGACGGAGCTCTTCTCTCGCACGTCCTACACCATGCCGCGTCAGGCCACGCCCCCGTGTGAGGGGTCTTCTACAGAAAACTTCACATGTCCAATCTTTTAGCCACAAGATTTCGAGCATGTGAAAGGAGATGAGGACTTTTTTGGAAACAGTAGTCAATTGCAGCTTAACATATGGAAATTGCAGCAAGATCTGGTTGCAGGGCTGGTCTTGCCAATGTAAAGAGAGCCTTTAAGAGCATCTCAATCTTCTAATTTGCAGAACCTTTGAAAGAAGGAACATCTTGAATAGGTGTAGTGAGGTGTTTGTTCAAGAATGAGATGGCAAGATCAACTACAGGAATAGACCGTTGTTTAATAAACTCTTTTTCCACTGGATAAAGCTCAGAAAAGATTTCGGGAGGAGTGGAAATTATTTCTGGAGTGACCATTATAGATTGCACATTCTATCTGTTCATAAAGAAGGAATGTCTTTAAGGATTTGATTGGTGGTCTCTTTGTTCCCAAAGGGCATGACAGAATGGAGGAGAACGAAGGTGCACAATGCCAAGGCTTCTGCAGATGGTAGCAGTGACTTTATTTACATTAGTAAGCATATTGTGTGAAGCTCCCTCCAATAATGTGACAATCTGGAAAAGAAAAAAATTTACGCAGCTTCCTCCAATACTGCCTCAATGTCCTCTTCATTCCCTTCTGTATTTGAGTTGTTCAGGGCAGGCATATTGGGATCTGGGAGTAGGCAAAGTAAAGCGAGTCAATAACAGACCTTGTGGATTCCATGTGAAATTTTTGAACACAAAAAGGTACTTGTTTATGGACTTTAGATCCAGAATAGGACAAACACCTCCATTGGGTTATGGTACCGTGAAAATGTTTGAAAAGAATCCTTTGAAGCTGTCCTCTAGAGGGACTGGAATGACCACTCTCTGGGACAAAAAATATTCAGGGTGGTCTGCGAATATGACTGTCTTTGGACAGATGGCTGGTTTAAGGCTACTTTCACACTGAAGCGATTTATAGACGCTATTTAGCTAAAAATAGCGTCTGTAAAGCGCCTCAAAAGTCGCCCCCAATCCACCCCAATGCTTTCACACTGGGGCGGTGCGCTAACAGGACGTTACAAAAAGTCCTGCAAGCAGAATCTTTGGGGCGGTGAGGGGAGCGGTAATATACCGCTCCTCTACCGCCCCTGCCATTGAAATGAATGGCAAGAGCGTCCGAAGCGGCTGCACAGTGCCTCGGTAGCGCTGAGCGCCGGCACTTTTAACCCCTTTTTAACCCCTTGTGGGGGGTTAAAAGCGTGGCACTCCCACCCGCATAGTGGAGCCCTATCGCTGGTAAAACTCCGCTAAAACTAGCGGGGTTTTACCGCGACCGCGGCCACCCATGCAGTGTGAAAGTAGCCTAAGAGAACGAAACGGTGAAAAGGTAGAGTCTGAAACTATTTTGTACCCTTTTAAGACCACTGATTGAATCGACAGGGCTGAGACATCAGTGACCCAAAGGAATGCAAATTGCAACAGATGTATCCCCACTCTTAAACATGGGAGCACCCCTTCTTTGTGAAAAGGGCTTTGGGGTAGACTTGTTTAACTTTGTAGAGTGATGGGGCACTCTTGATTCAGAGGTGGTAGAAGCACCTGAGGAGGGGGTTTGGAACTTTTCATTGTGGTAGAAGGACTTTTCCTCCTGTGACCTCTTATGAACTCATCAAGTGCATCACCAAAGAGATGGCCTTCCTCAAAAAGCAAAGCGTCTTATTATCAAACCCATTCTTTCACTTGGTGAAGGTTCTGGTTCCCGTATTTACCTACAGGTTTAAAGCAATATCCTGTTTGGGGAGATTGTTGGATTCATAGGAGTAGACTACACAAAGTTGAATTACATTGTGGAAAGGAATAAATATTACATTCTGACTATAGATACACTTACCTCTTGAACTAAAGGCTGCTGAAATAGTGGAATTAGGGGATTTGTCCGAGGGATGTCAATATGAATCTAAAATTAGAAAAGTACAATTAAACAAAGTCTTTAAAACCTGACGTTCACAGGCTGAGGTCATTCAAGTGGTTCACTCAAGCAGCTCAGCTAGCCCTGCCCTTCACTCCTAGCAGTGACTTGGTAGCCCTTCTAATGTGTAACAGAACAGGTGCTTTGGGAGAGGGAAGTATGGTTAGCTGAGCTGCTTGAGAGAATAACTTAAAATTATTGCATAAAGAGACTATCATATTGCATTAAAAGCAAAGTGAGAAGGTCTGTGTAAAGACCACCTTCTAACCAATTTACATTTACCTTAACAGCATTCCTCCACCACTCCTTCCTCCACAGGTACCACTTCAAAACACACAGTAATCCTGGGTATAAAAAAATGCACATAACCTAACCTTATGATACAGTGCCTTGGTGGCCAATCGCTAAGCCGAGCACTGTCACATAACGGAGGGGGATCTCCATCATGGATCAAGTCTAAACCTGGATAGCCAAGTTCAAATATAAATATAAAAAGGCATATTGAAGACGAGGTGCACCCAAAAATGGAACTTCCGCTGATCTGATTCCACCCCACCCCTCCGGTGCCACATTTGGCACCTTTTGGGGGGGGGGAGCAACTTATTTGGTTCAGACGGTGTCAAGCGTGTCCGGCGCCAACCAGGTGAGGAGTACAAAGACAAGTGTGTCTTGCCTACAAGCATGGTGGTGGGAGTGTCATGGTCTTGGGCTGCATGAGTGCTGCCGGCACTAGGGAGCTACAGTTCATTGAGGGAACCATGAATGCCAACATGTACTGTGACATATTGAAGCAGAGAATGATCCCCTCCATTCAGAGACTGGGTCGCAGGGCAGTACTCCAACATGATATGACCACAAACACACCTCCAAGACGACCACTGCCTTGCTAAAGAAGCTGAGGGTAAAGGTGATGGACTGGCCAAGCATGTCTCCAGACCTAAACCCTGTTGAGCATCTGTGGGGTATCCTAAAATGGAAGGTGGAGGACCACAAGGTCTCCAACATACACCAGCACCTTGACGTTGTCATTTTCCCTTAGGGGTGTACTCACTTTTGTTGCCAGCGGTTTAGACATTAATGGCTGTGTATCGAGTTATTTTGAGGAGACAATTTACACTGTTATACAAGCTGTACACTCACTACTTTACATGGTAGCAAAGTGTAATTTTTTCAGTGTTGTCGCATAAGATATAATAAAATATTTACAAAAATGAGAGGGGTGTGCTCACTTTTGCGAGATGCTGTATACCTGGAAACTATAGGCCAGTCAGCCTAACACTGATAGCTTGTATACAATTTGAGGGGATGATAATGGAACATATGCAGACGTTTGCAGAAAAGAATAGTATCATTAGTAGTAACCAGCATGGACTAATAAAAGATTGTTCTTTTCAGACAAACCTATTAACGTTCTGTGAGGAAGGGAGCTGTAATCTGGATATAGGAAGGTCGGTGGATGTAGACTTCACCAAAGCATTTGCTAAGGTCCCCCATAAATGCTAAATCCACAAATTGAGGTCTGTTGACGTTTACAATAGTGTATGTACCTAAATAGAAACCTGGTTACAGGGGCGTGTCCAGAGAGTGGTCATTAATAGTGTAACTTCTGAATGGTCTGTAGTTATAAGTGGGGTACCCGAGGGCTCTGCCATGGGACCAATCCCGTTTAACTTGTTCATAAACGATACAGAGGTTGGTATAGATAGATCAATTTTAGTGTTTGCTGATGATACAATGCTAAGCAGGACAATAATTTCACAACAGGATATAGCAACTCTACAGGAAGACCTGAAAAAAATAGAGGGGTGGGCAAACACATGAAAAATTAGGTTTAATGTAGGGAAATGTAAAAGTAATGCAAGTTACACACTAGGGGGAGAACCTCTGGGAATATCATGGATGGAAAAATATCACAGGTTTAGCAATAGCATGCAATTCCAAGCTGCAGGAAGCAAGGCTAGTAGATTAGCAGGCTTTAAAAATGGTATTTACTCAAGAGATAAACCTATAATCGTACCACTTTACAAAACTCTGGTTCGGCCACACCTTGAGTATGCCACCCAGTTCTGGTCTCCAGTCCTCAGAGGGGATGTGCTGGAACTGAAGAGCAACAAAACTAATAAGAGGACTGGAATATCTCAGTTATGAGGAACATTTACACTCATTAAACGTATTCTCCCCTGGGAAGAGATGACCAAGAGGGGATATTATAGCCATATACAAATATCTGAATTTTTTGATTTTTGAAAAAAAAAAATCATCGATTTTTATCCACCCGGATACCTTCAGCAAAATTGAGAACTTATTAAATTGACTCAAAGTGGGGCTTTCCCGTGTGATGCGGTCTCAATGGAAAAAAGGGATTTTATTAAAACTTACCGTAAAATCCTTTTCTCCGAGTTCACTGACAGACGCAGCTCTTCATGACATGTGGGGTTTATGCGTGTCCTACTAGGAGTTAACTACGCAGGGAAAAGAACAAGCTGGCCCCTCCCACGGGGCCGTCCTCTCTTCCCACATAAACCTCCCGCCCTGCATAGCTCAGCAGTTCATAACAAGCCATACAAAAAGGGCGCAGAGGGGCGGGTGCTGCGTCTGTCAGTGAATTCGGAGAAAAGGATTTTACGGTAAGTTTTAATAAAATCCCTTTTTCTCCTACGTTCACTGACAGACACAGCTCTTCATGACATGTGGGGATGTCCCAAAGCTGTGTCAAAAGAGGGGTGGGTAAACAACAACTGTACCAAACAGAACCTCTAAGGAGGCGCCAGACACGCCTACACTGCAGCCTGTAAAACTTTACTGCCAAAAGCAGCATCCGAGGATGCTGACACATCATCTTATAAAACTTTGCAAAAGTGTGTACCGAGGCCCACGTGGCCGCCTTGCACACCTGTGACACTGAGGCCTGGCGTCGGAAAACCCAGGAAGTGCTAACAGCCCTGGTAGAATGAGCCGTGACCGGAAAAGAGTAAACCTTGCCCCGAACAGAATACGCATGGGTCACGATCTGTCTAATCCAAAGGGAGACAGTAGCCGACGAGGCCGCCAAACCTTTGCGCGGACCTTAAGTCAGTACAAACAAGAGTCAGACTTCCGAAAGGAAGCTGTCGAATTCAGATACACTCGTAAGGCCCTTACGACGACCAAGGAATTTTTGTAACTCAAATTCCTTAGGATGCAAGGGCCGTGACACAATGAAGGAAGAACAATATCTTCATTAATGTGCAAAGAAGAAACCACCTTCGGAAGAAAAGAAGGAGGTGGACGCAAAACCGCCTTGTCCTCGTGAAGGACCAGATAGGGAGACTTGCATGACAGTGCAGCCAGCTCAGACACCCGCAAGCGGATGTAATGGCCACAAAGAAAGCCACCTTCTGCGACAGCAGTCATAAGGGAATATCCCTGATCTTCCCATATGGCGGTTTCTGAGCACAGAAAGCACCAAATTCAAGCCCCATGGAGCCATCTTGGGAATGCACCCGAGGAGCCCCATGGTGCACACCTTGTACAAAGGTACGAATCAGCGAATGCGATGCCAGGGGTCTTTGAAAAAGAAGCGCCAGAGCCGATATCTGGCCCTTGATAGTACTCAGGGCCAGCTTCTTGTACAGGCCCTGCTGTAAAAAGGCCAGGACCCTGGACACCACGTAAGAGCGAGGGTTATAACCCTCCGCCTCACACCAGGCTATGTAAGCCTTCCAGGTGCGGTAATAAATTTTCCGAGAAGTACACTTGCATGCTTTTAGCATGGTAGGACTCACGGAGTCAGCGACACCCCTGTCCCTCAGCACCTGGGCCTCAAGAGCCAGGCCGTCAAAGCCAAAGAGGTAAAGCAGGGTGCAAGATGGGCCCCTGAGACAGCAGGTCATCTCGCAGCGGGAGCCGCCAGGGAACGTCCGCCACTATTTGCACCATGTCGGCGTACCACGGACGCCAAGGCCAATCCGGAGCCACCAGGATCATTGGAATTCCCTCCGCTTCCACCCTGCATAGTAACCGCGGGAGAAGCCTGATTGGAGGGAAAGCATACAGCAGGCGATACTGGCCCCAAGGGGCCATGAGAGCGTCTGTGGCTACCAATGGATCTCTTGTCCTGGACACAAAATTCCTTACTTTGTGATTGACCCGAGACGCCATAAGATCCACATCCGGCGTCCCCCACTTGTGGCAAATGTGGCTGAACACCTCTGGATGGAGAGAGCACTCTCCCTGATCCAGCGTCTGGCGACTAAGAAACGTCCGCCTGCCAGTTTTCCACTCCTGGAATGTCAATGGTGGAAATCGCCAGAACGTGAAGTTCTGCCCAACATAGAATCAGAGCTGCTTCCGCCTCAGCTGCTGGACTCCTTGTTCCGCCCTGATGGTTCACATATGCCACTGCTGTGGCATTGTCCGACTGGACCCAAATCGGGTGACCTCGCAACCTTACTGTCCAGTGAGATAGACACAGCCTGATCGCCCTTAGCTCCAGCACATTGATCGGGAGGCGAGATTTCTGCACCGACCAACGGCCCTGGGCAGACAGTTGCCCCAGGACCCCACCCCAGCCCGACAGGCTGGCGTCCGTCGTAATAATCACCCAATGAAGGGGCAGGAAGGACTTCACCCGAGTCAGTGCCGGGTCCCAAAGCCACCAGGTCAGAGAACCCCTGGTCTGAGAGTTCAGGTGGATCAGAAGGTCCAAGGACCATGGAGATCTGTCCCACCGGGACAGAATCGTACGCTGGAGAAGGCAAGTGTGGCTCTGGGCGTAAGGTACCGCCTCGAAGGTTGAGACCATGAGCCCCAGCACCCGCATACAGAACCGTAATGATGACTGCCGGTGTGACAGGAAGGTTCGCACTGCCTCCTGTAGCGACAGCCACTTGGCCGGAGGCTGATACGCCTTCGCCTGCTCTATGTCCAGAGTCAGACTCAGATACTCCAGGCGAATGGGACGGAGAAATCGTCGACTTCTTTAGGTTTATCAACCAGCCGAAGTCCTGCAACGAAGGCATGGTGATCCTCACCTTCTCCTCCAGAGCTGAGGAGGACTCCGCTCTCAGGAGCAGGTCGTCGAGGTAGGCTACTACAGTAATACCTCACTGCTTCAGTAACGCCAGCACTGGGGCCACCAGCTTGGTGAAAACCCGAGGAGCTGAGGCCAGTCCGAAATGGGAGTGCCACGAATTGGTGATGGAGGTCCCCCACCGCAGGCGCAGAAAATGCTGGTGCAGTGGACAACTGGGGACCTGAAAATAAGTGTCCCTGATTTCCAGAGACGCCAGGAAGTCCCCCTGATGGAGGGCGGCCACGACCGAACGAATTGATTCCATCCGGAATTTTCGGGTTTTTACATAGCGGTTCAGGGCCTATAGATCCAGAACTGGCCAGACCCCTCCTCCTTTTTTGGAGACCACAAACAGGTTTTAGTAAAAACCTCGAAACCTCTCCACTGGAGGTACGGGCACAATCGCCCCCTGGTCGGAGTGTGCTTGAACAGCCCCAAAGAGGGCCTCCTGATGCCCCTGCGCAGTTTTAAGTTCGACGGGAAGAACCTGTCTGGGGGTAGAGCACTGAGCTCTATCCTGTACCCGGTGGACACCACTTCCGGAACCCAACGGTCGGGAATGCGAGCAGTCCATCGGTCTGCGAACCCCAGAAGGCATCCCCCCACCCGAAGCTCGGATGGGGGCAGCCCATCAGGCAGAGGATGTTTCGTCTTCTGCCTTTTCAGTTTTGCGCTGCCACTGCCGCTTACTGGACCCTGCAGCAGCCTTGCCGGGACGGTTTCCTTTTGCCGCGCCAGAGGCACGAAAAAACCCGAAGAGACAGGCCCCTGTCTACGGCAGAATTCTCGCCTTCGGGGCTCCAGGAGGAAAGTGCGCTTTCCACCAGTGAAATCCTTAATGATCTCATCCAGATGTGGACCGAAAAGACGGCCCCCCTGGAAGGGGAGATGTGCAAGGCCTTTTTTGGGCGTGTGGCCCCCTGACCATGAGCGTAACCAAAGGACTCGTCTGAGAATGATGGCAAGTACAGACATTTGGATAACATAGGGAGCAGATCCAGAGCTGCATCAGATAGCTGATACCCTGAAACAAAAATCAGCCCTCTGCGGTCCATCCATCAGGCGACCGCAGTCCAGATCATTCTGAAGCTCCGCCATACGCTCAGATAAGTATTGCGCCACCCTGGCAGACGCCAGGGCTGGCCGCAGAGCTGAGCCTGCTAACAGAAAAATAACTTTTGACACCGCCTCTGTCCGCCTAATCCTTAAAAGAGGGGGAACCTTCCAAGGGAATGGTCGTCACCTTATTCAGGCGAGCTATCGGGGGGTCCACTGCAGGTGATGCCCACTTCTGCAGAAAACTATCCTCAAAAGGATAACGGATGGCAAAACGTTTTGACAGCAAAAAGGAATGCTGCGGACGCTGCCATTCACGATATATCAGGTGATCAAAGAGCTGATCATAGGGATAAGCCCTAGGGGCCCTGCAGACCCACAAACATATGCAGACGTCTGCGGCTCGCCGTCCTGGCTCAGTCGCAGCGTAGTGTGAATCCCAGAGATAATGGCGGATACCAGTGCCTCTTCGTGCACAGCCGCCGTGCCCTGGTCCTCCTCTCCATCCGAGGGGGCCAGTTCACCTTCAGAAAGCTCTACTGGGGTCCCTGTGATCCCCGATGCTATCTCCGGATCTAAATCCTCCCGTGAAGAACGGGGGGGGGGGGGGGGAGGGCGTTCTCTAGGGACCCCTGGGGTGATGTTTGGTTCCACCCGGGGGAGAAACTCGCTAAAGACCGCCCGCAGCTGATCCAAAAAGCCCCTTGCGCAGGTTGCGCTGTTGCTGAACCCTCTTCAGCAGGCATAGCAGGGTCGCCTGCCATCGTTTTTTCCCCCGAATAGTGTGGGAATGCAATGAGAGAAAAAGGAAAAAAGCCTGCTTTGAGGCACCCCACACCACCACCCCACAGAACGCCCAGAGGCCCAGGAGGACTGCGCCCACTGCCACCAGCACCCACAGGGGAGCCCAGCTATACTTGCTGTTCGCTGCCAGTATGCACTGAGAACCGCCAGATGATATGCGCCGTCAGAAGCCACCGTTCCAAAGAGAAAGTAAAAACGTCTGTAGCACGTTTTTACAGCATGCAGGGACTCCAATATGGCCGCCGAGGTCATACACTAGAGGCCAAAACCACCTGCAGGGGAACGTGCCTACCGCAAAATGGCCGCTCTGAGCACTAGAGGGAAGGCTCCTTTAGGAACAGATGTCCGCGACCACGGCAAAATGGCGGCGATCCACCGCAAAATGGCAGCGGATCGCCGCATGGCGCTCAAAATCGCAAAAAAAGGGCGGAAAAACAACCGGGTGCGGCGCGGTGGGATGGGGGGGTGCCACGGTAGTGGTTACCACCCCGAAAGCTCTCGGACACCCATCGCGCCCCCCCCCCCTCCACACCTGAAGCAGGGTGGCACTCACTTACAATTCCCGTCAGGCACGATGCGGCGGGACCCCATACCTGGGGACTGGCTCGCATTGGTCGGCTAGGCCGGGGAAAGTACAGAGTCCTGTAACGACCCTCTATGCCCCGGCCGGTTTCTTGATAGCAGACTTCATGCTTGATAGAAGTAAGTGATTAAAAAAGAAAATAAAAGGAATAAAAAGAAACAGTCTCAATACGGACCGCAAATCCCCTAAGGGAGCCAGGTCAACTCCTTGCAAACTAGACATTAAAACTGCTGAGCTATGCAGGGTGGGGGGTTTATGTGGGAAGAGAGGACGGCCCCGTGGGAGGGGCCAGCTTGTTCTTTTCCCTGCCTAGTTAACTCCTAGTAGGACAAGCATAAACCCCACGTCATGAAGAGCTGCGTCTATCAGTGAACGTAGGAGAAAACACATGGACATTTATGTGAGAACTGCAGTAACCAGCAGATAAGCTCAACCAAGTCTATTGAGAGGAAAAGTTCTATGTGTGCAGGCAAGTTAATTGTTGGATCAGAGGAATTACTGGCCTGCAGTATCTGCACAGGCAATCAAGATAAGAAGCCAGTAGTGTTTGAGAACCATATTTGAATGGAAAGGGAAGGAGATCCAGAAGCTGGAAGGTGGAGTGACTTGAGGGCTGGGAAACGTGTACAAAGGTGATGCTGAATGTGCAAGCTGAGGGTAGCTAGTGTATAAAAAGATATTGCTGATGTATCAGACAGAACTATAATTTGAAAGTGGTTCAGAATGTATGCTTTCAGAAAGTGTGAAAGTTACTGTAATAGTGTGATCTGCATATACACTAATGGAAAGAGGAAAAAAGAAAAAAATATGCTAAGGCAGGCCATAGATTACTCGATTTTTCCACCAACACATTCAGTGTTGATGGGAGAATGCCTCCCACAGCACTATTGTATTCTGGCAGTAGGGGGCATGGGGAGCCTTCCTGGCCAGCAGAACATGATGGTTACGGCTAGCAGTTATAGTTGCTGGCAGTAATCATATGTAATCCGACAAACTGGTTGTACTCAAGTTGATCTATGGATCGACTTCGGTATAATCAGCTTGCCCCTACATGGATCGTAATTCGGCTGGTTCCTGCTGAACCGGCTGAATTTTGCTTCATGTATGGCCGGTTTTAATGTGAAATGGAAACGGAGACATTTAAATAAAATTAAGCTACAGGCAAAGTGATTAATGGCATGAACCAGGTGATGAACAAAACCACAAAATTAAAAATATGAAATTGGATATGAGTGGGAAAAACAAAGTCGTTTTTGTACATGCTCCCCAGCCCTCAAGTCATGCCCCTTCCAGCATCTGGATCCTCCCCCTTTACATTTAAATAGGGGTTTCCACCATGACTGGCTTCTTATCTTGATTGCGCCTGCAGATACTGCTGACCAGTAATTTGTCTGATCCAGCATTTATTTCCCTGCACAGGTAGACATTTATCTCTCAGTATACTTGGTTGTACTTATCTGCTGATCATTACAGTTCTCACAAAAATGTCCAGGTATTTCTCCATTAACCACTTAAGCCCCAGAAGGAGTTACCCACTTCCTGACCAGGACATTTTTTGCGATACAGCACTGCGTCACTTTAACTGACAATCGCGCGGTCGTGCAACGTTGTACTTTTTTGGTGGTATTTGATCACCTCTGCGATTTTTATTTCTTGCGCTATAAACAAAAAAAGACCAACAATTTTGAAAAAAATTTTTTTTTTACTTTCTGCTATATAATAAAACCTTGTATTGCGAGCATAATTTGATCCGGAAACATGCTTATAATCCAAAGCACTCTTATATCAAAGCGAATTTCCCCATAAGCAATAATGGAAACTCAGAGGGTTCGTTCCACAACCATTTATTCATAAGCCTTTCAGTTTATAGTCCATATAAAAATCTTACAGCAACGTGATAGGTTGTGTAACCATAAAATGTCCATTCACAAATGGCACCCTCTACAAGAGGATTAGAAGCAAAATCCAGCAGGAGCTACAGAGTGTAAGAGAAGACAGGCGCCTCTAAGTGTAGCAATATGGTTACATTTAATGACACTCACATGGTTGATGATTAAAAGAGGCACATCTAAGTATGCAGGCATCCGGGGGAAAGTTGTCCACATAGACTATCCTCCGCACCGCCGGCACTCACCACTGTCAGTCTGCAATCATGACCGGGAAGACTATCCTGCAGTAGAGCGCTCTTAAAGTGATGCTTGAAGGGCTCATGGAGCGCAGTGTGGAAGGGATGACGACGATGGCGGTGCCTGCATACTTAGATGTGTCTGTTTTAATCATCAACCATGTGAGTTGCTAAATGTTGTACCTTCATTAAATGTAACCATATTGTTCCACTTAGAGACACCTCTCTTCTCTTTTATACTCATTTGTGACATGACACTACTTGTAGATCAAGACATCAAGTCAAAATTTATAAAAAAAATTTTGCTTGTCTTGCAAAACGCTCTCAAACCAAGTTACTCTCAAACTCCAAAAAGATTTTACTGTAGTACGTATCCAAAAAAAAAATATATATATATATATAAAAAAATGTATTCATCAGTTTAGGCCGATATATTTTCTTCTACATATTTTTGGTAAAAAAAAAAAAAAAAAATGCAAAAAGACGTATATTGATTGGTTTGTGCAAAAGTTATCATGTCTACAAAATATGAGATAGATTTATGGACTTTTATTTTTTTTTTTTTTTACTGGTAATGGCAGAGATCTGAGTTTTTTAGCAGGAATGCAACATTGCAGCGGACAAATCAGTGACCAGTGACATTATTACATTGATCAGTGCTATAAAAATGCAGTGATCAATGGAAGAATGACACTGACAAGGAAGGAGTTAACACTAGGGGGCGATCAAGGGGTTAACTGTGTTCCCTGGGTGTGTTCTAACTTTAGGGGGGATGGGCTGCCTAGGACATGACAGAGATCGCTGTTCCTGAACACTGGGGACAGAAGATCTCTGTCATGTTATCTTGCAGAACAGGGATCCGCCTGGTTTACAAAGGCAGATCCCCGTTCTGCCTCTGTACATCGTGATCGCCAGCAGACATTGAGTCCACCGAACCCACGGCACGTGCATGGACCACTGCACAGCTAAGGCGATTCACGCAGGAGAGCCGACCTGCTGACGTATAACGATGGAAGCAGGTCGGCAAGTAGTTAGGACAGCTTCAAACAGGAAAGCACAATTTTGAGTCCATTCAAGGTCCTGATTTTAACTGAAGGTATGTCCTAAGTCTCCATTTCGGAAATTTTTTTGGGGTTCTACAAAAATGGTAGCAACTTTCTTCTGCATGCAGAAACTTATATTATTATACATTTTAGGAGAGCCCTTTTGCCTGTTGCATTTTTTGTACAGCAACATGTGGGCAATTCACTATATTGACTATACTGAGAGAGTGATTGGGCTAACATCCCTTGCATCTCATCTGACCTGTCTTTTAGGGGTTCTTTTGGATTTCCATCCTCTCTTATCAATGCATCATTGTGTTTCGTGTTAGGAGTTTGTAAGTGTTACATCTCCTTCTGTAATTGCCTTCGGTGTATGCTATTAATATTTATCTGTATTTGTATTTCAGAATATAAACTCTTCCTCCTGATGAAGACTTTTTGAGTTTAAACGTGTAGAGGTGATTTTCAAACTGATATTGAAGACATCTGTATTAATGGAATATACACAATGTATGCAATCATTGATGTATTTGATTGCAAACTTCTATATGTATGGTTACATTTTAAAGCTTTGTGAATAAAGGAAACATTTTTTCTTAATTTTTTTATTGTTGCTTGGTACCTATAAAAAGTCCCATTCCATGTTCTTCGATTATACATTTAGCTGTAACCCTGATGAAAAGGAAAGGGGGGGGGGGGGTTGATGCCTTGACCCCTGAAACACATTGGCTTTTTTTTTTTTTTTTTTTTTTTTTTTTTT
>BLSH010485886.1:1308676-1326380 GCA_018402905.1 Glandirana rugosa | reverse complement strand
TCAGCTGGAACTTTGTTTAGTTTTTTTCGTGATCATGTGATCGATCTGTACAAACGTAACTATGCCTCTCAACACGGGAACTTCCTTGTTTGTTTCAACGGAAGGGTGGTGAGAGCTGCACTCGCAGTCTGACGTCATTAGAGGATATTACATGCTCTTGAATATACATACGAGGATTAAAATATATTAACCGCTTCAGCCCTGGAAGGATTTACCCCCTTCCTGACCAGAGCCCTTTTTTGTGATTCGGCACTGCGTCGCTTTAACTGATAATTGCACGGTTGTGAGACGTTGTACCCAAACAAAAGTGACGTCCTTTTTTCCCCACAAACAGAGCTTTCTTTTGGTGGTATTTGATCACCTCTGCAGTTTTTATTTTTTGCGTTATAAACAAAAGAAGAGCAACAATTTTGAAAAAAAAAAAAAAAAATAATAATTTACTTTTTGCTAGAATATATATATATATATATATATATATATATATATATATATATATATGTATATATATATGTATAAAAATCAAATGTATTCATCAGTTTAGGCCAAAATGTATTCTTCTACATATTTTTGGTAAATAAAATCGCAATAAGCGTTTATTGATTGGTTTTGCGCAACAGTTATCGCATCTAAAAACTAAGAATTGAACAGGCTTACAGCTTGTATACTTATGGAGCGTTAAGGAGCGTTAAGGACCTTTTTTATATGTTGATTTGAATGTTGATCAATTAGCACTGCTAATGTTTGCATTCGCTTTTAGGAAGTTCAAACATATGTGTGGAATATCTTTACTTGTTATAGTAACGGCTCTGAAGATATTGATACATGTGCATTGGGAGGAATTGATTAATTGGTTCCAATTGTGCTTTAGTTTTCTCCTTTGCCCAGTGTTTCCCCATGTTTGTATGATACACACAAGCTTGTAATGGTATATACAGAAGTATTTTCGGATTTAATACAGAGACTGCATATTATCTCAATTCAAGATGTCTGTACTTTAAGGACTTTGCACTTCAAGGACTGGTTGTTAGATTATATGGTTATATGCTTTTTGCATTTATTAATTTAGTAAATAATCTATTTATACTTTTATTTATTTATTTTTACTTAAGACATTATTATTATTATTATTACCACCCCTCTACCCAGTCTTCCTAGGTAATAGGTATCGGTAACGGCGAGTACTTTTAAAAAAAAAAAAAGTATTGGTACTTGTACCCTGTGTTAAAAAAATGGTATCGGTGCATCCCTACAATCCACTGTAATGCACTCCATGCACATCCTGGCCAAGATTAGAACCCTGTTCCTTAGCACTGCAAGGCAGAAGTGCTATCGACTAACTCACTGAACAAAACACTTGATAGAATTACTAAATACTACTTGTTGGTCACGTAGTAAATTTAGATGGACATATCCAACAGATGTATACTACTGTGTAAAAGTTTCAGGCATGTATGATAAAATGCTGTAAATTAAGAATGCTTTCAGAAATAGAAGTTAGTTTATTTTTACCATTTAACAAAAGGGAAGGTAAATTAACAGAAGAGGGATACAAATCAAATAAATATTTGGTGTAACCATCCTTTGCCACTTAAAACCGATCAATTCTAGGTAAACTTGCACACAGTTTTTGAAGGAACTCGACAGGTAGGTTGTTCCAAACATCTTGGAGAATTAACTACAGATCTTGTGGATGTAGGCCGCCTCAAATTCTTCCATCTCTTCATGTAATCCAAAACAGACTCAATGATGTTGATATCAGGGTTCTGTGGGGGCCAAACCATTACTTCCAGGACTTCTTGCTCTCCTTTACGCTGAAGAGAGTTCCTAATGATATTGGGGTTGTTGTCCTGCTGCAGAATACAATCACGCTCCTCCATGATGATTTGGCATGATTGATAAGTATCTGCCTGAATTTCTCAGCATTGATCTTGGCTAAAATCCAACTCCATTTGCAGAAATGCGGCGACAAACTTGCAACTAATCTCCACCATGCTTTATTGTTGCCATCATTGTACCACTCTTCAGTCCTTCGATGAACAAACTGCCTTTTGCTGCGGCCAAATATTTCAAATTTTTACCCATCAGTCCAGAGCCCCTGCTGCCATTTTTCTGCATCCCAGTTCCTGTTTTCATGCATAGTTTAATTGCTTTGCCTTGTTTCCACATCGGAGGCATGGCTTTTTGGGAGATATTCTTCAATGAAGACCACTTCTGGCCATACTTCTCCAGACAGTAGATGGGGGTACTCAGGTCCCACTGGTTTCTGTCAGTTCTGTGCTGATAACACTGCTAGACATCCTCCGATGTCAAAAGGGAAGCATGATGCGTCTTTCATCTGCTGCATTAAGTTTCCTTGGTCAACCACTGTATTCACAACATTGCTCATTTCATTGTGCTTCTTCAAAAGAGCTTGAACAGCACACCCTAGTCTGCTTTGACATCTTTGCCTGGGAGAGACCTTTCTGATGCAGTATAACTACCTTGTGTCTTCTTGCTATGCTCAGTCTTGCCATGGTGTATTACCTGTGACATGAAACCATCTTCCAAAACCTCACCTTTGTAGCAGATTTTGGCTTTTCCTAACCCAGTTTTAAGCCTACTACACAGCTGTTTCAGTTAATGACTGTTTCAACCTACATATGAAATGGATCAACATTAGCACATATGCTTGGTATAATTGGTTAATCATACACCTGACTGTGTATGAAGTGTAAGAATCAGTGCGGGTTTGAAAGCCAAATGGTAGTCAACAGCAAATATTAATTTGATTTTTCTTCTGTACGCTCACTTTGCATTTTGTAAATTGATAAAAATAAACAATTAAAATATATATTTTTGAAAGCATTCTTACTTTACAGCATTTCTTCACACCTGCCTAAAACATGCACAGTACTGTACATCACATAGTTTTCTGAAAACGAACTGCATGCGGTTGTAACGGTAAGACCTGTTTTACTTAAAGTGTTACTAAACCCAGGACCCTGCATTCACTATATTTGGTTTCCCAGAGTACACAGAACATGGAATGCAATCATTTTAGTAAATATAAACTGCTAAATACCTTTTCTCATCAGCACTTAGAGCAGTCTTGGAACTTCTATCAGTGCCTGATTAAAGCTTGTAGGAAGAGTTTTCATTCTCCCCTGATTATCCTAAGAGGCTGCATGGCCCTTGACCCTCTGTCTGGACAGTGCCAATTGGCCCTGTGCTGGTCACAAGCACTCACCCAACAACAAAAAAAACTCTCTAGCAATACACACCAAACTGAGCATGTGTAGCTTGCCCCCAAGGCTCGGTTCTATCAGGAGATGGATTGGGGACTGTTTAAAGGAGGAGAAGACAGGATCAAACAGCCCTTTTACACAATGCATAGGAGTAACCCATTCGATTCAGCAAAGAGTATAACAAGCATGCTTTAGTGCAAATACAGACCGATTTTAATCGATGACGCTACTTCCCTGTGTCTCCAGCCCTCCCTTCACTATTCTTGCGCTTTTAAATGCCTCCCTCCACTCTTGTGTCCCCTTTCTTGGTCGATTCCCCCCCTCCAGCAACAATTAATCCCCCCACATTGATCCTCCCACAGTGTTAACTATGCTTTAGTTTGTGAATGAATAGGAGTCTCTATACATACTCGTATTCATTCATGTACAGTGCAGCCGAGGCTGCAGAGAAAGGGACTGCCTTCAGTCACTTTCTCGGTCTCAAAATAAAATTAAAAAAAAAAAAGACATCAGGAGGTCTGTTTAGACCTCTGATAAGATTACCTAAGCTGCACCCCAAGCACTCCCAAAAAATTGAAATTATATAAAAATAAAGTAAACAAAACTAAAACAAAAAAACAACATAGTAAGGCCTTCTTCACACAGGGTTCTGTGCATCCCTGCGCAGGCAGTCCCACTGATGTCATTTGAGATGGTAGCAACTGCACAAACACAACCGTTGCTCCCAATATGACATCCATGTGGGTCCCGATGCATTATTATTATACTACTACTCTATACTTACTCTACTACCCACCAACTCACTCTCTGCCCAAGAGATCGCCAATCACTTCAAACTGAAGATTGATACAATTCGCGAGGAGATCTCTGCTGTTCAGATACCTTCCACGCTTTACATTTCATGCCCACAGGTTCAATCATTACTTCCCTCTCTCAACCCCACCACTATAGACGAGGTTGCTAAACTACTTGCCAATGACCATCTCACCACCTGCCCTCTGGATTCTATTCCCCCACAAATGCTACGTTCCCCCTCTGGTTCTATTCTACACTCTCTAACCCACATCTTCAATCTCTCCCTCTCTTCTGGCATCTTTCCCAACTCTCTAAAACATGCATTAGTTAGCCCCATACCTAAAAAGCCCTCCCTGGACCCATCCAATCTTGACAACTTCCGCCCCATCTCCCTGCTCCCCTTTTTATCCAAACTCCTTGAACGTCTGGTCTACAACCGACTTTGCGACCACCTTGCTGATAATGGCCTTCTTGACCCCCTTCAGTCTGGTTTTCGTCCTCAACACTCCACAGAAACTGCTCTCCTAAAACTAACAAACAATCTACTAATGGCCAAAACCAATGGACACTTTTCTGTACTCCTACTCCTGGACCTCTCTGCTGCCTTTGCTACTGTTGACCAGCCCCTCCTCCTCAAAAAACTCCACACTTTTGGTCTCCGTGATTGTACTCTTCGCTGGTTCTCCTCCTACTTATCCAACTGCTCCTTTAGTGTTACTTACAATTCAAATTCCTCCTCTCCTCTTCCTTTCTCTGTTGGGGTCCCCCAAGGTTCTGTCCTTAGACCGCTCCTATTCTCAATCTACACCTCCTCCCTGGGTCAGTTGGTAGCCTCCCATGGCTTCCAATACCACCTCCATGCTGACGACACCCAAATCTATTTCTCTACCCCTCAGATCACTCCTGCCGTCTCCTCACGTATCACTAATTTACTAACAGATATATCAGCCTGGATGTCTCACCACTTCCTCAAACGCAATCTATCCAAAACCGAACTTATAATTTTTCCTCCCCCATATGCCCCTTCCCCCGATCGCTCTGTCAAAATCAATGGCACAACTGTAAGCCCACCCCCCGCATGCCAAGGTCCTAGGTGTAGTTCTGGGCTCTGAACTCTCCTTTAAGCCCCACATCCAATCACTGTCCAAATCTTGCCAACTCAACCTCCGCAACATCTTCAAAATACGCCCCTTTCTAATCAACGACACAACAAAGCTCTTAATCCACTCCCTGTTATTTCTCATCTTGACTACTGCAACTCCCTTCTCATTGGCTTACCTCTACAAAGGCTATCCCCCCTCCAATCCATCATGAATAGTGCTGCCAGACTTATCCACCTTACCAATCGCTCTGTTTCTGCTACTCCTCTCTGTCAATCCAAAACTCACCCAACGATTTAAATTAAAAATACTAACAACTACTTACAAATCCATCGACAACTTAGCCCCCAGCTACATCACTAACCTGGTCTCTAAATACCAACCTATTCGTTCTCTCCGTTCCTCTCAAGATCTCCTGCTCTCTAGCTCCCTCATCACCTCCTCCCATGCTCGCCTCCAGGACTTTTGCAGAGCCTCTCCAATCCTATGGAATGCCTTACCTCAAACTGTCCGATTATCTCCTACTCTATTATCTTTTAGAAGATCCCTAAAAACCCTCCTCTTCAGAGAAGCCTATCCTACCCACACCTAACTACTGCATTCTCATTTTCTCCATCAGCTCATCCCCCACAGTTATTACCTTTTGCCCCTCTTGACCCTCTGATTCCTCCTGTATTGATTTGTATTGTAATTGTACTGTCTTGCCCCCATGTTGTAAAGTGCTGCGCAAACTGTAGGCGCTATATAAATCCTGTATAATAATAATAATTATACAGGATTTATATAGCGCCGACAGTTAGCACAGCGCTTTACAATATTAGGGAAGACAGTACAATTACAATACAATTCAATACAGGAGGAATCAGAGGGCCCTGCTCATTAGATACATGCCCCTGAGCTCACACTGTGTGCATTCGGGGTCCTGTACCCACACGGATATCAGATTGGGAGGGGATGCTGTGCTTGTGAAGCTGATACACTTTAGTACGAAACGTGAACGAGGCCTTAGTAGCAGTTTAGCAGGAATTTTGTAAGCTATACTGTGTTTGTGTGCACGAATAATGATTTCAGTGTATTTTTAGTGAAAATAGCAATCTGATTAACATTTGAGCAACTACTGCTGGACCAAAAAAAATCAGTAGCGCAATTTTTTTTTTTTTATTCTATAGGTCATATGCTTTCAGAAATAATATGGTTTGTAAGAAAAAATATGCCTTTGTAACTGATAGTGTAGTTGCCATCATCCCCTTAACCACTTCAGCCCTGGAAGGATTTCCCACTTTAGGACCATAGCACTTTTTGCGATTCGGCATTGCGTCGCTTTAACTGACAATTGCGCGGTCGTGCGATGTTGTACCCAAACCAAATTTACGTCCTTTTTTCCCCCACAAATAGAGCTTTCTTTTGGTGGCATTTGATCACCTCTGCATCATTTCTCACCGCTATAAACAAAGAGCGACAATTTTGCAAAAAAAACCCAAATTTCTTACTTTTTGCTAAAATACAAATCCGAAAACAAATTAAAAAAAAAAATGTTTCCCATCGGTTTTGCCCGATTTATATTCTAACTCATATTTTTTGTAAAAAAAACAAAAAACGCAATTATTGATTGGTTTGCACAAAAGTTGCCACGTTTACGGATGATGAGAATTCATTTCTGGGGTTTTTATTTTTTTATTAGTAATGGTGGCGATCTGCAATTTTTAGCGGTACTGTGATATTGCAACGGACATGTCGGACCATTTTGACACTTTTTTGGGACCATTAGCATTTATACAGCGATCAGTGCTATAAAAATGCACTGATTACTGTGTAAATACCATTGGCAGTGAAGGGGTTAACCTGGATGGGGGGTTAAGGGTTAACTGTGTTCCCTGGGCGTGTTCTAACTATTGGTGCTGGGCTGGGAGGGGAGTGATCATGGCTCCCATATACACGGACCTCCGTTCTTTCACTGCGGGGGGGCATCAGGGTAGCCGGCGGCGATCGTGTTCCGCCCTACCCGCTCCCTGTCCCTCCCAAACACAGTGGGCGGCGCGCGCTCACAATACAAGTTATCGCGGCTGCCGTCCTGTGACGGTGTTTTGCAATAACGAGCCGCCGTCACACTGCGGTGGGCGGGCGGTCGGCAAGTGGTTAAAGTGTATGTAAACCCTCTCCTATACCCAGTGAAGTGAATAGCCTCAAATGATACTCTGAGATGAAAAAAATCTCCCTACATAAGTTTTACTTTTATATCTGCTCTCTTCCCCTTTCTACACTCTTTGGAAAGTGCAGATCGTGTTACAAATCTTTCTTCCTGTTTCAGCAGTGTGTGGGTAATCTGGGCTTACACTGTGAGAGCCGATTGGAGGAAAAGCACATAACACCCCCCCACCCCCTCCACATAGGCAGAGAAACAAAGGGCCTTGCAGAGCTGTGCTGTGAATAGATGAGCTCTCTGCTAATCTCCCGCGAAACTCCCTCCCCAACACAAATTTCCAGCTGCTTTTATTTCCTGTGTAGGAGAGCTTGTCAGAAGTTATGCTGATAACAGAGGAATGGGGCAGCAGAAAGACACGGGACTTAGTGCTTTGGATAGGGATACGTAAACACTACAGATATATGTGCACAGGTCATATTTCATGAGTGGGGTTTACATCCACTTTAATTTCACATATTGTACACATCATTGCTTCAGAAGTGGAATTTTTAAGCAACCATACAACTATGAAAAGTAAAAATTTAAAATCTTGTTTTTCCATAAATGCATGAATTTTTCATATACAGATCATATAAAAAATATAAAAGGTGCATCTCAAGATTAGAATATCAACAAAACGTTTAATTTATTTCAGTAATAAAATTTAAAAAGTGAAACTCTTTTATTATATATATTAATTACACACAGAGTGATCTATTTTAAGCATTTCTTTCTTTTAATTTTGATGATTATGGCTTACAGCTAGTGAAATCCAAAAATTGTTTCTCAGAAATTTAGAATATTGTGAAAAAATTCAATATTGCAGACTCATGGTGTTGCATACTAATCAGCTAATTAACTCGAAACACCTGTACAGGTTTCCTCTGAGCCTTTAAGAGCCGGTTCACACGGAGGCGACTTGTCAGTGCAGTGGAACCGTTCCAATAGGAGCGACTCAGGTCGCTCCGACTTACAAAAAGGTTCCTGCACTATTTTCGGGGCGACCTCAGCACGACATGCATTGACTTCTATAGATAGGAATCTCCTTGCAAGCCGCGCTGAGTTCGCCTCGAGAGGGGCGACTTGCTTCGCCCTGCAAGTTGCGCCGCTCCAGGGTGAACCGGCTCTAAATGGTCTCTCAGTCTGGTTCAGTAGGTTACACAATCATGGGGAAGACTGCTGACTTGACAGTTGTCAAGAAGACAATCATTGACACCCTCTGTTAGATTATTCTAAATTCATAATTCGGCACTTATAGGTATTATACTCATAGCAAGCTTGCAAAAACTGGATTTTTTTGACTTACCGTAAAATCCTTTTCTCTGAGTTCGTCGACAGGCACAGCAACTTTTAGGACTAAGAGGGTTATACTGCCCCCTTCAGGAGTTTACTAGGCAGAATAGGCAGTTCTAACAGCAAAAAAGAACAGTAACAGACACAGCCCCTCCCAGGGGGCAGTCCCCACTGGCAGATAACCCCACTCCCAGCTCTGCTAGCTCAGTTCGTAACAAGCAGTGCAACATCAGAGGGGTGGGTGCTGTGTCTTTCGATGAACTCAGAGAAAGGGATTTTACGGTAAGTCAAAAAAATCCCGTTTTCTCTTTCGTTCGTCGACAGGCACAGCAACTCTTAGTACTAAGTGGGACGTCCAAAAGCAGTGCCAGAAAAGAGGGGTGAGTAACAGAACAACAAAAGGACTACACCTAACTGAACCCTCGGTGAGGAACCACACGTGTCTCACACGGTCGGTTGCAAAACTTTGCGGCCAAACGCAGTATCCGAGGATGGTAAAAACATCCACATTGTAAAACTGAGAAGGCGTGCCCAGAGGTCCAAGAAGCCGCCTTGCACACCTTAGACACAGACACCTGATGTCGAAAAGCCCAGGAAGTGCTAATCGCCCTGGAAGAGTGAGCTGTAACCGGAAAGAGGCTCCAGAGCCCGAACAGCATAGGCTCGGGACACCGTCTGTCTAACCCAACGTGAGATAGCAGCCTATGAGGCCGCCAAACCTTTGCGTGGGCCATCCACCACTGCAAAAAGAGCGTCTGACCTCCGAAAAGGAGGCTGTGGACGCCAGATACACCCGCAGGGCCCGAACAAAGCGGCCTCCCCAGGGTGAGACGGGCGCAGGCAAAGTGAAGGAAGGACAATGTCCTCATTGATGTGGAAAGATGACACCACCCTTGGCAAAAAAGAAGGTGACGGGCGCAAGCCGCCTTATCCTTATGTAGGACCAGATAAGGAGACCTACAAGACAGAGCCGCCAACTCCGACACCCGCTGGGCGGATGTGATAGCCATCAGAAAAGCCACTTCCTGCAAAAGCAACTGCAGAGATTTCCCTGATATTCACAAAAGGCGGCTTCTGAAGCACCGAGAGGACCAAATTGAGGTCCCTTGGCGCCAAAGGCGACCGTAGCTGGGGGGGCGACATGCCGACCCCCTGCATGAAAGTACGAATCAATGAATGCGTCACCAAAGGACGCTGAAAAAAGATCGCCAGAGCAGAAACAAGATCCTTGATAGTGCTCAATGCTAGTTTCTGGTCAAGGCCCTTCTACAGGAAGGCCAGAACCTGAGACACCGAGAAGGAGCGATGGTTCCACCCCCCGGCTTTGCACCAGGCAATGAAAGCCTTCCAGGTGCGGTGGTAAATCGTATGTGAAGAGGCCTTACAAGCCTACAACATGGTAGGAATCGAGTCCGAGACCCCTCGATCCCTCAACACCTGGGATTTAATAGCCAGGCTGTTAAAGCCAGAGAGGGTAAAGCAGGATGAAGGATGGGTCCCTGGGATAGAAAGTTCTGGTGAAGCGAGAGCCGCCAGGGAAAGTCCACCACCATCCGTACCACGTCTGCGTACCAAGGACACCGTGGCTAATCCGGAGCTACCAGAATGGTCGGGATACGCTCCGCTTCTATTCTGCGCAGAAGGCGCGGAAGCAGTTTCAGAGGAGGAAGGGCATAGATGAGCCGATACCAAGCCCACGGAGATACAAGAGCATCTGCCGCGACCACCAGGGGGTCCCGTGTCCTGCTCACGAAGGTCCACACCTTCTGATTGAGACGGGACGCTAGTCAGTCCACGTCCGGGACGCCCCATCTTAGACAAGTCTGATGAAACACATCCGGGTACAGGGACCACCCTTCCTGGTCCAGACGCGGACGACTGAGAAAGTCCGCATGCCAATTTTCTATGCCCGGTATGTGGACGGCAGAGATTGCCGGAACGTGGCTTTCTGCCCACCGCAGGACGGGAGTTACCTCCGAGGCCGCGGCCGAGCTTCTCGTCCCGCCCTCGTCGCCCACATATGCCATATCCGACTGAATCCGGACAGGGCACCCGTGTAGTCTCAACGTCCAACAGGAAGGGCAGCACCAAATCGCCCGCAATTCCAGGACATTGCTCAGGAGACGAGACTCCTCCGGAGACCACCGTCCCTGGGCTTAGAGCAGCCCCAGGACTCCACCCCAGCCTATTAGGCTGGCATCTGCCGTGATCACTGACCAGTGAAGGGTGAGGAAGGACTTCCCGGACCGAGAGCCGGGGACTGCAGCCACCAGAGCAGCGAGGCCCTTACTTGGTTGTCCATCCTGACCACCCGATCCAGGGAAGATGGGGACCTGTCCCCTCTCAGGAGAATCTACCATTGCAGAACCCGGGTGTAATACTGAGCATAAGGGACCACCTCAAAGGAGGCTATCATTAGGCCCAGGACCCCATTTCTGGGACAGCAGGGACCGAACCACCGACTGAAGCGTCCGCCGCTTGGTTGGCGGAAGGAAAACCTTCGCCTGGGCTGCATCCAGGATCAACCCCAGATATTCCAAGTGGTGAGACTGAATCAGAACCGGCTTCGGGAGGTTGATCGCCCATCCAAACTCCTGCAGAGTGTGCAGGGTGATCGTCACATTGTCCCTGATCGCTGGAGCTGACTCTGCTCGCAGGGGGTGGTCGTCCAGATACGCCACCACCGCAATGCCCCTCTGCCTCAGCAAAGCCAGAACCGGGGCCAGCAGTGAAAACTAGTGGTTGGGGAAAACCCGAGGCACCGATGCCAGGCCAAATGGGAGGGCCACAAACTGGTCGTGATCCTCCCCAAACGCAAAGCGCGCGAAGCGCTGGTGCTGGGCGCAGATGGAAACATTCAGATACGCATCCTTGATATCGAAGGGGGCCAGGAAATCTCCCTGGTGCAGAGGCCGTCACTACCAAGCGGACCGACTCCATCCGAAACCAGCAGACCCACACAAACTTGTTGAGGTCCTTCACGTCCAGGATGGGACGAACCCCGTCCTACTTCGGAACCACGAAAAGGTTGGAATAAAACCCTTGGGAACGTTCCGCTCGTGGAACGGGAACAATCACCCCTTGACCCAGCAGGTCCTGCACAGCCCTGAACAGGGCCCGCAGGCAGCTGCAGGTTGGAGGCAAAGAACATGTCTGGGGGGCGGGAACGGAATTCTATGCTGTACCCCGAGGAGACCACCTCGAGCACCCAGAGGTCCGAGATGTGAGAGGACCACCTGTCTGCAAACCCCAGGAGACGTCCCCCCACCCGAACCCTTCATGCGGAGGAGCCTTGTCCTCTGGCCCGAGGAAGAGAAGGGACGAAAAGGCCGCCTATGGGCCAGAAAGGAGGGGCCCTGTCGGCGACGGGAGTCTGAACTCCTCCTAGACTCCGGGAGAAAGGTGCCCTTCCCTCCCGGGAGATCTTTGATCATCTCACCCAAGGGGTCACCGAAGAGCTGCCCCCCCTGGAAAGGTAAGTCCGCCAGGGCCTTCACCGAGACCGCGGATGCCTTGGATATCAGGGGGGCCGCGTCCAGGGCTGCATCACACTGATACTGAGCCCCTTGGATCATGCGATCTGCAAGATCCACACACTCAGGAGATACCTGCGTCTTGCACAACTCGCTGTGTAGCAGCTTCGCCCACACTGTGCGCGTTTGCGACACCAGCGCAGAGGCCACAATGGGCCGCATGGCAGACACCGTTAGAACAAATCGGGATCTGACGCAAGCTCCAGCCTTCCTGTCAGCCGGGTCCTTAAAGGACGGCATGCCTTCCACCGGGATGGTGGTCACCTTAGTCAGGCAGGACCGGGGGGGGGGTGGAATCAACCACGGGAGGTGATGCCCACTTCTTCAATAAGCTATCCTCAAAGGGATAACGCACAGTGAAACGCTTCGGAATGGGGAGGGAGCTCAGGGGCCGAGCCCAGTCCCTATACACAAACTTATCCACATATGGAAAAAACCTTGGCTGCCGGGCCTGTTCCATGTGACCCAAAGGGGACGGGCACCCCCCAAGAGGGTCCCGCAGCTTCTTCCAGTTGCAGGGTCTCACGCACTGAGGTGATCAGAGCGTCTACAAGAGCCTTCTCGTGCGCAGCAGCGGACGCCTCAGACTCATCCCCGCTATCAGGGGCTTCTGGGATCTCGCCATCAGACAGCTCAAGGGGGGTCCCCGCAACGGAGGAGCCCCCCCTCGGGGTCCGAGTCCTCCCCAGAAGAAGGGGGGGCAAGGGACGCTTTTTGGAGTCCCTGCGGTTCAACAGTGACTCTACCCGGGAGACCAACGTCTCCAGAATGGTGGACATGGCGTCTACAAGGGAAGGGGCCCCTGAAATGCTGGCTGCAGGCACGGAGAGGTCCGGTGGGGAAGCACCCGCCTTGGCTGCCACACTGTCACCCACCCTGGCCGCCCCAGAAGAAAGAGGCCTATTGCCAGGAGACCACTGCACCCCCCACCCCACAGCTGCGCAAGGCTTGTCACACGGCTGCTTGATTGTAGTCTTCATCTCTGAGGCTGTCCCCAGACAGCCGAAGTGGCCCAGAGAGGTACCACAGATCCCAACAAGGAGCCTAGGTCTAACTCCTTGCACTAGGCAGAAAAAAACTGAGCTAACAGAGCTGGGTGTGGAGTTATCTGCCAGTGGCAACTGCCCCCTGGGAGGGGCTGTGTCTGTTACTGTTCTTTTTTGCTGTTAGAACTGCCTGTTCTGCCTAGTAAACTCCTGAAGAGGGCAGTATAACCCACTTAGTCCTAAGAGTTGCTGTGCCTGTCGACGAACGAAAGAGAAATATATTTGGTTTTATGATTAATCATAATAATGTGTGAATGAATTTGATCAATTGATTTGACATGATTCTTCAGCTAAAGTTCAGTCAGTAAAATGTCAGATATTTCTGGTGTATGTAAATAGCTGGAAAGTGAACACATATAAGGTATCTTAGTATAGCATGTCATGGGAAGTCAAGAATAGACAGTATCTAAGAAATTAGAGAGGAATAATAAATATATTTGTTTAAATACTGTTAAATTGGGATTATTGTAATCTCAGTTATACTCATTAGTGTTTGTATGTATTTACATACAGTTGAATAAATTGGTAATATGCGTTACTTTAAGCAGACTTTAGGTAATATGACATTACATGATTAGCACATTACAAAACACAAATAGTGTTACATGTCGGCTTGTCAATCAAAGTCTATATATGACTGATGAGATAGTACCTCTCCGTGTATGAAATATTGCAGAAGTTAACATTAATGGGGCCTTACAAGGTTTTGAGCGTTGTGAAGTTATGATGTCTACATGGAGCATAAAAGACAAGACATCTATATTCAGGGACACACATTCACACAGATACAGGGAAGACTGACCAATCTTTAGACAATTCCACAAAGTCTATTCTTATACCCTCTGACAAGTTGGAACAGCAGTCTTCTCTCAGAAGCCGAAGAAAGTAATTTCCTGCTTCTCTCTCACACGAAAAAGAATGGAGATGAGGAGCACAGACATGGAAAGACACATGATTTGTAAGCTTCACACGTTTATAACGATTTATTTTAGGTCATATTTTTACCTACACTGAACTGTTATAATTTTTACATTGTATGTATGATGCCAACTGTGGGACAATAAACAAAAACTTTGCTTTTAAGTCAGTCTGACTATCAATGCATTTCATCCAAATAACACCTATAAAGATAATTAAAATATTTGTTATCTTTAATATTTTTCACCCTCCTCATGGAGGGTAAGTCACAAAAGGTCATTGCTAAAGCAGTTGGCTATTCACAGAGTACTGTATAGAAGCATATTAAAGGAAAGTGGAGTGGAAGGAAAAAGTGTGGTAGAAAAAGGTGCACAAGCAACAGTGAGAATCACAGCTTTGAGAGGATGGTGAAGCAAATGCCATTCAAGAATTTGGGGGAGATTCACAAGGAGTGGACTAGTGGTCAGTACTGCAACAGCCACTCCACACAGACGTATTCAGGACATGGACTACAACTGATTCATTCCTTGTGTCAAGCCACTCCTAAACCAGAGACAACGTCAGAAGCGTCTTACCTGGGCGAAGGAGAAAAAGGACTGGACTGTTGCTCAGTGGTCCAAAGTCCTCTTTTCGGATGAAAGTAAATTTTGCATTTAAATTGGAAATCAAGGTCCCAGAGTCTGGAGGAAGAGTGGAGAGGCACATAATCCAAGTTGCATGGAGGTCCAGTGTGAAGTTTCCACAGTCCATGGATTAACTGCTTCCCAACCGCCAGCTGTGGATTGACGGCGGCAGCATGGCACCGCTGCACGAATTGCCGTCACTTGACGGCGGGTGTGGGAGCTTGTATTGTGGGCACACGAGCGCTGCTGGAGGCGCGCTCATTGGCTAGCGGGGGAGCCAATCAGTGGGTGGGGCAGACTGTATGTCTGCCGGCCACCCACAACCACTCCCCCGGAGTGACAGAACAGTTTCCACAGTCCAGGGATCCGTGAATGTAAACAAGCAGATCCCGGTACTGACAGGGGAGAGGAGAGTGATCGTATGTCCTCGTAATATGGGAGCAGAGATCTCTCTCCTCCCCCAATCATCCAAGCCCCCACACAGTTAGAACACACTGACAGTGAACACATTTAACCCTTTCATTGCCCCCCTCCCCCTAGTGTTAACTCCTTCCCTGCCAGTGACATTTATACCAGTAATCAGTGGCTATTTATAGCACTGATCGCTGTATAAATGTCAGTGGTCCCAAAAAAGTGTCAAAAGTGTCCGATATGTCCGCCACAATATTGCAGTCCCGCTAAAAACCACAGATCGCCGCCATTAATAGTAAAAAAATAAATAAATAATAAACGCCATAAATCAATTCTCATAATTTGTAGACACTATAACTTTTGCGCAAACCAATCAATATACGCTTATTGCAATTTTTTTACCAAAAATATGTAGAAGAATACATATCAACCTAAACTGATGAATAAATAGTTTTTCTTATATATATAATTTTGGATATGTATTATAGCAAAAAGTAAAAAATATTGGGTTTTGTCACTCTTTTGTTTATAGTGCAAAAAATAAAAACCGCAGAGGTTATCAAATACCACCAAAAGAAAGTTCTATTGATGGGAAAAAAAGGACAAATTTTGTTTGGGTAAAAGGTCGCACAACCGCGCAATTGTCAGTTAAAGAAGCGCAGTTCCGCATCGCAAAAAGGGCTCTGGTCAGGAAGGGGGCAAATTCTTCCAGGGCTGAAATGGTTAATTGGGGAGCCATGTAATCTGCTGGCGTTGGTCCACTGTTTTTATCAAGTCCAAAGTCAGCGCACCCCTCTATCAGGAAATTCTAGAGCACTTCATGCTTCCCTCTTCTGACCAGGTTTATGGAGATGCTGATTTCATTTTCCAGCAGGACTTGGCACCTTCCCACAATACCAAAAGTAACAATACCTGGTTTAAATGGTCATGGTATCACTGTGCCTGATTGGTCCGCAAACTCGCCTGACCTAAACCCCATAGAGAATCTGTGGGGTATTGTCAAGAGGAAGATGAGAGACACCAGACCCAATAATGCAAATGAGCTGAAGGCCGCTATCAAAGCAACATGGACTTCCATAAGACCTCAGCAGTGCCAAAGGCGGATTGCCTCCATGCCACGCCGCACTGATGCAGTAATTCAACCAAGTACTGAGTGCATACTATACTGTACATGGACATACAGTCAGATCCATAAATATTGGGACATCGACACAATTCTAATCTTTTTGGCTCTATACACCACCACAATGGATTTGAAATGAAACCAACAAGATGTGCTTTAACTGAAGACTTTCAGCTTTAATTTGAGAGTATTTACATACAAATCAGGCAAACGGTGTAGGAATTACAACAGTTTGTATATGTGACAACCACTTTTTAAGGGACCAAAAGTAATGGGACAGATTAACAATCATAAATCAAACTTTCACTTTTTAATACTTGGTTGCAGATCCTTTGCAGTCAATTAGAGCCTGAAGTTTGGAACGCATAGACATCACCAGACGCTGGGTTTCATCCCTGGTGATGCTCTGCCAGGCCTCTACTGCAACTGTCTTCAGTTCCTGCTTGTTCTTGGGGCATTTTCCCTTCAGTTTCGTCTTCAGCAAGTGAAATGCATGCTCAATCAGATTCAGGTCAGGTGATTGACTTGGCCATTGCATAACATTCCACTTCTTTCCCTTAAAAAACTCTTTGGTTTCTTTCGCAGTATGCTTCGGGTCATTGTCCATCTGCACTGTGAAGTGCCGTCCAATGAGTTATAAAGCATTTGGCTGAATATGAGCAGATAAAATTGCCCCGAAACACTTCAGAATTCATCCTGCTGCTTTTGTCAGCAGTCACATCATCAATAAATATAAGAGAACCAGTTCCATTGGCAGCCATACATGTCCACGCCATGACACTACCACCACCATGCTTCACTGATGAGGTGGTATGCTTTGGATCATGAGCAGTTCCTTTCCTTCTCCATACTCTTCTCTTCCCATCACTCTGGTACAAGTTGATCTTGGTCTCATCTGTCCATAGGATGTTGTTCCAGAACTGTGAAGGCTCTTTTAGATTTTGTTTGGCAAACTCTAATCTTTCCTTCCTGTTTTTGAGGCTCACCAATGGTGAACCCTCTGTATTCACTCTGGTGAAGTCTTCTTTTGATTGTTGACACATATACACCTACCTCCTGGAGAGTGTTCTTGATCTGGCCAACTGTTGTGAAGGGTGTTTTCTTCACCAGGGAAAGAATTCTTCGGTCATCCACCACAGTTGTTTTCTCCCAAGTGGTAACCACTCGGAGTTTTTGTCCTTCCTTTCTAATCTCAAACGGTTTGTTTTAGATTTTCTCGGAAGTGTCAAGACCTTGTTGTAGGATACCTGTCTACTCTGGTTCTAGTTGAACATGGTCTCACTACCCTTCTCTTCTCATACCTCTTCCTTTCCTTGACGAGTACTAGGTTTCGTATGGTGGAGTAGTCACTTCGTACCACCACCATCACAGTACCGCACCTGTACATACCGACGGTTACCTTGACCAAGAGAATATAAATAACTACTACACTGACGACTGTTTTCGTCGTCCTACT
>BLSH010485886.1:1290977-1307412 GCA_018402905.1 Glandirana rugosa | reverse complement strand
CGCCGTCCAATGAGTTCTGAAACATTTGGCTGCATATGAGCAGATACTATTGCCTGAAACACTTCAGAATTCATCCTGCTGCTTTTGTCAGCAGTCACATCATCAATAAATATAAGAGAACCAGTTCCATTGGCAGCCATACATGTCCACGCCATGACACTACCACCACCATGCTTCACTGATGAGGTGGTATGCTTTGGATCATGAGCAGTTCCTTTCCTTCTCCATACTCTTCTCTTCCCATCACTCTGGTACAAGTTGATCTTGGTCTCATCTGTCCATAGGATGTTGTTCCAGAACTGTGAAGGCTCTTTTAGATTTTGTTTGGCAAACTCTAATCTTTCCTTCCTGTTTTTGAGGCTCACCAATGGTGAACCCTCTGTATTCACTCTGGTGAAGTCTTCTTTTGATTGTTGACACATATACACCTACCTCCTGGAGAGTGTTCTTGATCTGGCCAACTGTTGTGAAGGGTGTTTTCTTCACCAGGGAAAGAATTCTTCGGTCATCCACCACAGTTGTTTTCCTTGGTCTTCCGGGTGTTTTGGTGTTGCTGAGCTCACCGGTGTGTTCTTTCTTTTTAAGGATGTTCCAAACAGCTGATTTGGCCCCCCTCTGGACCTTTTATCTGCTCCTTGTAAATGGAATAATGAGGGAATAACACACACCTGGCCATGGAACAGCTGAGCAGCCAATTGTCCCATTACTTTAGGTCCCTTAAAAAAGTGGAAGGCACATATATAAACTGTTGTAGTTCCTACACTGTTCACCTGATTTGGATGTAAATACCCTCAAATTAAAGCTGAAAGTCTTCAGTTAAAGCAAATCTTGTTCATTTCATTTCAAATCCATTGTGGTGGTGTATAGAGCCAAAAAGATTTGAATTGTGTTGATGTCCCAATATTTATGGACCTGACTGTACTTTTCAGTAAGCCAACATTTCTGTATTAAAAACCCTTTTTTATTGGTCTTGCTTAATATTCAAATTTTCTGAGATACGGAATTTTGAGTTTTCACTAGCTGTAAGCCATAAACCTCAAAACTAAAAGAAAGAAATGCTTGAAATAGATCACTCGGTGTGTAATGAATCTATATAATATACGCGTTTCACTTTTTAATTGCATTACTGAAATAAATTAACGTTTTGATCGTATTCACATTTTTTGAGATGTACCTGTACATGGGTGATTTTTTTACCCATTTGAATAAAGTGGTAGTCCCAATCGCTGGTATCCAAACTATACAATCATGGCTTTGACTGTACAGTTTTTGCTCAGCTTCAGGGAATCCAAAACGTTTCGAACATTTCCAAAAATATCTCTTCTTAAGGGATTACCACTCTGTCAAGTAGGATGATACATTTTACCATCAATTCCATAATGCACATTGATATCATGGTGAAATAGAAATAATGAATAATGAGAAATAATAGTCATTTGTTAATCCACATATAAAAGTAAAACCTTATAAACAGACGTCACCCAAATTGTTGCCACAATTGCAAAGTTTTAGGGAAACTGTGCAAGGACCGCCAGGCCGCAAGGTATTATATTGCTATACAAAAAATAAAGTAAAATGAAGGACATAATATACATTTAAGAAAAAGGGGGCTAGCATGACCTAATAAAACACACATCATGACTTCCCAGACTACCACTCATTGTATGTAGGGAATAAGTCCTAAAGAAAACAGATTGCAAAATCATCATCACGTCTCTATGGCAGCCTCCACTGTCATATGCAGCACCCAGACAAGACTGCGATATAAAGCTACATATTGCACGGAAGCAGTATAAAGCCTCAATCACTTAGTAGGGGTCCTACCAAAGAATCCCCACAAAACGGTATAGTTTAGAAACCACCATGTCAGTAAAAAAAGGGGCATATAAAAGGTGCTAGTTCAAAAATCCCTAGCCATGCAAGAGAGAGCAAATAGGTACTTACAGGATTCCTCTATCATCCAAGAGTGGGGTCAGCAATCACACTGAGCATACAGGTAGCCTAGGCTTCCTTTAGCATCTGATCATTACTGTAGATAAGGGCTTTATATATTGTGTAGGGCATATCTGCCCATCCCAAATGGGCAGTCTTTTGTGGCCAGCCCACCATGCGGCAATTAGGCCCACAATGACGTCTGTATTAGCGGCCCCCAGCATCTCTCTGAAGTCCACGCATGCGCAATGTCATGACGTTGGATATATTAGTGTTATTATATCCCTGAAGAAGAGAAGAGATTATTTTGGAAATGTTATGTTGGAAATGGAACACTTTGGATTCCCTGAATCTGAAAAAACTGTATAGTCAAAGCCATGATTGAGTGGTTTGGATACAAGCGATTGGGACTACTACCACTTTGTTTAACCACTTAAGGACCGGAAGGATTTCCAGCTTTAGGACCGGAGCCCTTTTTGCGATTCGGCACTGAGTCGCTTTAACTGAAAATTGCGCGGTCGTGCGACGTTGTACCCAAACGAAATTTGTGTCCTTTTTTCCCCACAAACAGAGCTTTCTTTTGGTGGTATTTGATCCCCTCTGCGTCATTTCTGATCGCCGCTATAAACAAAAGAAGAGCGACAATTTTGCAAAAAAAAAACAAATTTCTTACTTTTTGCTAAAATACAAATCCAAAAAAAAAAATATAAAAAAACATTTTTTTTTCACCGTTTTTGGCCGATTTATATTCTTCCTAATATTTGCGATAAAAAAAAATCGCAATCGGCGTTTATTGATTGGTTTGCGCAAAAGTGGTCGCGTTTACGGATGATGAGAATTCATTTTTGGGGTTTTTATTTTTTTATTTTTTACTATTAATGGCGGCGATCTGCGATTTTTAGCGGTACTGCGATATTTCAGCAGACATGTCGGACCATTTTGACACTTTTTTGGGACCACTGGCATTTATACAGCGATCAGTGCTATAAAAATGCACTGATTACTGTGTAAATGCCATTGGCAGTGAAGGGGTTAACCTGCAGGGGGCGCTCTAAGGGTTAAGTATGTTCCCTGGGCATGTTCTAACTGTAGGGGGACTGCACTATCTGGGGAAGGGAAGTGGTCACAGCCTTTGTATACAGGAAGTCTGTGATCACAGCCCTTCCCCCTTCACACAGAGTGGAGGTCCGTGTTTACATACACGGACCTCCGTTCCTCCGCTCGGGGGGGGGGGGCCATCGCGGGTAGCCGGGGGCAATCGAAGCCGCCGCACCCGCTCCCTGGCCCTCCCCGAACACAGTGAGCGCGCGGGTGCGCCTCCGGCGGCACGCGCGCGCTCACTAGGCGCGATCACGCGGCCGCTGTCATATGACGGCGATCCGCGTTACAGAGCCACTTTGCCGCCATCAATTGCCGATTGGCAGTCGGCAAGTGGTTAAATGAGTATTGACACATGTGTTATCATGTAAATTCACCTATGTATATTGTTTTTTTGATCTGTATATGAAAAATGCATGCATTTTATGGGAAAACAATGTGTTCTTCTAAATAAGAAAATAAAAGATGTTACATTTTAACTTTTCATAGTTGTATGGTTGCTTTAAAAAACAACACACTTCTGAGGTAATAGTGTGTGCAATAATATGGTTGGGAGGTTTGCGCACCTTCAGTTTTCACCATTTCACAAAAATGTGAAGTTTAAAATGTACAAATATTTGTTATTTATTAATAACAATTTTAACTTTTATATGCAGACGGAATTTAGCAGGAATATTGTCAATTTTGCCATGTACTGTATGTATCCACAAATAATGATTTTAGTGTATTTTTAGGGAAAATATTGGTTTGATAAACATTTGCGCAAATATCACAGGGCCTAAAAAATAAATCAGTAGCATCTTCCTTTTTTCTACTGGTCCTATGCTTTCAGAAAATGTATGGTTTAAGGATCTTTCAAACTGTGAAAGCTGTATGGGAAAAAAAAAAAAAAAAAAATGGAAAAATTGCAAAAATGGCCTGGCCACCTGAGTTTAAAAGTGGAACGCAGGGCATGGCAGTGAAAGGGTTAAAGTCTACGTTCACTTTTTTCCCCCTAAATTCTACCTTCCCTATGTACATTATATACCATTAATGTACCCCTTTTGCAGAAAAGAAACAGGTGTCTTTATGTCTTATGACAGCCCCCAATTTGTTGTATAAAAAACTCCTCCATTACTTCCTGGAATCCATCCCGTAGGTTGGGAAATCCGTTAAG
Source organism: Glandirana rugosa (assembly GCA_018402905.1). Taxonomy (NCBI): domain Eukaryota; kingdom Metazoa; phylum Chordata; class Amphibia; order Anura; family Ranidae; genus Glandirana; species Glandirana rugosa. The sequence goes on along the minus strand of BLSH010485886.1, from coordinate 1,303,226 downwards.
ACGCAGGAAATAGTTTAGCAATTGATCTCATTAACACACACCCTTCACCCCCTCCTCCCTTTCCAGGAGGTTTCTTCCTCCCACCTCTGTATTCACATACAATCAATGAACACCATCCTCATTGAAGACAGGGTCTTCCTCGTTTGGTACTTTACCATTTTCTTGCATAGATCGTTCTTTTGGCAGAGTGTGCTAGAGCTGAGCAATCAGATAACAGCCTATGTGGATAGAGCTGTATTATTGAAAACAGGAAAAAAGGGATTTTATTAAAACTTACCGTAAAATCCTTTTCTCCGAGTTCGCTGACAGACGCAGCTCTTCATTGACTTGCGGGGTTTTATGCTTGTCCCACTAGGAGTTAAACTAGGCAGGGAAAAGAACAGCTGGCCCCTCCCATGGGGCCGTCCTCTCTTCCCACATAAACCCTCCACAAAGCATAGCTCCTCAGTTCGTATACAAGCCGTACCGAAACAGAGTACAGAGGGGTGGGTGCTGCATCTGTCAGTGAACTCGGAGAAAAGGATTTTACGTTAAGTTTTAATAAAAACCCTTTTTCTCCTACGTTCAATGATAGACACAGTTCTTCATTGACTTGTGGGGATGTCCCCAAGCTGTGTCAAAAAAGAGGGGTGGGTAAACGGTAACAACTGTATCCAACAGAACCTCTAAAGGAGGTGACAGACGCGCCTACACTGCCGCCTGCAAAACTTTGCGTCCAAAAGCAGCATCTGAAGATGCTAACACATCAATCTTATAAAACTTAGTGAAAGTGTGTACCGAGGCCCAAGTGGCCGCCTTGCACACCTGTGACACCGAGGCCTGGTGTCTGAAAACCCAGGAAGTGCTAACCGCCCGGGTAGAATGAGCCGTGACCGGAAAAGGGGGAAACTTGCCCCGAACAGAATATGCGTGGGTCACGGTCTGTCTAATCCAACGAGAGACAGCAGCCGACGAGGCCGCCAAACCTTTGCGCGGACCCTCTGTCAGCACAAAGAATCAGACTTCCGAAAGGAAGCTGTAATAGCCAAATACACTCGTAAGGCCCTACTACATCCAAGGCATGCAACCCAAACTCTTTTGGGTGCGAAGGACGTGGGCACAATGAAGGAAGAACAATATCTTCGTTAATGTGAAGGGAAGAAACCACTTCCGGAAGGAAAGAAGGAGAGGGTCGCAAGGCCGCCCTGTCCTTGTGCAGGACTAGGTAGGGAGACTTGCACGACAGTGCCGCCAATTCAGACACAAGTCAGGTGGAAGTGATGGGCACCAAAAAAGGCCACCTTCTGCGAGAGCAGTTGTAAGGAAATCTCCCTGATTTTTTCATATGGCAGTTTCTGAAGCACAGAAAGCACCAAATTCAAATCCCACGGAGCCATCAGAGACCTCACCCGAGGCGCTACATGTCACGCACCTTGTACAAAGGTACAATCGAGTGCGAAGCCAAAGGTCTCTGAAAAAGAATCGCCAGAGCAGATATCTGGCCCTTGAGAGTACTCAAAGCCAGTTTATTTTTTTTTGTTTTGTTTTTTCAGGCCTTGCTGCAAAAAAGTCAGGACCCTAGACACCACGTAAGAGTGAGGGTTATGACCCTCCGCCTCGCACCAAGCTATGCAAGCCTTCCAGGTGCAGTGATATATCTTGCGAGAAGTACACTTGCGAGCCTTTAATAAGGTAGGGATCACAGAGTCAGCGACTTCCCTGTCCCTCAGCACCTGGGACTCAAATGCCAGGCCGTCAAAGCCAGCGATGGTAAAGCAGGGTGCAAGATGGGCCCCGGAGACAGTAAGTCGTCTCGCAGCGGGAGCCACCAGGGAACATCCACCACCATTTGCACCATGTCGGCGTACCACGTGCGCCGAGGCCAATCTGGAGCCACCAGGATTATTGGTATTCCCTCCACTACTAGCCTGCGTATCAATCGCGGTAGAAATTATATCGGAGGGAAGGCGTACAGAAGGCGATAACGGCCCCAGGGGCCACCAGAGCATCCGTGGCCACTGCCAACGGACCCTTCGTTCTGGACACAAAGGTCTTCACCTTGTGATTGGACCAAGACGCCATGAAATCCACGTCCGGCGTCCCACATCTGCGGCAAACCTGGGTGAATACCTCCGGATGGAGAGACCACTCTACCTGATCCAGCTGCTGGCGACTGAGAAAGTCCGCCTGTCAGTTTTCTACGCCTGGAATGTAAATGGCGGAGATTGCCGGAACGTGACGTTCCGCCCAACACAGTATCAGAGCTGCCTTTGCTGGACTCCTCGTGCCGCCATGATGGTTCACATATGCCACTGCTGTGGCATTGTCCTACTGAATCCGGATCAGACGACCCTGCAACCTCACTGTCCAGTGAGATAGGCATAATCTGATCGCTCTCAGCTCCAGCACCTTGATGGGGAGGCGAGCTTCCTGCGCCGACCAACGGCCCTGGGCAGACAGCCGCCCCAGCCTGCAAGGCTGGCATCCGTGGTGATGATCACCCAGTGAAGGGGGAATGAATTCTCCTGGTTCAATGCCGAGTCCCTAAGCCACCAGGTCAGAGATGCCCTAGTCTGGGAGTTCAGGCGGATCAGAAGGTCCAAGGACCGTGGGGACCTATCCCACTGAGACAGAATCACTTGCTGGAGAAGTCGAGTATGACTCTGAGCGTAAGGTATCGCCTCGAAAGTCGAGACTATGAGCCCCAGCACCCGCATACAGAATCGTACTGAAGACCGTCGGTGTGACAGGAGGGATCGCACCGCCGACTGCAGCGACAGCAACTTGGCCGGAGGAAGGAACACCTTCGCCTGCTCTGTGTCCAGAATCAGACCCAGATACTCCAGGCGACGGGATGGAGATACCGTCGACTTCTGCAGGTTGAGCAACCAGCTGAGGTCCTGCAGCGAGGTCATGGTGAATCTCACAGTCTCTTCCAGATCCGAGGCGGACTCCGCTCTCATGAGCAGGTCGTCGAGGTAGGCGACTACCGCAATGCCTCTCTGTCGCAGTAACGCCAGTACCGGAGCAACCAGTTTTGTGAAAACTCGAGGGGCTGAGGCCAGACCGAAAGGGAGTGCCACGAATTGATAATGGAGGTCCCCCACTGCAAAGCGAAGAAACCGCTGATGCAGTGGACAAATAGACACATGGAGGTACGCATCCCTGATGTCCAGAGACGCCAGAAATTCCCCCTGATGGAGGGCGGCCACAACCGAGCGGATAGATTCCATCCGGAATTTTCGCGCCTTCACATACTGGTTCAGGGCCTTCGGGTCCAGTACTGGCCGGAACCCCCCCCCCTTTTTTGGGGACCACGAACAGGTTAGAGTAAAACCCTCGAAACCTTTCCACTGGAGGCTTTGGCACGATCACCCCTTGGTCCGAGAGTGCTTGGACAGCCCCAAAGAGGGCCCCCCGGCGTACCTACGGGAGCCCTAAGTTCGATGGGAAAAACCTGCCTGGGGGTAGAGTGTTGAACTCTATCCTGTACCCGGTGGACACTACTTCCTGGACCCACCGGTCGGAAGTGCGAATAAGCCACCGGTCTGCGAACCCCAGAAGACGTCCCCCCACCCGAGCCCGGGTGGGGGCAGCCCATCAGGCGGAGGAGCTTGTCCTCCGCCTTTTCGGTCTTTCGCTGCCACTGCCGAGTTTCGGCCCCTGCAGCGGTCTTACCTGAAGGGGTCCCTTTGCCCGCTGCGCCCGTGGCGCGAAAAAAACCTCTTCTGACCCGAGGCAGGGGGCCCCTGTCTATGGCGAAACTCACGCCTCTGGGGCTCTGGGAGGAAAGTGCTCTTGCCTCTTGTGAAATCCTTAATGATCTCATTCAGTTGTGGGCCGAATAGACGTCCACCCTGCAAAGGGAGATATGCGAAGCCTTTTTTGGACGCATGGTCTCCGGACCATGACCGTAACCCGAGAACCCGTCTGAGGATGATGGCAAAAACCGCCATTCTGGACAACATAGGCAGTAGATCCACTGCCGCGTCACAGAGGTACTTGATACCTTGGTGCAAAAAATCAGCTCTCTGCGGCACATCAATCAGGTGGCCACAGTCCAGATCATTCTGGAGCTCAGCCATATGCTCAGCCAGATATTGCGCCGCCATGGCAGTTGCCAGGGCCGGCCGCAGAGCTGAGCCTGCTACCAGGAAGAGAGCTTTTTAACATTGCCTCTGTCCGCCTATCAGTCGGGTCCCTAAAGGAAAGGGCCCCTTCCAGAGGACTGGTCGTCGCCTCATTCAAGCGGGCTATCGGTGGGTCTACCACAGGCGACTCCCATTTCTTCAAGAAGCTGTCCTGAAAGGAATAGCGAGTGGCAAAGCGTTTTGACAGTGAAAAAGACTGTTGCGGACGCTGCCATTCCCGATAGATCAGATGATCAAAAAATTGATCATAGGGGTAAGCCTTAGGGGCCCTGGGGGGCCTGGTGGACCCACACACATACGCAGAGGTCTGCGATTCGCCCTCCTGCTTCAGTCGCAGCATAGTGCGAATACCAGTGATGACGGACACCAGCGCCTTTTCCCACGCAGTGGCTGCCCCTTGGTCCTCCACTCCGTCCGAGGGGCCCAGTTTACCATCAGAGAGGTCCACTGGGGTTCCCTGTGACCCCCCAGGCCACTTACGGATCAGAGTCCTCCCCAGAAGAACAGGGGGGTGAAGGAAGCTTCATAGGGACCTGCTGGGCGACATCCGCCCGGGGGGAGGAACTCACTGGAAGACCCCCGCAGCTGGCCCAAAAAGGCCCCTTGCACAGCCGCTGAATCCTCCTCAGCGGTCCCAGCGGGACAGTCTGTCATCGTTTTTTCACCCAAAAAACACCTTCAGTAAAATGCAGGTGAATACTAGCCTTAAGGCACCCCCACACAGCCGCACACCACCGCCCCACAGAGTACCAGGGACACCCAGGAAGACTGCACCCGCCGCCACCAGCACCCATAGGAGAGCCCAGCCATACTTGCTGTTTGCTGCCTGCAGAGAGGATTGTCAGAAGAGCTGCGCCTGTCAGGAGTCACACACCGTTCCAAAGAGAAAGTAAAAAACGTCTGCAACACGTTTTTTACAGCAGCAGGGGACTCCAATATGGCCGCTGTGTAGACACTAGAGGCAGAAACCACCTGCAGAGGAATGTGCAGTACCATCAATGGCCGCTCTGAGCACTAGAGGGAATGCTCCATCTGCTCAGTGTGTCCTCGGCTACTGGAGAATGGCGGCGATCCACCGCAAAATGGCGGTGGACCGCCGCATGGCGGCGAGGACCCCAGAAAGGCGGCGGGAACGATCGGGTGCGGCGGGGGGAGGGGTGTAAAGGGCCCCATGGCACCCTTACCCAGTGGCTATCCAAAATCGTCACGGACGGTGTCGGTCCCCCCTCCGCCCCTGAAAAGGGGGAAGGGAGGAACTCTCACTCACCACTCCTGTCGGGCGCAGCGGGTAGCCACCCGTTTACAGACTTTCCGCCCCTACCTGGACGGGATGCTGCCGGCCGAAGAAATCGCCCGAACAGGACCGCAATCTGGGACTTGGGCACAGATGGAGGTCACCCCAGGCTACCCGCACGGAACGGGCACCATGCGGTGGGTCCCCATACCGCGGGACTGGCTCGCATCGGTCGGCCAGGCCGGGGAGAGTACAGAGTCCGAGCGACTCTCTATGCCCCGGCCGGCTTCTTGATAGCAGACTTCGTTGCTTGATAGAAGTAGTAGTAAAGAAATAAGGATAAAAATAAAAGTAAAAAAGTGATCACAGTCCGGACCGCAAATCCCCGAAGGGAGCCAGGTCAACTCCTATGCAAACTAGGCATTGAAACTGAGGAGCTATGCTATGTGAGGGTTTATGTGGGAAGAGAGGACGGCCCCATGGGAGGGGCCAGCTGTTCTTTTCCCTGCCTAGTTAACTCCTAGTGGGACAAGCATAAAACCCCACAAGTCAATGAAGAGCTGCGTCTGTCAGTGAACGTAGGAGAAAGTATGTTTTGGGTTCTGTAAAACACCATACACTATACAATCTTATTGTACAATCTCCTTTAGATCTACCATCAACTATGTAGTGCAAGGGCCTGCCTGATAGGATATGTCCTCCTATTATATAGTTTTGGTAAATCTAAAAGGGAGAATGTAGAATCAGATTGTATAGCATATGGCCACTTTTATAACACCTAAAATGTACAAGTTTTGCTTTCAGTGCCATAAATTGCTAATGGCAATCAAAAAGCAGAAGCAAACACATTTTGCCATGTGAAAAAAATAAGCGACAAACAGCAAAATATTTTTAAAAAAACACGCAAACACCAACATGCCAAAATGTCCCATGAGCTACTTTGCTACATGCAGCACAACACGTCAGTGGGCTGCCCTATGTGTGGAATGTGGAAAACGAGCCAAAAAATGTGCTTTCCCAACTGCGCTAGATGTAAATGGGGCCAGGTATGTTTGCACAAGAACTATGAGGCTCCATTCACATCTGCGCATTTTTGAAAGCATGACAAACCGAAAGTAAAACCCATGTTTTGCCACACGTTTTGCAAATGCACATCATGCCTGCATTTGTCATTAAATGTTAATGGTACCCAAAGCGTGGGGTAGCAGGCATAGGTTTGACCTGCAACAAATGTGCTGCGAATTCCCCTGAACTTGTTTAAAAAAGCACCATGCTCCGTTCTGGAGCTTCTTTGGGGTGTTTGTCGTACGTAGAGGAGACAAGCAGAGGCGCTCCAAAATGCCCAAAAGAAGCACTACTCCCACTACACGGAGATGTGAATGGGGCCTGACAGCTTAGTGCCTTCATCCACGCCCTCCTATGTACTTGAATAAAGATGGCCATACACTATACAATCCGATTGTACAATTTCCTTTAGATTTACCAAAACTATGGAATAGGAGGACTCACCTGAACAATCTTAATCAATTTGTATCAAATCATACATAGCTGATGGTAGAGCTAAAGGTAATTGAACAAGCAGATTGTACAGTGTATGTATAATAATGAGGTGGTATATGAATGAGGGAGGTGAGGTCCAGACAGGTAGGTATGTCCTATTATGTGATGCATAAGGCTGTGCATGATGGGATATGAAGCTTCCTGGATGTTACATTTTTATTCTAAATTGTACGCCCCACCTAACAAATTTCAGACTGATGTAGCAGATACATTCTTTCGGGACATTTCCGTACCCAGACTTCGGAGCAAATCTAAAGCGGACCTTCGGTAATTTTTTCAACTTTCCATCTATTATATCTTCTGCCCTTGTGGTTTTAACTTTGAATAGTAAAACATTTTTTCTGCCAGTGAATACCTCATACAGCCCACTTCCTGTTTCTTGTCTGGTCATTAGCCAAGTCTTATGACATTATGCACAGCTCTCTCTCTCACGCTCGTGAGAGTTTACCAGGAAGGGAGGGGGTGAGTCATAAGAGGGCCAATGAGAGCTGAAGGGCTACAGAGCTGGAGGTGTGCCTCTGTGTGTCTGTGTAAATCCAGGAGGTGAACAGGCAGCAGCTTCAGCTGCCCACAGTTAAAATGGATACAGCCAGACTTAGTGGAGGGAGATTTCTGCAGCATATTTGGCAAGTACAGAATCACAGTATATATAAAATAATATGCAAATTGATTGGAGGGAAGCTTCAGAATGGCAAATATGTTATTACAAATTATGTGAGCAGACTGCAGTTCCTCTTTAACCACTTCAATACTGGGCACTTATACCCCTTCCTGCTAAAACTAGCGGTGCTTTACCGCTCCCTATCTGCACCAGTGTGAAAGTGGCCTAAATCCAACAAAGACACCAGAACCAGACGGCTTCTCTGGCCATTATTACAAGAAATGCACCGAGTTCCAAGCCTATTCCACTACCGTTTTTTCTTTAATGAGGAGACAAGAGACCTAGGGTGAATAAACACACTCTACTTACACTAAAACAGAGGAGGGCTGGGGTCCTAGACCTTCGTAAATACTATCAGGCTGCACAAAAGGTGCAGTTAGTTCTCCACCATAAGCAAAATCCCCCCCTTTTTTATTTTTTATCACAGATGTCACTAGAAGCCTTACCCTATTCTCTACAACTCATTAGCAGTTTAATGAGGCTACCAGCCAAAGATGTACACCCCCACCCCCCCATATTGTATCTGTTGCCGACTGCCACTCCTGCACACTCCCACACAATGAAGTCGCCACTGACCGCTCAGCATGGGACCGGACCCAAGTGGCTACAGAACATGTATGTATAGCGATTTCTTCTTTAGGCTGGGTTCCCCAAGGTACAGGAATGTGAGAAGGGTTTACACCACAGACCAGATCTATCCTCAAGGCTTGAATAGGCCAATGAGATTGGACAACCTGAAACCTTCCCAGGTATCAAAGAGATGGTGAAGACTACTGATTATGAATGACAGCTACTCCAAGAGAGCTCCTCATGGAATTTCAGGAGATATTTGCTAGGGATTCATAGGATTGTGGGACTACAGACTTACACATTGCTAAGATACAAACTGATATGTCAAACAATATAGACTTCCACTCGCTTCATATGAATCAGTAGCAGAAATCGTTAAAAAACTGGAACAGGGTATTATTAGACCTGTACACAACTAATTATGACATTTTAGACAGCTGAATAATAGGATTTTATTAAGAACTTACCGTAAAATCCTTTTCTCTGAAGCATCCATTCATGACACGTGGGTTATGTACCTTTTACTAGGAGTAGACTAGGCAGAACAAAAGTTCAGAAAGCAAAGCTGGTCCCTCCCAGGGGGCCGTCCTCACTCAGCACATAACCCCTCAGCCCTGCATAGCATATCAGTTCGTAACAAGCCGTACAAACACTGAGGGGTGGGTGCTGCGTCTGTCAATGAACTCAGAGAAAAGGATTTTACGGTAAGTTCTTAATAAAATCCTATTTTCTCTTACGATCATTGACAGACGCAGCCTCTATTCATGACACGTGGGGACATTTCAAAGCACTGTCAAACAAGAGGGGTGGGTAAACAATAACAACTGTACCCAACAGAACGAACTCGGGAGGCACCAGCCGCGCCTACACCGCCGCCTGCAAAACTTTGCGGCCAAAAGCAGCATCCGCAGATGCTGACACATCAACTTTGTAAAACTTAACAAAAGTGTGCACCGAGGCCCAGGTAGCCGCTATACATACATGTTCTGTAGCCGCTTGGGACCGGACCCAAGTGGCTACAGAACATATATGTATAGCGATTTCTTCTTTAGGCTGTGTTCACACTTAAAACGGCTGCCACTGCCAGCAGCGGTCCGGTGCGTCCCTGTTCTCCATTTCAGAATTTTTGCCTTAATTCGGATCTGTAACGGAGCCAAAGAGGCACAGGACCCCTGTGCAATTCGCTCCGACAGCCACCCTGGAGATGTGTGAATTGGCTCCATTTAGAACCGTTGACAATCTCCTGTCATTCAAATTGGATGCGGGGAAACACTTATCAAACTCACATAAGTGTGAACCCAACCTTACAGGGCTAGATTAGGTTAGGTTTTGGCTGAACTTCCACTTTAATAACCCGACATTCACCCCCTCGATTGGGGATTAACAAGGCTTCTAAGAACCGTGGATGTCTAATGATGGAGGTATCCTATCCCTGCAATTTTTGTAAGAAAAATATCAAATACCAGATAAGGAACCCCATAAATACCACCAAAAGAAAGCTCTATCTGTCTCAAAAAAATTGTAAAAATTTTGTTTGGGTACAGCGTTGCATCACCATGGAATTGCCAAAGTGCGATAGCGCTGAAAGCTGAAAATTGGCCTGGGCAGGAAGGGGGTGAAAGTGCCCAGCATTGAAGTGGTTAAATGTGTAATTGGAACATAACTGCTACAAGATGGATCAAGATACACTTCCAGTTCTTACCTTAATACCTCCATAATGAAAGCCAACTATAAGATATTGGTTAGGTGGTATATAGTCCCATGAGAACTGGCCTCTTATATTCTAGGAGTCTCACCACTCTGCTTCAGAGGCTGTGGCCAGGAAGACATGTTCAACCATAAATGGTAGACCTGCCTGAACGTGAGAAGATTCTTGATACGTGTATTAACTTGTATACCCTCTCTGATATGGACAAACCTCAAGAAGTCTCAGCAATAGGCTCTATTGGGTGAACCTGTGCAGGGGGCCCCAGGGCATGTGAGAAGGCTACCTCGTCTGTGTTCAAAGCCACAAGAATTACCACAGCCAGATCCTGGAAGTCCCCTACAATCCCATTTGATTTGGTTAAGACCAAACTGTTTTGGATAACGATCAAACCGCTTTCCACATCCCTGGACGACAAAATGAAATAGTTTGATATCATAGGGAAGGCCTAATGTCCTTAATGCGGTATTCGCGGTACAGTCATGGAGTAAAGAGCATGGTTCTTCCCTCCACTCTTTTCCTTTCAGTTAGCTGTACACAGTTCTCATGCTATGTCACAGAGCACATTATTTTATTTTTCTTAAAATCAAATTCTGTTTATTAATATTTTGCCTGAGTTATAAGCCCTCCTGCTAATAAACAGAATTTGATTTTAAGAAATCGGTTTGGCCTCAGGAAATATGTCACCCAAGATCAAAGTTTAACTTCCTGTCCAGCCACGATTTCCCCCGAGCACATGCACTGCAGCTCCAGCCTTACACCATGCCAAAGATGTCCCGCAGTCGGACCTCATAGCTGCAGTGCAGGAATGCCCAGTTCTGTAGGATGATTCACATTGTCCACTATGCAGACAGATAACGCAAAAAAAGGAGTCGGAGGAGATCAGCAAGAGTCAGACACAGAACTGGGAAATCTTAAGCTGGAAGCATAAGCACTGACGAAGTACAAAGGCCTACTGACATGCAAATTTTTTTCTATAGTGTAGCACACAGAGCTGACATGTCCCATTCACATAACACAGTGCAGGATACGCAATTCCCATACTGCAATCAAAACACATGGGTGTGCAACCTGCTGCAGGTGTGTCAGGGTCTGTTCACACTAGAATACAATTTTACGGCACTGCATTCAAATTCCACCGCTCTTGCGATCTTCTGCAGCTGTCAGTGCAATGTGAACAACCCGCGCAAATGCATGTGTGAACTCTTTGAATCTGATGGGAGACATTTTGTGTCTGTAGAGTTGCAAGACTCAGTTAGAAACCTTGTGTCAGGGTTAATTGATGCGGCAGGTAATGCAGTCCCTACCCAACAAGCCAAAACTTAGCAGTTTTGATGGCTCAGTAGTTGGTGTTGGTGGGGACCCTCTGCAGGCCATGGGAACTACGTGGCTTAAGCTGAGGTTAGGCAACAGAGTTTTCAGTCAGCATCACTATTGTCAACCTCTCTAGCACACAGGAGACTTAATACAATCACTGATTGTGTTGATCGAGTACTGTGGTCACAGGTAACAACACCTATAAACTACCAGAAATTACGTCTGCTTCATTCCAGGCATAACTGACATCTAATTGAAGAGAAGTCGGGCTCTATAGAAATTCATTTTAGGAACAGTCATTTGCCCGATGTCACTGTCCTCCAGACCAGGGGTCTCCAAAGTACAGTTTGCAGGCCACATCCGGCCCACAGCTACAGTCATCAGACTCATTGCAGTGACGGACTCTGGTCGAGTCGTGGGGCTTGCTCTGCATTCTGACAGGCATTGAGGGGGTGTGCAGCTCAAGTCCCACGGCTCGCGTAAGCCAAAAAAATCCAAAATATTTCAGTGCAGAACTGTTGCACATCCCAGCTCCCGCCCGCAGGTAAACTCAGTGTCCTTAACACTAATTTCACATGCAGCATGCCTGTGTAACAGCAGGACAGGAGCTGGAAAGTGCAGTAGGTCTGCTCTAATGCCAGAAGCAGCACAGCTGTAATGAACACTGCACTGATCTACGAGGGAAATAGTAGGCGGTGATGGGCAAAGGAATGGGCTGGGGGGAGGGGGCTCTGGTGGGGACACAAGTGTATGTGTGGGGCTGTGATGGAGGACACAAATGTAGGGTGGGCTGTGATGGAGGACACAAATGTGTGTGGGGGTACTCTGATGAGGGACACAAGTGTGCAGGGGGGCTCTGGTGAGGACACAAGTGTGGGGGGGATGCTGATGGGGGACAAAGGTGTGTGTTGGGGGACTCTGATGGGGGACAAAAGTGTGGGGGGACACTGATGGGGGACACAAGTGTGAGGGGGAGTCTGATGGGGGACACAAGGATCTGGTGAGGACATACGTGTGCAGGAAGGCCCTGACCCGGAAGGACGTGTGCATACAGGAGTGGTCTAGGAACACA
>BLSH010485886.1:1275881-1290341 GCA_018402905.1 Glandirana rugosa | reverse complement strand
CAGGCGGTACTCTGATGGGGGACATAAGTGTGCAGGGGGGATCAGTTTGGGACACAAATGTGGGAGGGGGAATTTGATGGGGACACAAGTACACAGGGGGGCTCTGATAAGGACACAAATGTGTGTGTGGGGGGGGGGGGACACTGATGTGGGGCACATGGGGGCTCTGATGGGACACAAGTGTGTGTGTGTGTGGGGGGGATGAGGTCTCTGATGTGGCACACACACACGTGGGGCTCTGATGGGGCCCCAAAGTTGGATGGGGGAGACTCTGATGTGGGACACACATGTGGGGGCGCTGATTGGGACATGGGCAGCAGGGGTTTTAATGGGTGTAAGGAGGTGGCTCTGAGGGGACACAAATGTGTGGGGGTGGCTGTAATGGGGACACAAATGTGCGGGGGGTGGCTGTGATGGGAACAGAAATGTGCAAGGAGGGTGTTAATGGGGACACAAGCTTGTAGGGAAGAGTCTGACGAAAACACGAATGTGTGGGGAGATTCTGCTGGGAAGCTCTTGTGAATTTAGTTGCGAGCAGAGGATACAGGTGCACCATCCAGCCCTGCTGATGGCAGCTTTTTTTTTATATTCTACTCTATTACATGGCTGAGGATTCATTTATAAATAACTTTTTTTTTTGGCCTGCAAATATCTGTAAAACATACGATGTGGCCCTCAAAGTAAAAAGTTTGGAGACCCTTGCGCCAGACGAATAATCATTGCCCCAAAGGGAATAACGATGATCATACCGTCAGAGTCCCCGTGGATAAAATAATGTCTTAACCATTTCTCTCCTTAGGGAGACCATTCCCAATTCCTAGCAGGAGTCAAAAGGGTAAATGGCAATTTATTTGTTCCTATTAAAATCTATGGTATTGGTAAAACAAAATATGCCCAGGTAAATGTAAGACAAGAGTATAGCTATGTGAGTCACGACCTAGTAAAACAGATAGATGACTCAGAAATTATTTGATTTCTTACACCCCAGAGTCACTAGATTTCAGACCCCAATTACGACTCTGAGGATTATATACAATTGCCAGGTGTATGTGATCTGTGACCATAGGAAGTAAAACACCAACGCACATGTTTCTGGTATTGAATAATCCCCAGGAACAAGTGTACATCAGCAATGCATTTTGCCATCCAAGTCAATTTGATTAATGACAATTTGTGGAGTAGACTAAAGGGAGACCCTAAGGGATTTCAGGATATCAACCTGGCCCTAAAGTCTAAACTGCAGATGCCAGAAATATTGTCATTGTGAATCATTTCCCGTTACCCCTACAGGTGATGAAGGGACAAAAGTTAAACAATCCTGACGCCTTAATAAGCCTTTCTTATAGGCTGAATTGGGAGGGATTGTCAGTGACGCATACCCTAATGATTAATGTACAACAATCTTCCATTCATGTACATAACCTGGCCAGGATATTATCCCGGCCAAGGGAATGATCATTGGTTTAGCGTTATGACAGGACAGAGACAGGATATTATACCTTTGGGTTTACCAACTAGGCGATCAAACGCATTCCTGAGGAATATTTATTGGAAGAGGAGCTAACAGAACAATCCTTCCCCCGTCAAGCCAGAGGGTCTGTTCGCCATTGAATCAATGTATCCATTTAGTTCTGAAGAGGATAGCTGCAGAATTGAGAAAAAAAGCTTTTGTATTTGATCAACCGATCAAACAAGATTACCCCAAGGTACAGGAATGTGAGAAGGGTTTACACCACAGACCAGATCTATCCTCAAGGCTTGAAGAGGCCTATGAGATTGGACAACCTGAAACCTTCCCAGGTATCAAGGAGATGGTGAAGACTACGGATTATGAATGACAGCTACTCCAAGAGAGCTCCTCATGGAATTTCAGGAGATATTTGCTAGGGATTCATAGGATTGTGGGACTACAGACTTACACATTGCTAAGATACAAACTGATATGTCAAACAATATAGACTTCCACTCGCTTCATATGAATCAGTAGCAGAAATCATTAAAAAACTGGAACAGGGTATTATTAGACCTGTACACAGCTAATTATGACATTTTAGACAGCTGAATAATAGGATTTTATTAAGAACTTACCGTAAAATCCTTTTCTCTGAAGCATCCATTCATGACACGTGGGTTATGTACCTTTTACTAGGAGTAGACTAGGCAGAACAAAAGTTCAGAAAGCAAAGCTGGTCCCTCCCAGGGGGCCGTCCTCACTCAGCACATAACCCCTCAGCCCTGCATAGCATATCAGTTCGTAACAAGCCGTACAAACACCGAGGGGTGGGTGCTGCGTCTGTCAATGAACTCAGAGAAAAGGATTTTACGGTAAGTTCTTAATAAAATCCTATTTTCTCTTACGATCATTGACAGACGCAGCCTCTATTCATGACACGTGGGGACATTTCAAAGCACTGTCAAACAAGAGGGGTGGGTAAACAATAACAACTGTACCCAACAGAACGAACTCGGGAGGCACCAGCCGCGCCTACACCGCCGCCTGCAAAACTTTGCGGCCAAAAGCAGCATCCGCAGATGTTGACACATCAACTTTGTAAAACTTAACAAAAGTGTGCACCGAGGCCCAGGTAGCCGCCTTGCACACCTGAGACACCGAAGCTTGGAGTCTAGACGCCCAGGAAGTGCTAATTACCCTGGTGGAATGAACCGTGACCGGAAAAGGGGGGACTTGGCCCCAAATAGTATACGCATGGTTCACGGTCTGTCTAATCCAGTGGTTCTCAACTCCGGTCCTCAGGACCCATTAAAAGGCCAGGTTTGCAGGATAACTGAAATGCATCACAGGTTATACCATTTGCTGCTCAGTGATTGCAGTATTCTAGTCTGCATCTCCCCAAGGTAATACTGAAAATCTGGCCTGTTGGTGGGTCCCGAGGACCGGAGTTGAGAACCACTGGTCTAATCCAACGTGAAACCGTGGCCGACAAAGCCGCCAACCCTTTGCGCGGCCCATCCGTCAGCACAAACAGCGCATTCGACTTCTTGAAAGGAGCCGTAGCTGCCAAATACACCCGCAATGCTCTCACCACATCCAAAGAATGCAGAGCAATCTCCTTAGGGTGAGACGGGTGCGGACACAAGGAAGGGAGGACAATGTCCTCATTAATGTGAAAAAAGGAGACTACCTTCGGAAGGAACGAAGGAGAGGGATGCAGCACCGCCTTATCCTTATGTAGGACCAAATAAGGAGACCTACACGACAAAGCTGCTAACTCAGACACCCGCCTAGCGGATGTAATAGCCACCAAGAAGGCGACCTTCTGAGACAGCAACTGTAAGGGAATATCCCTGATCTTTTCATAGGGTGGCTTCTGCAGTACTGAAAGTACCAAGTTCAGATCCCACGGCGCTAGGGGCGACCGTACCTGAGGAGCCACATGATGTACACCCTGTACAAATGTACGGATCAAAGAATGCGTCGCTAAAGGACGCTGAAACAGAATCACCAGAGCGGATATCTGGCCCTTGAGGGTGCTCAATGCCAACTTTTGGTCCAGGCCTTGTTGAAGAAAGGCAAGCACCCGCAAAAGAACGGGGGTTCCAACCCCCCGCCTCGCACCAAGCAATATAGGCTTTCCAGGTGCGATGATAGATCTTGCGCGAAGTACACTTGCGCGCCTTAAGCATGGTGGAGATCACTGACTCAGAGACCCCCCTGTCCCTCAGTACCTGGGACTCAATCGCCATGCTATCAAAGCCAGCGATGGTAAAGCAGGGTGCAAGATGGGACCATGTGACAGAAGATCTTCGTGAAGCGGGAGTCACCAGGGAATGTCTGTTACCATCCGCACCATGTCGGCGTACCAAGGACGCCGAGGCCAATCCGGGGCCACCAGAATTGTCGGGATTCCCTCCACTTTTATCCTGTGCAACAACCGCGGTAGAAGCTTGAGAGGAGGAAAGGCATACAGGAGTCTGTACCGGGACTATGGGGCCATCAGGGTGTCCGTGGCTGCCGCCAACAGGTCCCTTGACCTGCACACAAAGGTCTTCACCTTGTGATTGAATCTGGACGCCAGGAGATCTACATCTGGCGTGCCCTACCTTTTGCAAATCTGGCGAAACACCTCCCCACTCCAGGGGAAGGAACTACTTCCCCGTGGTCATTGCCGGGGCCCGAAACCACAAAGTCAACGACCCCCTGGTCTGATGATCCAGCTGGATCAGTTGATCCAGGGACGAAGGAGATCTGTCCCACTGCAGTAGTATCGCTCGCTGCAGGAGCCGGGTGTGACTCTGGGCGTACGGTATCGCCTCGAAGGTCGAGACCATGTGCCCCAACACCCGCATACAGAAAGGTAAGGAGGACCACCGTCGCGACAACAGGGTTCGCACCGCTGCTTGCAGCATCAGCAACTTGTCCGGAGGTAGGAATACCTTCGCCTGCACTGTGTACAATGTCAGACCCAGATATTCAAGGCGACAGGACAGGGTCAATGTCGACTTCTGCAGGTTGATTAGCCAACCTAGGTCCCTCACCGAGGTCAGAGTGATAGCAACATTGTCCTCCAGAGCCGGAGCCAACTCCACTCGCAGGAGAAGGCTACCACAGCAATGCCCCTGTCTCAGCAGAGCCAGCACCGGGGCCAGTAGCTTGGTAAAGACCCGCAGAGCCGAGGCGAGGCCGAAGGGGAGAGCCACAAACTGGTAATGAAGGTCCCCTACAGCAAAGCGCAGGAAGCGCTGGTGCCGGACACAAATGGGAACATGCAGATATGCGTCCTTGATGTCCAGGGATGCCAGCCAATCCCCCTCGTGCAGGGCGGCCACGACCGAACGGACTGACTCCATCCTGAATTTGCGCGCCTTCACAAAGTGATTGAGCGCTTTTAAGTCCAGAACCGGCCTGACCACCCCCCTTCTTTGGCACCACAAAGAGGTTCGGGTAGAAGCCGCGGAATCTCTCCGCCAGAGGGACTGGCACAGTCACCCCTTGTTCGGACATCGACAGCACAACCCCCAGCAGAGCTAGCTGCCGCTCTGGAGGGAGCCTTAAATTGGACGGGAAGAACCTGTCCAGGGGCCGAGTGCTGGACTCTATCTTGTACCAGGAGGACACCACCTCCCGCACCCACCGGTCGGAGATGCGAGTGGCCCACCAGTCCGCGAACCCCAGAAGACGGCCCCCCACCCGAGAGACAGGCGGGGCAACCCATCATGCGGAGGAGGACTCATCCTCCGACTTTTCGGGCTTGCATTGCCAGGGGCACTTACCGGAGCCAGAGGCAGACTTGCCGGGCCGGGAGTTCCTGCCCGCCTGACCGAGCGCACAAAATAAAAAAAAGTTTCTGCCCAGAGGGCTGAGGCCCCTGCTTGCGGCGCTGGTCCGCCGCTTGGGCTCCGGAAGGAACGTACTCTTCCCCCCGGTGAAATCCTTAATGATTTTATCCAATTGGGGCCCAAAGAGCCGACCACCCTGAAAGGGAAGATCTGTGAGGCCCTTCTTGGACGCGTGGTCACCCGACCAGCGCTGCAGCCACAGCAGACGTCTAATAATGATCGCAAAAAAACAACATTTTTGACATCGGTACCAAGTCCAGAGCTGCGTTGCAGAGGTAATGAAGCCCCTGCACCAGGTGGTCTGCTCGCTGCAGAGATTAAGCCGAATCTACGCCGCCCCGTGCCTCACTCCACTCCATCGCACACTCCGTAAGCGACTGAGATACCATGATTGACAAGAAGGCCGGTCGCATGGCTGCCCTGCCACCAGAAAGAGTGCCTTGGACACTGCTTTCGTCCGCCTATCAGCCGGGTCCCTGAAAGAGGGAGACCCCTCCAAGGGAATAGTCGTCGCCTTGTTCAGGCGGGCCACTGGCGGATCCACCGTGGGGGAGACCCATTTCTGTAACAGGCTGTCCTCAAAGGGATAGTGCACAGAGCAGAGCACTGGCCAGAGCACTTTTTGTGATTCGGCAATGCGTCACTTTAAGTGACAATTGCACGGTTGTGCGACATTGTACCCAAACAAAATTGACGTCCTTTTTTACCCCATAAATAGAGCTTTCTTTTGGTGGTATTTAATCACCTCTGTGGGTTTTTTTGTTCCACTATAAACAAAAGAGCAGCAATTTTGCTAAAAACCTAATATTATTTTACTTTTTGCTATAATACATATCCAAAAATAAATGTATTTATTTATTTTTTTACTGGTAATGGCGGCAATTGCGATTTTTAGTGGGACTGCGATATTGTGGCGGACAGATTGGACACTTTTTTGGGACCAATGACATTTATACAGCGATCAGATCTAAAAATAGCCACTGATTACGGTATAAATGTCACTGGCAGGGAAGGGGTTAACACTAAGGGGACAATCAAGGGGTTAAATGTGTTCCCTCAGTGTCTTCTAATTGTATGGGAGCTGGGCTGGCAGGGGCATGACAGATCTAACTGATCTCGATTACAGGGATCAGTAGATCACTGTCATGCCGCCTGACAGAACGGGAAACCGCTGTGTTTACCTCGGCGGTTCCCCGGTCTTCCTCAATATTAGGCGATCGTGGGTCGCCAGCGGACATAGAGTCCGCCCGATCCGCGGCCGCACTAACACAGCGTATGGTGGGCACGAAAGCACGCCCACCCGTAACTGCGGCCGTTATTAGATGACGATTTTTGCAGCGGAGCCACATTGTCGCCGTTTTTCTACGTGAGGATGTCTGCAAGTGGTTAATGATCTTAAAGATGTCTTTGCTATAGCTATGGAACTGCATGGAAAAGGGTAACCTCTGGGTTTGCGTTTTTCTTCTCTCTTTTCTGGGGTTCACAAAAACCACCTGACTTTTCCGATACTCCTGATAGATCATATTTTCCAGGTAACACCTTTCCCTGAACCTACAACACATTTCTTGCATCCTTTTTTCACATAAGGCACTATCAGTAACAAACCGTTTAACATTCAGCAATTGGGTAACTATCAGTAACGGATTGTTACTTATGTGAAAAAAAGGATGCAAGAAAATGTGTTGTAGGTTCAGGGAGAGGAGGTACCCAGAAAATGATCTATCGGGAGTATCTGAAAATTTAGGAGGTTTTTGTGAACCCCAGAAAAGAGAGAAGAAAAATGCAAACACAGAGGTTACCCTCTTCCATGCAGTTCCATAGCTATAGCAAAGACCTCTTTAAGATCATTAAGCAGCATTGGCCTTTACTGAAACACACATATCCAGTGATTGAGACAATTTAGGAGATTCCTTTGAGAGCCTATCGCAGAAATAAAATGTTCAGGGATTCTTTGGCGAGAGCAGAACACAGTGGAAACAAAGGTGAAACCAAAATGACCTTTTTAGGTAGCAAACGGCAGGGCTCCTTTCCATGCCTTGGTTGCATTCAATGCAGCCTCATGATTAAAAGTGATAATTTTATTCATCCAGAGAATGGGCAAAAGATACAGATAAAAGGTTTTCACACTTGTTTGTCATCTTATGCGATATATATCTTGACATGCCCTTGTGGGCTAATGTATGTGGGGGAAAACACACAAAAAATAAAAGATAGAACTGCTGTGTTGTGCCATTCTATCTGAAAAAAACAGCCAGGGTTACCGGTGCCCAAACATTTTTCACAAATGGGACACAAGGATCGTGATTTGAGATTCATGGTAGTGGAAGAGGTATTGAAAGACAGAAGAGGGGGGAGATAGGATTCTCAGGTTAAGGAAAAGGGAGGTGTGGTGGATTAATAGGTTACAGTCTTTGCATCCTAAAGGGATGAATAGAGACTATGACCTATATCTCTTTATGCATGAGAAGTATTTTTTTTAATTATGGTGGTCTCTTTTATTTTATCCCAGATATTGTTGAATGAGGATGACCGAACGCATATGAAACAAAATGAGGAATATTTGGACAGCGGCAGATCTTTGTGATGCTTGGCAAAATGTATTTATTGATTGTATTGTCATAGAATTTGCTAATAGAACCTAATGTGAGAATTTTTGGATAAAATCTATATGTAGTTACATTGTTATGGAATTCATTAGTGCAACTCTTAAGTAAAATGTATTTGATTAAGTTTGTAAATATTTTGTATATGGATAAAATAGTATTAATTTATGGGGTTAATGGTTTTCTCTTGTGATTGGTTCATTTGGATGCACTCGTGGAGTCGTACCCCATGTTGGAGTATATAGGATGGTGATTGTTTGTATATTGCTCTAAGCTTGAAAAAGAACACTGAGTGTTTGAAACTGTACAGTTGCTGTAATAGCGTTATGCTGCTCTTTTTCCACCAGTAAATTGGATTTACATTGGTGAAGTGTGTCTAGTCTTTTCTGCTATTATTTTAGGCGGATGAGTGGAAGCCCGCTGTGACACCTATAGACTGTGTGTGTGTGTGTGTGTGTGTGTGTGTGTTTGTTTTGAAAACACATCAGATCTCAATGGGGAAAAATATGCTGTATATCTATACTGATATGGACTGGGTTATGTGTTCGGAATTAAAAGATGCCACATCATTTGATGGAAATGAAAATGATCAACCTGCAGAGGGCTGAATTCACAGACATCCCAAAAGTCAAAGTGAAAAAATTATGCAATAGGCTAGTCCATTTTCTGAAATTAAATTGCAGCAACACAAAATGGTACTCAGTAGTTTGTATGGCCCCCATGTGCTTGTATGCATGCCTAACAAAAGTGGGGCATGCTCCTAATGAGATTATGGACAGTGTACTGGGGTATTTCCTCCCAGATCTGGACCAGGGCATCACTGAGCTCTTGAACAAACTGAGGGGCAACCTGGTGGCATCGGATGGACCGAAACATAACGACGAAGAGGTGTTCTATTGGATTTAGGTCAGGTGAGCATGGGGGCCATTCAATGGTATCAATTCCTTAATCCTCCAAGAACTGGCTGCATACTCTCACCACATGAGGCCAGGCATTGTCATGCACCAGGGGGAACCCAGGACCCGCTGCACTAGCGTAGGATCTGGCAATGGGTCCAAGGATTATATCCCGATACCTAATGGCATTCAGGATGCCATTGTCTAGCCTGTAGAGATCTGTGCATCCCTCCATGGATATGCCTCCCCAGACCATCACTGACCCACCACCAAACTGGTCATGCTGAACGATTTTACAGGCAGCATAACGTTCTCCACGGCTTATCCAGGCCCTTTCACATCTGTGACAAGTGCTAAGGGTAAACCTACTCTCCTCTGTGAAAAGCACATGGCGCCAGTGGTGGACCTGCTAATTCTGGTGTTCAATGGCAAATGCCAATCTAACTCCACGGTGCTGGGAAATGGGCATCGGGCCCTCAGGCCACCCTCATGTAGTCTGTTTCTAATTGTTTGGTCAGAGACATTCACACCAGTGGCTTGCTGGAGGTCATTTTGTAGGGCTCTGGCAGTGCTCATCCTGTTCCTCCTTACACAAAGAAGCAGATCCCGGTCCTGCTGATGGGTTAAGGACCTTCTATGACCCTGTCCAGCTCTCCTAGAGCAACTGCCTGTCTCCTGGAATCTCCTCTATGCTCTTGAGACTGTGCTGGGATACATAGCAAACCTTCTGGCAATGGAACGTATTGATTTACCATCCTGAAGGTACTCATGGTTAGTGTTTGGCTGAAGCCATTTATTATCAATCAACTGTATTGACAACAGAAACTGCCCAATTGACCCTGATCAAAAGTTTACATACCCCAGTTCTTAATACCGTGTATTGCCGCCTTTAACATCAATGACAGCTTGAAGTCTTGTGGTAAGTGGGCAAATTATTATTTTCCCCACTGTACATTTTATAAAAAATGATTTTCTACCTTAGCCGATGCACTTTGCTATTATTTCAATACCATGGACTACCTCAAATCCCTTACCACCAGAGGCGCTCCTGGCCCATGTTATGGTACTGTCTAAGCCTGGAAAGGACCCTCAACCGATTGCTAATTATAGGACAATTTCTTTATTGAATTCGGACAACAAAATGCTGGCTAAATTGTGGGCTGTCCACCTTCAGGACCATGTGGCGGCCCTTGTTTAACCAGACCAAATGGGCTTCATGGGGACCGTGAAGCCAGAGACAATACAATTCGAGCTCTGCATGTTTTGCATTAGGCTGAGTGTCGTTCTGAGCGAACACCCTGTGTAGTGTTGTCAATGGATGCAGAAAAGGCCTTTGACAGGGTCAACTGGACATACATGACGGAATATTTGGGAGATGGTTCTCAGAGAGCAAATGCTGGGATAGATTTTGGCTGTGTATCATAATCCCCAAGCTCGAGTAAAAGTGAGCAGAATGTTGTCTGAATGTTTCCATATAAGAAATGGGACGCGACAGGGATGCCCGCTGTCCCCTTTGTTATTTGCTGGAATCCTTTCTTAGAACAATTATAAACAATCCTGACATGCCGAGGACCTTCTCTTATACTTCACGCAACCACATATTTTCGATCAAATTTTAAAATGAATTATAATAAAATCTGAGCTTCTGCCCATTCACATTCCGTTTGTAATTTCTTTGTCTTTGAGACAGTCATTCCAAATCATCTGGAAGGAGGGTTCATTTCCATACCTGGGCCCCTATATTTCACCAGACCCCAAACTGCTGTACCATCTTAATTATGGTACCCTACTGGGTGGCATTTTGTGGGACTTCTGACATGGGTCTGGAGATTAAATGTGCTCAAAATGACTATCATGTATCATTTACTTACTACATGCTTTTCCTATAGCTCTGCCGAGGTCTTCTTTTTTTTTTTTTTTTTTTTCATATATGAATTTTATTGAACTTCCACAGTGCATACAAGGCCACATCATTCACATTGTCCAGGCTATACCAAAAATAGTGTTCTTGAATGGGAGGTTCTACTGGATACAGTGTTACCACGTAAAACTTATGATAAAAGAAGATATAGAACACAGGATGGTACTTCAATGGCGACTGAACTACTGACGGTCTCTTACTGTACCTCCCACTCTCTAGTATATAGTAAGGTTCACTAGAAGGAACATGTGTGGTCCTTGTGCACTTTCCACTTTTCCATTAACTTTAAAACATAATAAGAATAGCATAAGAAAAGAGAAGAAAAAGGAGAAAAATGGGTAGAACAACAGAAGCCGGTTACGGGGGGAGTAGGGGGAACGGTAGGGTGGGAGAGGTAGAAACCAGGGGAGAGGGTACCGGGTAAGGTCAAGTCGGGTCAGGACAGTTGGATCAGGCAGGAGGGAGGAATTGAATGGCTCATGGTATTCCCAATAGGGCTTTCCCTTCCTCTGAGAGGACAAATTGATTCCAGAGCCTCCACATCTTAGAGTGTTTCTCCTGCTGATGGTTTGCCATAAGTACCAAGTCCTCTAATTTATTAATATCCTCTACTTTCCAGTACCATTCGGCAGGTGTTGGAGGTGTCTGTGACTTCCAGTAGAGGGGGATACACGATTTTGCTGCATTCAAGAGGTGGCGGGCTATTGATTTTCGATACGTTTTGGCGGGGACAGTAGCCACGTGTAAGAGAAAGAAGGCCGGGTCATTTGGGATTTCATATTCAACCATCATTTGGGTGACTTCCATGACAGTAGCCCAGAATGGGGCAAGTTTTGGGCAAGACCAGAAAATGTGAAATAACGATCCTCCGTCTCCCCGACACCTCCAGCAAAGGTCATAAGCGGCCGGGGAAAATCTTACTAAGTCGTTCAGGCGTGAGGTACCATCGCGTGAGTAATTTATAATTGGTCTCTTGAATCTTTGTACAGATGGAGGATTTCAAAGAGGATGTAAGAACATGTTGAGTTTTAATAGAAGTAAAGGTACAGTGCAAGTCTGCTTCCCATTTTTGTAAGAATGGGAGGTTTGGTTGCGTGGGCGGGTCGTTCAGGAGACTGTACATTTTAGATAGGGCTTGTGTGAGGTCTCCGTCCTCTGAACAATACTCCTCGAAAGTAGTAAGTGGTCTGCTAAAGTGTTGCGGGGTGGGTAAGGAGCCGAGGAAATGTCGTAATTAGAGAGCCGACCAGAACGGGAGCCTGAAGGGACCCTCCCTGTCACTTAAGGTCTCGATGGAAGGCCATGTCCCCGCATCTAAGAACTGCATTGCACAGGTTCGTCTGGCTTGGGTCAAATGTCTCACGATCCGAGTATGAAGTCCCGATGGGAACTGGGGATTGCCTATGATGGGATAGAGGGGGGAGTCCGACGTGGAAAGGCCGTTCTTTGTGCACCTCTGTGAAACGATGCGAAGCGTCGTTCCCAGAAGTGGGCGAATTTTCATTGTGGGAGGAAGGTTGGTGTAGCACAACAGGGCTCCTTCCAATGGAATCGGTGCTTGTGATTTTTCCAGGGAGACCCATAATTTTGAGTGACCGCGTCAGCGCCAGTCCACCATTCGGCCCAGGTGAGTGGCATGGTAGCAATTCCTGATATTTGGTATTACTAAACCACCATACCTTTTGGAGAGTGACAGGAGGCATCTGGGAAGGCGTGGTTTTTTATTAGCCCATATGAATTTAATAAAGAGGGCATGAACCTGCCTAAAATAGGATGTTGGGATGGTAATTGGAAGGGCCTGAAGTAGGTAAAGGAGTTTCAGTAGTATACACATCTTGATTAGGTTACACCAGCCAAACCATGAATGTAAACCCTTGTGCCAGGAAGTAAATAAGAAATGGATCTTAGTCAGCATGGGTATAAAATTAAGAGCATAGGTTCATTTCAGGTTTGCAGGGATTGTAGTGCCCAAATATTGCAGTGTCAGTTTTGCCCATTTAAAATGGAAGGTTGATTGTAAAGAAGATTGGAGGTTTGGCGGCAAAGTAACTCCCATTGCTTCTGATTTGGTGAAGTTGATCTTTAAATTCGATAGTGCCCCATATCGTGTAAACTCCCTCATCAAATTCGGGAGAGATACGGTTGGGTTGGTAAGGGAGAAGAATAAGTCATCGGCATAAGCCGCGATCTTACACAGGGTATCGCCAATTTGTAAACCTGTGATATCGAGACTGCGTCTTATGGTGCAAAGGAAAGGCTCTAACGTAAGAGCGAAGAGCAATGGGGACAGCGGGCACCCCTGTCTTGTCCCATTTAGTATTGGGAACGCTTCCAACAGAAGGCCATTAGCTTTAACCTGGGCTGAAGGGCTTGAGTAGATACAGGAGATCCAGTTAAGGATTGTCCCCTCTAATCCTATAGGTTTGAGAACCGAGAACATAAACTGCCAGTTCACTCGGTCAAATGCCTTTTCGGCATCTGTGCTAAGGAAGACACACTGCTTATGTGATTCATTGGCCACATGTATCAGGTTCAGGACTTTGATGGTGTTGTCCCTCGCTTCCCTATGGAGGACAAAACCGACCTGGTCTAGGTGGACCAGTTGCGGAATGTATTGTGCCAATCTAGGTGCAAGAATTTTTGAAAAAAGTTTTAGGTCGACATTCAGGAGAGAAATGGGCCTATAACTAGATAGATAGATAGACTAGACTAGAGATCCTTAAGCTCTTTAGGCAGGACCGAAACGTGAGCCCGTAAGGAATCTGTAGGGAAGGTCACTTTAGAACCCGCTCATTGAATAGGGTGATCATGTGGGGGCCCAGAGTCAGCAGCAAGGTTTTGTAGTACTGAAGAGTGAACGCATCCGGGCCGGGTGCTTTACCGGGTTTAGTCGACGCTATAGCCCGTCCCAGTTCCTCGGTTGTGATGAGATTGTTAAGTTCCTCTCTAATTTTGGTGGGTAGTGTGGGAATTTGGGATAGCAAGTATTCCTCTATATGTGTCTGTTGGGCCGTTGAGGGAGGCAAGTTATAGAGGTTGGCATAGTAATCTTTAAATGCCTGGGCTATCTGTAACAGTAAAACAGACTTCTGTCCTTCGCGCGACATGATGTGGGGGATGTAAGATCGCTGTCTCTGCTCCCTAACGGAGTTGCGAGCACCCTCCCACATTTGTTACCCAATTCGTGCACGATTTTGCGGCCCCTCTGCAGTGCTGCTTTAGCTCTATATACAGTGCCTTGCGAAAGTATTCGGCCCCCTTTGAACTTTGCGACCTTTTGCCACATTTCAGGCTTCAAACAAAGATCTAAAACTGTAATTTTTTGTGAAGAATCAACAAGTGGGACACAATCATGAAGTGGAACGAAATTTATTGGATATTTCAAACTTTTTTAACAAATAAAAAACTGAAAAATTGGGTGTGCAAAATTATTCAGCCCCCTTAAGTTAATACTTTGTAGCGCCACCTTTTGCTGCGATTACAGCTGTAAGTCGCTTGGGGAAGTCTCTATCAGTTTTGCACATCGAGAGACTGAAATTTTTGCCCATTCCTCCTTGCAAAACAGCTCGAGCTCAGTGAGGTTGGATGGAGAGCGTTTGTGAACAGCAGTTTTCAGTTCTTTCCACAGATACTCGATTGGATTCAGGTCTGGACTTTGACTTGGCCATTTTAACACCTGGATATGTTTATTTGTGAACCATTCCATTGTAGATTTTGCTTTATGTTTTGGATCATTGTCTTG
>BLSH010485886.1:1259191-1271917 GCA_018402905.1 Glandirana rugosa | reverse complement strand
GTCCATCACCAACTGCCCCACCCAACTAAAGCGATGGGGAGGAGAGAGAGAAAAAAAAAGGGGAGGGGGAGGGGATAGAGGTAAATAGAGAGGAGAGAGGGTCAGATAGAAAATAAGTGTTAAGAAACGTAGAGGAAGAGGTCCGGGAGAGCAGCAAACCGCTGTCTCCTTCGTGTGTCCTCTCAAGGCTAAGAGTTACAAGCCGCCCTATGCAGTGGGCACACCCGGACCGGATTCAGGTCTTCATGTGCTGTCCTAGGTGGGAGTAGTAGCTGGCATCGGCCTCATAAGGAACCCCAGAGTCCGTCCCAGCCACCCCAGCTCATGGATGGTCAGCTGAAAGAATCGGCATATATCAACATTGTGAAATGGAAAGGCACAATATATTACAAATCTAGGCAATCAATAGGGTGAGAAAGAGGCAACTATAAATTCAGCAAACAGCAAACAGACCCCGCCTGTCAGGGCATCTGAACAAACATAGATGTCAACGTGTGGTCCCATCACCCCCTCCCGCCACCCCCCCCCACACTGTCACTGCATCCCCCCCGCCAGGCCCAGGGTCCCATAGCCTCAGTGGGGGCCACGTCCTTCAGTAGAGCATAAGTAAACATGGTTAACTCCTGTCTCTGAAGCCATAGTCACATTGGTTGAGGTCAGAGTTCAGGCCAGCATGTATCTGTTCCACAAAAATAAAAAAAAATGTATCTAGGAAGTGCAATAAGATTCAGAACTTGGCGTGGTCTTCTTTTAAGCAATTGGCGCCATGCTGTCACGACTAAACTCTGGGTTCCCTTGGAAAAAATTATTTTGGGTAGAAATTTGGCAGGGGACACTCGGACTGGATGTTTCCCTTGACTTATAATACACTTGCTGTGTGGGACAGATTAAATGGGGCAGGCCAGTTTACTTCCTCATCGTCTCCCTTGGCACCCATGGGAGGGTTTTCCTGGTTTTTGCCATGCAAAGACATCTGATTTTTCCGATCCTGGGGGACTAACCCAGATACCATTTGTGCTAAATTTGCTCCTCGGTGTAAACTACTGCAACTTAACATCCACCAGTCTCTTTACAGAATGTTCCCATTAGCAGAATGGAAATATCGCCAGTTCGCAGACTTTATTTGACTAGGAAGGGGCATGCAGCCACAATATGCTCAATTTAATTTGCTGTGCGAATGGGAGAGGGTGCTGGGCTTGGAGTTTACTCCTCAAATCCAGAAAATGCTTCAACTGACGCATTCCGCTTCCATTCAAGAATGTTCAAATTTCTTACTAGATGGTATAAAATCCCTTCCCATTTGGCACAGATGTTTCCTATGGCAAATCATTGCTGTTGGCAGGGCTGTAACCAAACGGTAATGTTTTCTGCATCTCTGGAGGTCATGTCCCAAGATTAAGGCCTTTTGGGAAACCATCACCCCTTGGATTCAAAAACTGACCCTTAAACCCAAGTATTCCCATGCAAGATTTATTCCATGGCACTTCATTTGTCAAATCCTATAAAAAAAAAAAAAAAAAAAAAAAAAAAAAGGGTCTTTCTCAACTTGCTTAACCACTTACCAAACGGGCCACTTTTACATTTGGTGGTCACAAGCTAAAACCATTTTTTTTTTGCTAGAAAATTACTTCGAACCCCCAAACATTATATATATTTTTTTCAAACACCCTAGAGAATAAAATGGCGATTGTTGCAATACTTTGTGTCACACGGTATTTGCGCAGCGGTCTTTCAAGCGCGATTTTTTGGGAAAAATGTTACTTTTTTGAACTAAAAAATAAGACAACAATAAAGTTAGCCCAATTTTTTTGTATATTGTGAAAGAGGGTGTTAGACCGAGTAAATAGATACCATACACGACACTGTTGAAAATTGCGCGCACTCGCGGAATGGCGACAAAGTCCAGTATTTAAAAAGTTCCATAGGCAACGCTTTGAAAAATTTTATCGGTTACCAGGTTAGAGGTGCAGAGGAGGTCTTTTACTAGAATTATTGCTCACACTCTGGCGATGGCGGCGATACCTCACATGTGTGGTTTGAACACCGTTTTCATATGTACGTATGGGTTTTCTTTGCTGCGCGAGCTCACGGGGGCGGTGGCGTTTTAAATTTTTTTTTTTTCATTTTATTTATTTATTTTTAGCACTGTTCCTTTTAAAAAAAAATCTGATCACTTTTATTGCTATCACAAGGAATGTAAACATCCCTTGTGATAGTAATATATGGTGACAGGTACTCTTTTTGGAGGGCCGGGGGGATCTAAAAGACAAGAATTTGCCAAAGGAGACCCGATCGGAGCCGATTACGGCTTCTGCCAGGTCTCCTTCCAGCCGGCGGACACGCCGGATCGTCGCTCCGGTCTCCCGGTGGGACGGGAGGCCGGAGAAGAGTGGCGGAAGGCGGCGGGGGGATGTCCCCTCGTGCCCCCTGGGATAACGACCGAGCGGCTCCGGAGCCAGATCAGTCATTGCCCCTGGATAGCCAACCACCAGCTCTAAAAAATGATACCGGGATATAGCCTGTAGCTGCAGGCTATGTCCCGGTAGAGCCGCTCAAAGCCAGCCGCCGCTGGTCGGGAAGTGGTTAATGCAGCAAAATCTCTTAATCTACGCTTTTGGAAATAAGCCACCTGGCCCTCTTTATTAGACTGGAAGAGTTACATATAGGTTGAATAGAACAGGACCCAATACAGAGCCTTGAGGTACCCCACTAGTGACTGGTCTCTGTTCTGAGTGAACCCCATTTACAACCACACTCTGGGATCTATCCTTTAGCCAACTGCATATCCACTGAACCACCCAAGGGTTAAGCTGGGACTTAACCCTTGGGTGGTTCAGTGGATATGCAGTTGGCTAAAGGCTAGATCCCAGAGTGTGGTTGTAAATGGGGTTCACTCAGAACAGAGACCAGTCACTAGTGGGGTACCACAAGGCTCTGTATTGGGTCCTGTTCTATTCAACCTATATGTAAGTGATGTAACTAAAGGTTTGCTGGGCAATGTAGGTCTCTTTGCTGATGATACAAAGGTGTGTAATAGGGTTGATATCCCTGGAGGTGTTTGTAACATGGAACATGATTTGGCATTGCTGGAAGATTGGTCAAAGCAGTGGAGACTGCAGTTCAATATTTCTAAATGTAAAATAATGCATCTAGGGAAAAAGAATCCACTTAGAGAGTACAGCATTGGGGGCACAGTGTTAGCCAGCACTACAGAAGAAAAAGATTTGGGGGTGCTTATTTCAGATGACTGCAAAATGAGCAAACAGTGTAACCAGGCAGTGGGAAAAGCAAATAGAATTCTGGGATGTATCAGTAGAGGGATCACCAGCAGGAGGAAGGAGGTTCTGATTCCTCTATATAGATCTTTAGTGAGACCTCAGTTAGAATATTGTGTCCAGTTCTGGAGACCACACTTACAAAAAGATATTGATAAAATAGAACGAGTTCAGAGACGGGTAACAAAAATGGTGAAAGGTCTGGGGGATAAAACATATCAAGAGCGACTTCAGGAACTTAATATGTACAGTCTGGAGGAAAGAAGGGAGAGGGGAGACATGATTGAAACCTTTAAATACATCAAGGGGGTGAATAAGGTTCAGGAGGGCAGTCTTTTCAATATGAAACCAAAATCAAGAACACGGGGACATGACCTCAAACTAACTGGGGGGGGAAGTTCAAAACTAATCTTAGAAAGTATTATTTTACTGAAAGGGTGGTTGATGATTGGAATAAACTACCAACAGAGGTTGTGAGACAGTCAACAGTAAATGGCTTCAAACATGCTTGGGATAAACATAAATCTATAGTCAGACAACAAGGTTAATATAAAAAAAATATATATAAAAAAAAATAAATAAAAAGGGGCAGACTCGATGGACTACTCAGTCTTTTTCTGCCGTCACTTTTCTATGTTTCTATGTTTCTAAGAGAGGAGGTGGATAAAATTATGGAAGCTGAACGGTGCGTGCACTTAGACAAGAACCAACAGGATAAATTTAGGATACTTTGGCAGGTTAGATATATTACTCCACTGAGATACACAAGACACATTTGTCACGTTCTCACACTGGCTTGGATAAATCTTGCCACTATTACTACCTTGGATATCTTGAGGACTGTGTACTACTGTAGGTATTTAGGCTACAGTGTATTTGAACAAATTGTATTTCATGTGCCTTTTCTTTTCCTGTATTGTTATATACAGTTCACTTCTTTTGGAAATGACGTGCAAGATGCTTTTACTGCACTGTCCTTTTTCTTTGTATCGTTAAACTTTAAAAAAACGTGATTATAAAAAAAAGAATAGGTGGAATGTCGGAAGATGCCGCAGGTAGTTTAGTGGAGAACTTGTGGGGGTCAGCTAGCATTAGCATACCGGCTGGTCTTTTTTCTAGTGTCAGACATGCTGTCAAAATGGTCCAAAGCAAGGCTGATGTTGGTGACCCTTTAAGAGACACACAGCAAAGCTGAGCTAAAGTGTTAGCTCTTCATCTGACCCTTGCAGCAGCAGAGAGGGTTAGCAAAAGATGAAAGGGCAGACCCTTTGGCTTCTGGAAAGGCACTGAGTTCCCAGCCTGTTCAAGTACCCATTGAGGCTTTTGGCCGATAGCAATGGTGACATGTGGCCCTGCTGTGTCTCCAGTGTAGTTTTAAGCTATCTGTAGCAGTAGTAATCAGAGCGAAGAAGAAAATTCCCATGGAGAGCCCAACACTATCACTGTACAATGTGTCTAGCAAGCCACACACACTTTCCGTAAGTGTGCATCCAGAAATTATTGATTTTGGCAAGAGACAGCAGAAACCTCAGTACTATTGTGATTTTTTAGTAGTGACCCTCAATATAAAAGTCCAGCATTTAACGGAACGGGTTTGAAACTGTGGCAAGCACAAGGATCTGAATGTCTAGCATTACGCAGGCAAAGCAGAATGGTCATGCAATGTGTAGCCCAATCTGGAGGTCCAGTAGGAACACCGATACTGTTAATGGGCACTGCAGTGATTGTTTAAATCTGGAGGTCTGGTATATCAGAGGTGCAGAACAGCCCCTGAAGGGAATTTCTGAAACGGAGGGGTCTGGTGTGACACCACAATCAATGTTGACTGTTAGGGTGAACATCCAGGATCTGAGGGTCCAGTATGACACTGTCAACAGCTGTTGATGTAAAATTCTTTAGCTTGATGGTCTTGAACTGGCAAATCTGGGAAGGTGGGGGGTAGAATATACATCATACCCCCTTTACAAGCACTAAGTTAGCATTATGTCATACATGCAACCACTAGACTGGCATATGCCCTTTGCTTTCCCCAATATCCAACCTCCTAGGGGAAGAAGCTTAACCCATGAGTTCCATAATAACTGCTTGTTCTCCAATGAATGCTGGGGAAAAGTTAGCTGCTTGGCTCTCTCTGATTTTAATACTTCCTGAGTCACCGACCTGGAACAAGCATATAGATCAGGATGCCAGAGGGGAGCGAGAACATCTGATCTGCACATCCGTGCTGCAGGTTAGTGATCCAGAGAGTACAAGAGCCATCAAATCAGCACTGCAACCAGGAGTCTCACATTTTTCATAAAAATATGAGCAATGGCAGCCTCCATATTTCCTCAATACTAGTTTACAAAATACGTAACTGTGATCTCCAATTGTATTTATTGTACCTAAATTAAAAAAAAAAAAAATCTTACCGACAAAAGCCTCCATGTGGTAGGTCGAACATCTCGAGGAATTCCAGGCCAGCTATACTTCCTTAATTCATCTGTAAAAATATTTGTGTTGATAAGGGTTATCAATAGCCTTGTTCAACTAATCACAAAACAGACAATTGCAATAATCTGAATTTCCTCTCTTAAATTGTTCCAATAATACAGATGATTTGTATCCTCTCCCTGTCAAAGCAGACACATAAGGATGTAAGGCTCATCCTTTCTCCTGCCCAAGCCCAAGTGCTGTAAGAATTAAATGAAAACACAAAATGGTTTTGTTAACTGCCATTTTCTCGCACCTTCAAGAGGCCTGAGGCAATGTCCATTACCATATCCTCATTAAAACCAGCATATAGTCCTACCTCTCCAGGGGCCTTCTAGCCAGATATCTCTTCAACAATGGCAGAATTCATGTGAATAAGAGGATACGTGCCTAAAGCTAAGGGATAATGCTTAAGTCTTATAATTTAAAATGAATGTATAGCAAAACTTTCTTCATTTGGGTTCAAGCACCTACTGTATAAAAGGGTATTGTTGTCTGTGTTCTGCTTGTGATAATTCCCTTCACTTTCTTTCTTGCGATGCGGGGCGGAGGCACACACACTCCATCAATCATCTCAGATGCATACTGTCCAAGTTTTATTGCGAGTCTGCTCTTTCTACATCCCTCTCTGCCGCTGAAAGCCTACACTAGCATGGGAGGCACCCGTTTTCTCTGACTACCTCACTGATCATTCAGATGGGCAAAATTGGGAAGCTAAGGCATACCACTGCCTCACAAACCTTTACTCCAGAGATAAAACTATAATCCTACCACTTTATAAAACTTTGTTGTGGCCACATCAGGAGTATTCTGTCTAGTTCTGGTCACCAATCCTCAGGAAGGAAGGATGTGCCGAAACTAGAAAAAGTGCAGAGAAGGGCAACAAAATTAATAAGGGGACTGGAGGACCTCAATTAGAAGGAACAGCTTCAAGCACTAAACTTAATCTCCCTG
The DNA here is from genome assembly GCA_018402905.1 of Glandirana rugosa. Classification (NCBI taxonomy): domain Eukaryota; kingdom Metazoa; phylum Chordata; class Amphibia; order Anura; family Ranidae; genus Glandirana; species Glandirana rugosa. The sequence continues at coordinate 1,265,216 of BLSH010485886.1, read as the reverse complement.
GAGAAGAGACGCTTCAAAGGAGATATAATAGCGTTATACAAATACGACCATGGGGATCCCAGGGTAGGAAGAGAACTATTCAGTCTCAGGGAGTGTAAGAAGACACAAGGCTACACAATGAGACTGGAAGAGAAGTGGTTTAAAGTGATAGTAAAGGTTCTTATTTATTTATTTTTTTAAATGACAAACATGTTATACTTACCTCCTCTGTGCAGTGGTTTTGCACAGGGTGGCCTCAATCCTACTCTTCTGGGGTCCCTCACCAGCACTCCTGGGTCCTCCTCTTCTCCGACTGTCCCCTCAGGGAAACGCTTTCCATGGAGGCAGCCATTAATGCATTAAGGTGAAAAACAGCGAAAGTTTACAACCCCTTTAACCTTAAGATGTGTAAGGGGGTTTTTCACTGTCAAGACAATAAGGATGTGGAACTCTGTTCCACAATTGATGGTGTCAGCGGGGAGTATTAATAGTTTTAAAAGTCTCTTGAACTTGCATCTTAGTGAACACAAAATACAGGGATATGGGAAATGATTATCGACACTGACACACCTACACCTACACAGGTTGAACTGAATGGACTAGTGTCTTTAGTCAACCTTACAAACTATGAAACCGCATTCTAACTAAGACTTTATCATGGAACGGTATCTGACTAGACTTGCTTCCCCTACTTTCCCCCTACTGGATTCCCCAGCTATAATACGTGAGGCAGTGAGAAGATATAGCCCCTGATGATTTACAAACTCTGCTGTCTGCAGAGCCATATTTTACAGAAGGTATGCTGAATAATAAACTACACATGCTTATGCAGCAAATAGCATGAATTATAGGCAATTTATTTTTCAATAACAAACATGTCATACCAACCTGCTCTGTGCAATGGGTTTGTACAGAGCAGCCCTGATCTTCTTCTCGGATACCCTGCCGGTGCTCCTGGCCCCTCCCTCCTACCAAGTGCCCCAAAAGCAAGCAGCTTGCTATGGGGCACCTGAACAGGCTCGCTTCCGTGCTGCTCTGTGTGACCATTCACACACAGCTGTGGATCAGCCCCGGTCTCTCCTCATTGGCTGTGACTGACAGCAGTTGGAGCCAATCGCTCCTGCGGCTGCCTCAGCCAATGGGGAGAGAAAAAGACCTGAGGCTCTCGTGTACATGGCTAGATCCAGAAAAGGCTCTTGTAAATATCAGGGGGACTGTGCGATCAGCTATACATGAAGTAAAAAACCTTCATCCTTTACGACCACTTGAATAAGGGAAACCTATTAATCACCCCGAGACAAACTTTAATGACTTAATTCAATATTTCCATGTTCTGGGACAAAAGCATGTCTCAAACATAATATTTCCCAGCTGCTACTTCAGCAGGAGAACTCCCAGATTAGGTACAGATGTCAGAAAGCTCACATTAGACAGATAGGGGTTAAGCCTCAGACAGAAATTTTTTTCTATGTGTTTTTTGAAAATGTGTTTAAGCAGTTTTAACACAGCTTCAATCAATTCCTCATCATGTCTTCTCCGCTCCTTCATTGGGAATATCACTGCTGAGAATATCCAGGTGTAATAATTTCCACGCCATGTGTTACTGAAAAATTGCTCGATATATGGTAGATGCTCTTAAAGCCTTTAAGCTGGTCTCTTTTTGGTGATAAATTCTCACCTCATTTTGTCTTTAGTGATCAAAGAACCAATCATCTTTCATGACTTTGGCCTGTGGCTGGTCTGCTTTGTTCCAATTTTCTCTTCAATTAAAGTGTCTTATCAGCTCTAAATTGATCAGTTGACAAATGCTTCCCCTGCCCTATCTTGATATAAATTTAGATCAGCTTATGGGGAAGTCACAGATGGCATGTTTTTGTCAAAGTATTTTTTGAACATGTAGTTTTATTTAACACAGCAGTTTAACTTAAGCAGTATAACTATAGCAGTATGAAGACCTAAGCTCCACTCCGGAAAGACTGCAAGCAAACCAACATATTGTAAATAATTTCTTATGATTTCTATATGCTCCCTCTACTCTTCCTTCTCACATTAGTGTCCACTGTCTTTAACCAGTTAACAACTGGCCCATAGCCAAATGAAGGCTACAGGGCGGTTGCTTAACTCTGCACCCAGGAGCAGCGGCCTTTTAACCACATGAGTGCTCTGTCAAATGAAGGAGCAATCAGATGTAAACAAGCCGGAAGTTCCAGCTTTTCCCTCTCCTCTCCATCCATGCTCAGTCATCCCTCTTCCGTGCTCAGTCACTCCTCTTCCATGCTCAGTCATCCCCATCCATGGCTCATTTGTGCCTCATTCATGCTCATCCATACCACATCAGTTCTCATCCGTGACACATCCATGCCAATACAGTGCCCATCCATGCCACTACAGCGCCTCACAATAGTGTAATATGTAGTCAAATAAGATTTGAAATGTATGCCCCTAGAACACCTGACAGTGCTCCCTGCATGTTGGGCCTCTGTATGTGGCCAGGCTGTGGAAAAGTCTCACACATGTGGTATCGCCATACTCAGGAGGAATAGCAGAATATATTTTGGGGTGTAACTTTTGCTATGTACATGCTGTGTGTTTGTTAGAAGTATTGTATAAATTGACAAGTTTGTGTAAAAAACAAAAAAATGCGTTTTCATTTTCTTTCCACATTTTCCAAAAACTTGTGGAAAAAATGACACGTTCAAAAGACTCATTATGCCTCCTAGAATATACTTTGGGTTGTGTACTTTCCAAAACGGGGTCATTTTTTGGGCATTTCCATTGTCCTGGTGCTCCAGGACCTTCAAAAAAGTGCAAGAAGTAGTCAGGAAATTATATGTGTAATTTATGCTCCTAGAACACCTGATGGTGCTCCCTACATGTTGGGCCTCTGCAATGTGGCCATGCTGTGTAAAAGTCTCACACATGTGGTATCGCCATACTCCTGAGTAGTAGAATGTATTTTGGGGTGTAATTTGTGGTATGCATATGCTGTGTGTGAGAAATAACCTGTTAATATGACAATTTTGTGAGAAAAAGAAAAAAAAAATCTTAATTTTGCAAAGAACTGTGGGGAAAAAAATACATCTTCAAAAAACTCACCATGCCTTTTACTAAATACTTTGGAATGTCTACTTTCCAAAAATGGGTCATTTGGGGGGTATTTGTACTTTCCTGGCTTGTTAGGGTCTCAAGAAATTAGATAGGCCGTTAGTACATCAGGTGTGATCGATTTTCAGCGATTGGTACCATAGCTTGTAGATTCTAACAGGGGTCCTCAAACTATGGCCCTCTAGTTGTTCAGGAACTACAATTCCCATCATGCCTAGTCATGTCTGTGAATGTCAGAGTTTTACAATGCCTCATGGGATGTGTAGTTCCGCAACAGCTGGAGGGCCGTAGTTTGAGGATTCCTGCTCTAGAACCTTCACAAATACCAAATAATATACATTGATTTGGGGGTTTTTTTTACCAAAGATATGAAGCAGTACACATTTTGGCCAAAATGTATGAAGAAAAATTACTAATTTGCAAAATTTTATAACAGAAATGAGGAAAAATGCATTTTTTATTATAACATTTACGGTCTTTTTCATTTATAGTGCAAAAAATAAAAAACCCATCTGTGATTAAATACCACCAAAAGAAAGCTCTATTTGTGTGAAAAAAGGACAAAAAATTCATATGGGTACAGTGTTGCATGACTAAGTAATTGTCATTCAAAATGTGCGAGCACTGAAAGCTGAAAATTGGTCTGGTTATTAAGGGGGTTTAAGTGTCCAGTGGTTAAACTGTCCTTACTTTACCACTCCTATCCGCCCCACAGTGTGTGTGTAAATATAAATAATATATATATATATATATATATATATATATACACACACACACACACACACACAGTGGGGCAAAAAAGTATTTAGTCAGCCACCAATTGTGCAAGTTATCCTTACAAAGATGAGAGAGGCCTGTAATTTTCATCATAGGTACACTTCAACTATGAGAGACAGAATGAGAAAAAAAATCCAGAAAATCACATTCTGATTTTTAAAGAATTTATTTGCAAATGATGGTGGAAAATAAGTATTTGGTCAATAACAAAAGTTCATCTCAATACTTTGTTATATTTCCTTTGTTGGCAATGACAGAGGTCAAACGTTTCCTGTAAGTCTCCACAAGGTTCTTACACACTGTTGCTGGTAGTTTGGCCCATTCCTCCATGCAGATCTCCTCTAGAGCAGTGATGTTTTGGGGCTGTCGCTGGGCGACACGGATTTTCAACTCCCTATTTTCTATGGGGTTGAGATCTGGAGACTGGCTAGGCCACTCCAGGACCTTGAAATGCTTCTTATGAAGCCACTCCTTCGTTGCCCGGGCGGTGTGTGTGGGATTATTGTCATGCTGAAAGACCCAGCCACGTTTCATCTTCAATGCCCTTGCTGATGGAAGGAGGTTTTTACTCAAAATCTCACGATACATGGTCCCATTCATTCTTTCCTTTACACGGATCAGTCGTCCTGGTCCCTGTGCAGAAAAATAGCCCCAAAGCATGATGTTTCCACCCCCATTCTTCACAGTAGGTATGATGTTCTTTGGATGCAACTCAGCGTTCTTTCTCCTCCAAACACGACAAGTTGAGTTTTTACCAAAAAGTTCTTGGTTTCATCTGACCATATGACATTCTCCCAATCCTCTTCTGGATCATCCAAATGCTCTCTAGCAAACTTCAGACGGGCCAGGACATGTACTGGCTTAAGCAGGGGGACACGTCTGGCACTGCAGGATTTGAGTCCCTGGCGGCATAGTGTGTTACTGATGGTAGCCTTTGTTACTTTTTGGTCCCAGATCTCTGCAGGTCATTCACTAGGTCCCCCCCCCCCCCCCGTGTGGTTCTGGGATTTTTGCTCACCGTTCTTGTGATCATTTTGACCCCATGGGGTGAGATCTTGCGTGTAGCCCCAGATCGAGGGAGATTATCAGTAGTCTTGTATGTCTTCCATTTTCTAATAATTGCCTCCACAGTTGATTATTTCACAGCAAGCTGCTTACCTATTGCAGAGTCAGTCTTCCCAGCCTGGTGCAGGTCTACAATTTTGTTTCTGGTGTCCTTTGACAGCTCTTTGGTCTTAGCCATAGTGGAGTTTGGAGTCTGTTTGAGGTTGTGGACAGGTGTCTTTTATACTAACGAGTTCAAACAGGTGCCATTAATACAGGTAATGAGTGGAGGACAGAGGAGCCTCTTAAAGAAGTTACAGGTCTGTGAGAGCCAGAAATCTTGCTTTTTTGTAGGTGACCAAATACTTATTTTCCACCATAATTTGCAAAAAAAAAAATCTTTAACCACCTCAGGACCGCCCACCGTCAAATGACGGCGAAGCGGACCTGCTATTAATGCGGGTGGACGTCATATGACGTCCTCCCTTTAAGCCGGGATTGCACGCGATCGGGCACGCGCATCCCGGCTCTGTCGGTGTCGGCGTGTCCCCAGGACACGCCGCTTCACCAACAGGGGTGAACAGCCATTGGTTATGGCTGTTCACCACGTGATTGGCCGTGACAAAGTCACAGCTCATCACAAATGGCACGCCCGCCGTTCGCACGCGATCGGGAGCACGCTGCGCGTGCGCGTCGGTGGCGGCGTGTTCCTGGGGAACACTGCCTGTCACCGACATTAGTATCAGCCGCCGGCTGGCGGCTGATACCTTGTGATCGGCTGTGATCTACTTCACAGCCGATCACATCCAGTGTAAACAGAGCGGTAACTCACTGTTACCAGCTCTTCTTCAATGGCGAGACAAATGTGACCTACACTAGCCGACACTTCATCTAGTGTCGGCTAGTGTTCCATAGTCGGCGGTCGGCCGCCGACTATGATTACAGCCACTGTCCGTCACAAGGGGTCCTTGTGCGGCGGTGGCTGCGCGTGCGCGTCGCACGAGGGCTAGCGCACGCTTGCCGCCCGCACGGTAAACACTACTCGACACTGAAACAGTGCCGGTTAGTGCACCACTTGTCGGTATTGGTTACCGACAAGTGGGGACAACCACTTCGCCGC
>BLSH010485886.1:1234995-1245954 GCA_018402905.1 Glandirana rugosa | reverse complement strand
GTACTTATCATATTAATCATAATGGGGACATTGACTTCCGTTCGGTTCAGTGGTAATCACCTTCCTTTTAGGTACTGTCTTATTTAGTAGTTGACTTAGACTTTTGGAGCCGGTTTAGAAATACCCTAGTGTTTTTACGTGTTTAAGTGTGTGGCTGTAGTGTTTGGTATGGTTTTTTTAGTACTTAGTCTTAGTACTATTTACCGTCCGGTCCGGTCACCGGAGTCCGTTACCGTGTCTGTACTCCAGTCCAGTCACACAATGTAAACACACTAGGTTATTTCTAAATGAGTTTTAAAATTCAAAGTTAAATAAGAAATTGGTGAACTGGTGACCCGTGAATTTGGGGGAAGGATAATGTTGCATGACTGAGTAATTGTCATTCAAAATGTGAGAGCACTGAAAGCTGAAAATTGGTCTGGTTAGGAAGGGGGTTTAAGTGCCCAGTGGTCAAGTGGTTAAAGAATAAATTGAAACTTAAAATTTTGAGTAAATCTTTATTGGATCACACAAATGTAACACACTGACCTGACCTCATGTCTGTGCCATTGCCTGAGGCCACTGGCCTGGCCTGCCATTTATCATGATTCTGATTCATGATTTTTTTGGTATGGTTTGTGATGTCGGTGTGTGAATTTGTGCATTTTTGTGATCCCATAAAGATTTGGCCGAGGTTTTCAGATTCAGTTGATGATTTATTCTGTCATGGATTTTCCTTCCACTAATGGTGACTTGGCTTGCCTTCAGTTACAGGGGTAATACTAATTATACTATTCATGGTAGACTGCAGGTATAATTTTCTGTAAAGTGACTGCGTGACAACAAGAGCTTATAACAGCGATCAAGCCATCTGTCAACACACTGTGTTGACTGTTGTTGATTGACTGGTGGTGGTGGCAGTGGCAATCAATCATCACAGTGAACCTGGAAGTTATGCAAAACACACAGTGTGTTACAGGTTCACTCTGATGTTTGCCAGTCAGGAAGTGCTCTGTTTTGTAAATGACAATGTAGGTTGTTTACAAGTTATATTTTACATTTTAATATTTTCTTTTATGAGGAAGTAAACTCCACTATAAGGCCCCTTTCACACATACGGACCGTTTGTCCGTTTTTCATCCGTTGACGGATGAAAAACGGACATCAATGCATCTCTGTGGAAAAACAGATGACAACGGATGATCATTCATTTGCATCAGTTTTCATCCGCTTCTTTGAACGGATGAAAGTCCTATTCTTCATCCGTCAAAAAAAATGGATCGGACGAAAAACGGATGTAAACGGACGAACGTTCAGTTTTTCATCTGTTTTTGCATTGGTAGTGCATGTAAAGAAAAACTGATGACCACGGATGAAAAAACGGATGAATACTTAATCCGTTTTGATGTGACGGAACTGATGAACGGTCCCGTATGTGTGAAAGGACCCAAACAGTATGTCATACTTATTTATGTTTTAAATAAATACGGTTTTCTGCTGTGCTCACTTTCAGACTTTGCTGCTATAGGCAGGGAAGTGTCATTTTTTAAAAGAGCAGAAGAAAAAAATATAGTTCAATTTCTGACTGCTTTACTTTTTGGATGAAAATTTGAAAACCATGGGCACTTGGGTAATGATGAGCGTGATGCATCGTGGAATTGAATCATTGATACATTAATCTACATCTAATCGACTCGTGAGACCAGTGAAGATGCGCACCCTGGCTAGTGGTCTGGACCCCCAAAATATAACCACGATGACTGGTGTTAAAACACAATGAAGAAGTAGTAAAGAGGGTAATTGCTGTAGGTGCTCTATTAAAAGTATGGCCAAAGCCTGTGTACTCCTGTGACCCAGATTCAGCCAACAGCGGGCCAAGGCCCACTGTTGGGCAACGTCACAGAGCCGGTCCAGGCTCTGCTGGGATCTCAACAATAATGTCGCGATCTGCCCAGATGTCTGACCGGCAACTGGCTCAGCTATCAGCAGGTCATTGAAAGCCTGAGTCAGATGCTCCTGCCCCCTCTACAGTCTGGCGCTCTAGTGAGCATTGGAAGGGCAGGGCAGAGAGCGGTGACTAACAGTCGCCACTCTCTGCTCAGAGCAGACCCAAGAACTAATCGATCAGTGGTCTTTAAATTGCACAGTTTTCAGCATAGAGAAGGCGGGGGACAGATGCAGCATCAGATCAATACTGTACCCAGGGCAGCCATCAGAAATTTTGGGGCCCCTTACACAGCTTTAGACCTGGGGCCCCCCCATCAACATTCCCCAGGGCCCGCCCACTGGCCATCCCACTAAATCTGCTCACTGGCCTGGGGTGTACACATGTCGCAGATGCAGTAAGAATTATACACCCTGTCACACTTACCAGGTGTAGCCTGCCAAGCATGACCCATTTAAGTGAATGGGGTCACTCTGCAAACACCCTGCATCTGTGTACAATGCATGCTAGTGTGGGATCCAAGGGGTTAAAGCAGGTGATGAAAAGGCGATAAAATGCCTCCTCACTGTCTGCTTTAGCCCCTTGGTCACTGCACAAGGTTGCTATATTTCTTTTAAGTGAGACAGGGTGTACAATTCCTGCTGCAACATGTGTAGTGGGGTGCAGTTGCAGGGTGGTAAAATACAGGGCTCATCTATGGGGATTTTACCTTCCCCAAACAGCAAATGTAAACTAGTTCTTACTGGCCTGAGCCCCCTATCATAGTTGCCTTTTAAGGGTTGTCGTGGGAGAAGAACAGAGAGGGAAACTGTACAACAAAGACAGAGAGGGATGCCAGGGACAGAGAGGGACGCCAGGGACAGAAAGGGACACTGTGCGGACAGGGACAAAGAAAGATGTCACGGGGAGGGGGGGGGGGAATCAGAGGAGGACGCAGGGGGACACCGTGGGTGGGGAAGGGGAGGACACTGTTGGGAATGAAGGACACAGGGATTTCAACCTGGACGGGGAGGACACAGGAGGACCCCATTGGTGGGGGAGGGAAGGACACGGGGGGACAGCGTGGGGGGGGGGGGCAGGAGAGTATCATAGGGCCTCCTGTAGTCCCGTTGGGACCACCTACATCTGTACTGGCTGCCGCTCTAATTAACCCCCCACCCCCCATGCCGGCGCTGGTGTCCCTAGACTCTAGTAACAAAAAAAACAAAAAAACATTGCACAGGCAGCACAGCTTCACCCGATGCTTGCAATAGGACTTTGCGCCGAACCATAGGTGCTGGAGGTCCCAAACTTGGACCAGTTGTTGTCCAGGGGGCACTCTCCATGTGACCCAAGTTTGATATTTTTACCGGCTATGGTTTGGGAGAACAGTGCCCCCCTCCCATAGACTCCAATGTTAAAGACCGCTGAAGTCTTTGTTGTAAGGGACCCTTACAACAGTACTACCTGTACCCCCCTGATGGCGGCCCTGACTGCATCCACCCTGGTGAGTAAGTATGTTTATTATTTTTTTTTTTTTTTTTAAATCCCGTGGTCTGAAAGCAATATGAAGCTGCAAATGCTGGCTGCAAAGCTGGGCCCACCAGCCTTAAGAGAGTTCTTAAAAGAGTGCAGATACTGCACTTTTGACCAGGTTAAAAGCTTCCTACAGAAGTAAAGTCGTGCCAAGGCTGCATCTAAGTTTAGGTGAAGATATTCCAGCAAGTGCGATGGATCTAGTGCTCACTTTTCTGCATCATTGACGGAACATTGATTGACAGTCTGGATAACCTGCAGCAACAGGTCATCCAGATATCCTAGAATGGGGATTCCCCAAGCTGAAAGGAGAGGTAATACTGGGACCTGCACCCTGAAAACACCTGTGATGCTGTGGCAAGGCCAAAAGGAAGAGTCACAGGTTAAAAAAAGATGTTCTCACTGTGCAAAACGCATATAGTGTTAGTGGTGCACTGAATGGAAATTTTGGTGCTGAAATCAAAAATGCACCAAGCCAAAACCGAAAATGTTTATATACAATTGTCATATCCCGTCTACCTGTACCTGATTGGAACTGATAGGTGGCACTGGATGGTACTGGCAGGTGGCACTGACAGGCAGCACTGGATGGGACTGGCAGGTGGCACTGACAGGCGGCACTGATTGGTGACACTGGCACTGGATGGTACTGTGATGTGGTACTGGCATGTGGCACTGGATGGTACTGGCAGGTGGCATTGGCAGGCAGCACTGACAGGTACTGGCAGGTGGCACTGGCATTTGGCACTGGATGGTACTGGCAGGTGGCACTGGATGGTACTGACAGGTGGCGCTGATTGGCACTGACAGACGACACTGGCATGTGGCACTGACAGGCAGCACTGGATGGTACTGGTAGGTGGCACTGGCAGGGGAGATGAGAAGATTTACATTTCATAGAGCGTGCTGCTTGTACGAGCCGCTCTGTGCATGGCATTGGAGAGAGAGAGAGAGAGAGAGAGAGAGAGAGAGAGAGAGAGAGCGAGCTGGCGTTTGATAGCCGTTCGGTCCCGCCCACCTCCGACATCAACTTGACAGCTCTCTTTCTCTGCATTCAGTGTAATTACGTGACAGTTTCAAGCACAGAGCGGCTCATACAAGCAGCGCGCTCTGTGCAATGTAAATCTTCTCATCTCCTACATCTATTGCGGAGGTATGTGATGCACACATGCCCCCGCAATGGACAGTACCTGGGGCGGACCCCGCCCCCTTTCGGTATCGGCCGATTGGCCTAAAATGCCGATAATTTTCGGCGGCTGAAATTTCGGTGCATCCCTAGTGTTGGTGAGACAAAGTTGAGACTGTGTAGATATTCATCTTTCATGTCCACCAATACCAGGGACTCAATTCACTGACCGACAGTTCTATAGGAACTTTTGAACATAAAGGAAATCGTTCACCTGCTTCAGATGCAGAATAGGCTACATACTGTCATTCTGTTTTAGTACAGCGAAAAGGGGGTAAATATCCCTGAAACCTTTCTTGCTCAGGGACAGGAGTGATGAACCTTTTTGAGAGTAGTAGTTCTAGTGAAGTCAATAGGGCTGCTTTTTTGTCAGGGGGAGCAAAGAGCACATTGGATGGCATGAGACGTGGAGGAACCAAGGTGTGGAGCTCAAGCTTGTAGCCTCTGGATATAATCTGCTGGTGTCAGGGCCTGGACTTGAACCTGGGACCTCTGTTGTGTCTGGCGAGGACTCTTCTCACTGAGCTACCTGAGATGCTGAACAGCGCCCTGTCTGATCCGTTTGACAGCCACACCTTGTGCCTCTACTTCTTCTGAACCTTTAACTCTTTGCGCCTCCTATGAACTTCCTGATTTAAGCCATGTCTTTGCACTTCATGTTTGCCAGAATGTTGTGCTCACTTCAGCCAGTATATCGCTCTAGTCTTCCCTGCTGCTGTCCATATTGTGCTACCACTGGGCTTGTTCCTCGACTACGCTTCTGCCTGATCCCAATCTGCAATTACTCGTCATTGACCTTTGGCTTGAGGAGCGCAACCTGGTACTAACATTCAGCAAAATCCATCTTTACCATCAGGAGCTCTGGTGAACACTAGTTAGTACTTAGATTCCGCACCTTAGGTGAGCCTGCTTCATCTGTCAGGGTGACTGTCTGTGTAACTATCCTGCTGGTCAGTGGTAGTCCCGCTACTGCTATAACAACTGGTCTTCGAGCCTGACCTCTGATCGTGACAGCTGGACCCATATGTCCAGGACATCCAATTTCCAAGATAGGTTACAAGCATTGAGATAAAGGGCGAATAACCGGTCTTGAAGATCCACTTCTACTAAGGCAAGTGGGTGTCATGGCAAAGGAGACCCTAAAGGGGATTTAAACTTCTTGTCTACAGGTTCCTAAACACAGGAATATCATCCAACAGGACAGTTGCTCAGGTAAAATATGGCAGAATCCACCACCAGGACCAACCACTTAGGAGGAGTAAAGACCTTGTCAGGGTGTACCACACACAAAAAGAGCCACCCATCACCTACAAACACTAGCAAAAAATTGGATTTTTCCTACATCTTACCTGTAAAATCCTTTTCTTGGAGTACATCACAGGACACAGAGACAGTTATAGTCAATAACAATAACTATTTGGATTATATGCCACCTATAGGTGAATGGACATTGGTAGATCAAACAGGAAGTCCTCCCCTATATAACCCAGCAAGTAATACAAAAAGAGGGGAGGGACCTCTGTGTCCTGTGATGCAGTGTTCCCCAACAGGTCATGTTTTCAGGATTTCCATTATTTTGCACAGGTGATTTGATCAGTTTCACTGCCTTAGTAATTACCACAGCTGATTCATCTGAGGGAAATCCTGAAAACATGACCTGTTGATGGGCCTTGAGGACTGGGTTGGGGAACACTGTTGTGATGTACTCCAAGAAAATGATTTTACAGGTAAGATGTAAGATAAATCCAATTTTCTTTAATCGTACATCACAGGACACAGAGCCCTTTATATTCATAACCATTTGGGATGTCCTAAAGCAATGCCCTTGAGGGGAGGGAGACACCATCACAGAAAACTGCCAGGGAAGGACCTGCTCTGCTCTTTGTAATACCCTGAGGCCAAAGGCAGTATCTTTCACGGTTTTAAACATGCACCTGGTAAAAAAATCCTGTGAATGTATGAACCAAAGACCGAGTAGTGGCCTTGCAAACCTGAGCTACTGACTCCTGAAGGCAGATCGCCCAAGATGCACCCACACCCCTGGTAGAGAAGCTCTCCCCAGCAAGGGTGGGATTTTGCCCTTTCAAAGCACAGGCTTGAATGCTTAACTGGCAGATCTTATGAAAAATAGTTGACCTGGATGCTGCCAGCCTTTGCAGAGCTCTTCTGGCAGCACAACCCAGGATTCCAGACCTGTGCTGACAATTCAAGTAAATCCTAACCGCCCAAACTACCTCCAGGATTATGCAGTAATCTTTCCCTGCTCACTGTGCACTAGGAAAAAAACTATTGGAAACTAGAAAACTATTCTAGGCAAGAAAGATGGGTGAGGATGCAACATCATCTTAATATGATGCAAGACCAAGAACTGCTCCTTACACGAAAGACGGCAGCTCAAACATTGTTCTTGCCCAAGCGATAGTAACCAAAGAAGCCACCCTCCAAAGGAAAGGGACTAATAGTTTCTCGAATTGGTTCAAAATGTGGCTTCTCCAAGGGCAGCCAATACCAAATTCAAGTCCCAATGACACCCAGGTTGCCTGACAGGCGGGACGGTCTGCGTTACACCCTGCATGAAGTATAAATCAAGGAGTGAGACAACAGTCTCTGGAGTAAATGGATAGAGATGAAATCTGGTACTTAAGGCCAATCCAATTTCCCCTACTAAAGGGAAAAACTCCTACCGACACATTTCCTGGCTACACCCCAGGCATAAAAGGTTTACAAATTTTGTAATGAAAACTCCCTGAAGCCGGCTTCCTGGTACTCAACAGTACAAGAGATAACAGGACCCAAGACCATTAAATCTGGCTGGACCGATAGTGACCAAGAAGCATCCCCCGCAACATTAACTTATTGTACCAAGCCCTCCTGGGCTTATATGGCCAACACTATTATCAGTGTTACCACCTCCAGCATCCCTCGCAAAGATGCAACAGTAGTTGAAACCGAGGGAAGTCAATTAGAGAGAACCAGTCCCTTAGGTGTTACTAGTGCATCTACCCCAATCGCCAGTGGGACTCCCGTCCCAGGCCCAAGCTGTCCAACTTGCTCTAGACTTGGAATCCACCTGCAGGAGTTCCTCAACGTTGGCAGATTGCCAAAAAGGTCTCAGGATGCAGGGGACCACGTGGTCTCGGCATTAGTCGCTGAAAATTGACCTAGAATAAGTACTGGTGACAGGCGGCCCCTGCCTTTCTGCCCCAGACAGAATGTGGTTCACGTTCCTGAGCTGCGCGACTCCTGGTGCCACCCTGGTGGCTGATATATACCACTGAAGAGGCATTGTTGGATTAAACCTACAACTGGTTCGTCCAATAATCCAGAACAAGGTTTACTGGCCAAAGGGTTCAATATATTAATGGGCAGTATTCTCTCCTGTAGAGACCAAGCCCACTGAACTGTAGCCACCTTCAAACCAACTGGAGAGACTGGCATCAGTGGTTATTATCTTCCAAACCCCAGAAAGGAAGAATTTCCCCTTCTCCAGATTCCAAACCATCCACCACCAATTTGAGCTCTGCAATACCCTGGGAGCAGAGCTCTCCAGCAATTTAATGCTTGGATCTTCATGTTCCAGACAGAGAGAATGATCATCTACAAAAAAGACCTGGGAGGAGGAGTAGGACCAAGTAGGGAATGTGCTTCGACATGCCGAACATATCGAAGGAAAATCTGGAACCGACTGCTTCCTGAGCAACGGTTACTGAGGTATACTAAGATTGACACCCCGTGCGGCTTCAGCAAATCCAGCACCAGGGCTAGGAGCTTTGTGAGTCCTTGCCTAAATTGCAGTCACAAAATGAAACAAGACGACTTTCTACTGCAATTGCCGAAAACTTTGATGAGCCTGGAAAAAACAGCACATGAAGATATATGTCATTGACGACTATGGACCCCGAAATCTACTGAACTAAGCGTATCTGAAATCGAAGTATGTCCAGCAGTTTGAGATTTAAGATAGCCCTTATGTTCCCATTTAGTTTTGGGACCACTACCAGTTGAGTGTTTTAGAATAATGAGCCATCATTTCTGTTCCAAGAGTGAAAGCAAGGCAAAAGACTGACGACTTGGTGGCAGACCCAGAAGGTCCCAAGAGGTGTACTTAACCTACCAGGTTTCTGCCAGCTAAAAACGGAGCAAACTACCAAACACAGCAGCCTTGGATGCATCCCTAACCCAGGAAGGGAAAAGCTAACAGCCCGGGTAGAATGAGCTGTGACTGGAAAGGGGGGAACCTTGCCCCGAACAGAATACGCATGGGTCATGGTTTTTCTAATCGCACAATTAAGGCAGAACAATATCTTCATTAATGTGAAAGGAAGAAACCACCTTCGGAAGGAAGGAGGGAGAGGGTCGCAAGACCGCCTTATCCTTATGCATGACTAAGTAGGGAGACTTGCACGATAGTGCTGCTAATTCCGACACCCGTCTGGCGGAAGTGATGGCAACTAAAAAGGCCACCTTCTGCGACAGTAGTTGTAAGGAAATCTCCCTGATATTCTCATAAGGTGGTTTCTGAAGAACAGAAAGCACCAAATTCAGATCCCACGGAGCCATCGGAGTCCTAACCCGAGGTGTCACATGCCGCACACCTTGTACAAAGGTACGAATCAACGAGTGCGAAGCCAAAAGGTCTCTAAAGAGAAATCGCCAGAGCCGATATCTGGCCCTTGAGAGTACTCAAAGCCAGTTTTTTTTTTTTTTTTTTGTTCAGGCCCTGTTGTAAAAAAAAAGTCAGGACCCTAGACACGACATAAGAGCGAGGGTTATGACCCTCCTCCCCGCACCAAGCTATATAAGCCTTCCAGGTGCGGTGATAAATCTTGCGAGAAGTACACTTGCGAGCTTTTGCAAAGTAGGGATCACGGAGTCGGCGACTGTCTCTTAGCACCTGGGACTCAATAGCCAAGCCGGCGAGGGTAAGGCAGGGTGCAAGATGGGTCTCTGAGACAGAAAATCGTCTCACAGCGGAGCCGCCAAGGGAAGTCTGCCACCATTTGCACCACGTCGGCGTATCAAGTGCGCCGAGGCCAATCTGGAGCCACCAGGATTATCGGTATACCCTCCGCCACTATCCTGCGTATCAATCGCGGAAGCAGTTTTATCGGAGGGAAATCGTACAGAAGGCTGTAACGGCCCCAGGGAGCCACCAGAGCGTTCGTGGCCACTGCCATGGACACAAAGGTTTCCACCTTGTGATTGAACTGGGACGTCATGAGATCCACTTCCGGCTTCTCCCTACTGCGGCAAATGTGATTGAACACCTCCGGGTGGAAAGACCACTCTCCCTGGTCCAGCGTCTGGCGACTGAGAACGTCTGCCTGCCAGTTCTCCACACCTGGAATGTAAACAGCGGAAATCGCCGGAACGTGTCGTTCCGCCCAACGCAGTACCATTGCTGCCTCCGCCGTAGCTGCTGGACTCCTTGTGCCTCCCTGATGGTTCACATATGCCACTGCTGTGGCATCGTCCGACTGAATTTGAATCCGACGACCCTGCAATCTCATCCAGAGAAAAAAGCACAATCTGATTGCTCTCAGCTCCAGTACATTGATGGGGAGGCGAGCCTCTTGTGCCGACCAACGGCCCTGGGCAAACAGCTGTCCCAGGACCCCGCCCCAGTCCAAGGACTGTCATCCGTGGTAATGATCATCCGCTGAAGGGGCAGGAACGACTTCCCCTGAATCAACGCTGAGTCCCGGAACCATAGGTCAGAGACGCCCTGGTCTGGGGACTCAGACGGATCAGAAGGTCCAAGGATCGAGGGGATCTGTCCCACCGAGCCAAACTTGCTCATTGAAGGAGACGAGTGTGACTCTGGGTGTATGGTATCTCCTCGAAAGTCGAGACCATGAGCCCCAGCCCCCCACGTAAGGAAGACCGTCGGTGCGACAGGAAAGTTTTCACTGCCGACTGCAGTGACCGCAACTTGGCTGGAGGAAGGAAAAACCTTTTCCTGCTCTGAGTCCAGAAGCAGGCCCAGATACTCCAGACGACGGGATAGAGACACCATCGACTTCTGCAGGTTGAGCAACCAGCCAAAGTCCTGCAGCGAGGTCATTGTGATCCTCACCTTCTCTTCCCGAGCCGAGGCGGATTCCGCTCGCAGGAGCAGGTCGTCCAGGTAGGCTACTGCCGCAGTGCCTCTCTGTCGCAGTAACGCCATACCGGAGCTACCAGTTTTGTGAAAAAAAAAAATCGAGGTCTGAGTCTAGACCAAAAGGGAGTGCCACAATTGAAAAGGAGGTCTCCCACTGCAAAGTGAAATTTCAGCGCCCAAACATACCGGTTCAGGGCCTTCAGGTCCAGTACTGGCCGGACCCCCCCCCCC
>BLSH010485886.1:1221059-1234902 GCA_018402905.1 Glandirana rugosa | reverse complement strand
TAAAAAAAAAAAAAAAAAAAAAAAAAAAAAAAAAAAAAAAACAACTTGAAGCCTCTCGCTGGAGGCACTGCCACGATCACCCCTTGGTTCAAGTACGTGTACAGCCCCAAGGAGGGCCGCCCGGTGTGCCTGCGGGAGCCCCAAGTCAAAGGAAAGAACCTGACTGGTGGCAGAGTGTTGAACTCTAAAAACGTCCCCCACCCGAAGCCCGGGTGGAGACAACCCATCAGGCTGAGGAGGTTTGTCCTCCGCCCTGTTGGTTTTGCGCTGCCACTGCCGGCACCCGGCCCCTGCAGCGACCTTACCGGAGCGGGTCCTTTTACCCGCTACGCCCGGGGCGCGAAAAAACCTCTTTTGACCCGAGGTAGGGGGCCCCTGTCTACGGCGAAAACTCACGCCTCCTGGGCTCCGGGAGGAAGGCACTTACCTCCTGTGAATCTTTTATGATCTCATCCAGCCGTGGCCCGAATAGACGTCCACCCTGAAAGGGAAGGTCTGCGAGACCTTTTCTGGAAGCATGGTCACCGGACCAAAAACGCAACCAGAGTACCCGTCTGAGGATACAGCAACACCGCTACCCTGGATCACATAGGCAGTAAATCAACGGCCGCATCACCAAGGTACTTGAGACCTCTGAGCAAGAAGTCAGCCCTCTGCGGCGTAGCCAGCAGGCGGCCGCAGTCCAGAAGATTCTGGAGCTCAGTCATAAGCTTAGACAGATATTGCGCCGCCATGGCGAATGTCAGGGCTGGCCGCAGAGCCTGCCACCAGGAAGAGCGACCTTAACAGCGCCTCTGTCTTGCCAGCGGGGCCCTTGAATGCAGGAACCCCTTCCAGAGGACTGGTCGTTGTCTTATTAAAGCGACCATAGGCGGGACACCAAGGCGACTCCCATTTCTTTTTTTTTTTTTTTTTTTTTAAACTTTCCTCAAGGGATAGTGAGCAGCGAACCATTTTCCCAAGTCCCTTGGAGTGTGGGAGGAAACTGGAGCACCAGGAGGAAACCCACGCATGCACAGGGAGGACATGCACACCTCAGGCAGGTCATGATTAGGATCTGAGCCAGCAAGCATTACGCTGCCAAGCACAAGTTCCACTGCGTTAAAAGGAATGCTGCGGACGCTGCCATTTAGAAAAAACAAGGCGATTAGGAAAAAGATCATATGGGTAAGCCTTGGGCGCCCTGGGGGTCTGGAGGACCACACCACTGCTGAAATCAGTGATTCGCCATCCTGGCTCAATCGCATCGCAGTGCGATACCAATTATAATCGCAGCTGCCGTCCCCTGATCCTCTTCTCCATCCGAGGGACCTTCCGGATCAAAAAAATCCTCCCTTGAAAAGCAAGGAGGAGGGGGACGCTTCTTGGGGGGCCTGTTGGTGACATCCGCCCTGGGGAAAATCACTAAAAACCGCCACAGCTGGTCCAGAAAAGCCCCTTGCGCAGATTGCGCTCCTAGCATGTTCAGCTCCCTTAGGAACACATAGATGCATAGAAAGGGTTAAAGGCACCCCCACACAGCCGCACACCACCACCCCACAGTGCACCAGGGGACCCAGGAGGACTGCACCCGCTGCCACCAGCACCCACAGGAGAGCCCAGCTATACTTGCTGTTTGCTGCATAACCCTGAGGATCATCAGAGAGCCGCGGCGTCAGGAGCACACACCGTTCCAAAGTGAAAGCAAAAAGCTGTAGACACCTTTTTGCATGAGCAGGGAATCCAATATGGCCACCGTTGAACACTAGAGGCCGAAAAACACCTGCAGGGAACGTGCAGTACCGCAAATGGCCGCTCTGAGCGCTAGAGGGAAAGCCCCATAGGCACAATATGTCTGCGGCTACGGCAAAATGGCGACGGTCCGCAGCAAAATGGTGGCTGATCGCCGCATGGCGGCAAAAATAAATGACCGAACGGCGCTAGACGATCGGGTGTGGTGCGGGGGGAAGGGGGGGTGTGTGCAGGGGGTGAGCAGGGCTCCACGCGCCCCTACCGGCAGCTACCCAGCAAAAAAATTTTTTTGGGTTGTCGGTCCCCTTTTCCGCCCCTAAAAAGGGGGGGGGGGGAAGGAAGGAGCTCTCACTCACCACTCCGGACGACGCCATGGGTAGCCACCCAGTCGCACACCTTCCGCCCCTGCTTGGGCAGTATGCTGCAGGCCAGAAGTCGCCCTTCCCGAATTGCATCCGGGGCTGGGCGTAAGGGGGGGGGGGGGGAGATCACCCCAGGCCGCCTGCACGGAACGGGCACGATGCGGCGGGTCCACATACGGCAGGACTGGCTCGCATCGGTCGGCCAGGTCAGGGAAAGTACAGAGCCCATGGACTCTCTATGCCCCGACCGGCTCCTCGATAGCAGATCAATTGCTTGATAGAAGACAAATAAAAATAAAAAACGGTCACAAACAGGACCGCAATTCCCCTGAAGGGAAGCCAGGTCAACTCCTTGCAAACTAGGCATTTAGACTGAAGAGCTATGCTATGAGGGAGTTTTATGTGGGAAGAGAGGACGGCCCCCATGGGAGGGGCCAGCTGTTTCTTTTCCCTGCCTAGTTAACTCCTAGTGAGACCAGCATAAAACCCCACACGTAATGGAGAGTCTGTCAGTGAACGATAGGAGAAAATGCATAGGTGTGAACCAGGCCTAAAGAAAAGTGAAGCATATTCGGGAATGGGTGGGGGGGTGTATTTGACGGTGTGGCGCAAAACCCAATGGTCTAAGTACACGATTCCTGTGTCCTGTAGAATGAGGGGAAATTGTCCCAACAGGACACAAACTGCAAACATCAGCTTGGGAGAGACATAATTTTTTCTGTCTCTATGCAAAAAAAAATGGTCTATATACACACACACTTAAAAGGCAGTGTACATTACTTTCAAATGTTTTTGTTGTTTTAACTAGGTATTGATCCCTGTGCTATTTGTTTGCCTTACCTTGTAAATATGGGCTCGCAGGTTGTGGCTGCAGTCTGTAGAGCCATGGCAGATCAATTCCCTTATGTCCTTGGTTTGCCTCAGTTAGCTTGTCCCTATTTGCCAAGGGGACGAGACAACTTCTTGTTCTGAGTCACAGCGCCCACTGCATGCCCTGCCATCCACTTTGTCACATCAGTGATGTGGAAATGCTAATGTAATAATGAAAAAAAAAAAAAAAAATCTGCCTGTGTGTCTATGAATGTTAAATTACTGAACTAATTACTGCACCAGTACTAGATTTAGAGCCCCAAGGATTGTGGGATATGTAATTACTTCACAGGAAGTGTCAGATTTTAGACTACAGACAGAGGTCATGCATTAAGCGGTGTAGTGCCATGCCATATTCCCCATGTTTATATACAAACAAAAATTGCTGACAAAGTAATGTGAAGATTTACTCTACTAAAGGCTGTGTGTGTATAGAGCAACAAACGGCACTATGAAAGTACATGATCAATGCACATCTTAGCCAGGTGAAAAACACAAGCTACAGACAGAAAGGAAAGAACATGTGCATACTTGTGCTGATAGAAAGTGATACATGGGACAAAAATGTCCTGAAAGTGGTGCCAGGACTTAATATTTCTAAAGTTTGTCCTCTCCCCCCCCTTCCCCTCCCAGGAGTTCCTGGATAAACCTGTCCAGGGAAGAAGCAAGGAAGGGTTCCCCCTCCAAAAAGGCATGTTTACCAGGTGCACAAACTTTCCCCAGCCCAGTTTTTTTAACCAAAGGATCCTCTTCATGTGCACAGCACGTAGACTCATCCTAGAGATTTGGTGGATTACATCCAGCAGCACATCTAGACAATAGCTCAGGGCCACAGGTTTGAGGTACAGAAGGATGTGGAAGGATAGACCATTTAAAAAAAGGGAAAAACCCTCAACAGGGTTAAGCCAGTGACCAAAAACAAAAAGGCAGCAACAATTAATATGCAGAGAATTACTTTTTATCTGGGGTTTTATAGAGACTCCATACTTGTAATTAATCAATTGTAAGTCTTGACATGTGCAAACTGCATTGTTAAGAGCAGAGATCTCCAAACTATGGCCTTTCAGCTGTTGCAGAACTACACATCCCATGAGGCATTGTAAAACTGATATTCACAGATATGACTAGGCATGATGGGAATTGTAGATCCTGAATAACTGGAGAGCCATAGTTTGGAAAACCCTGGTTAAGGCTGGGTTCACACTTGTACAATCCAACAGTTGTACTACTTTCATCCTATTTTGCCTTGCAACATCGGTCCTACATTGGTTCTACTTTGGTCCTACTTTCATCCAACTTGAATGAACAGGATAAGATTTTGCTCCGACTTTGAGATAGTCTGACTTGTCCTTTGACCAATCAAAACAATCCCAGTGTGAGATAAATTCCTTTTACTGCTGCTGCAATCACCATGCCGGATGTCACAAGTCGGATGGTTAGGACGAGGATCTGACTTTGATCCGAATTCAATGATATTCAATGGGCTGAAGTAGGACCAAAGTAGCGCAGGAACCTTTTTCAAAGGCGGACCAACTTGTGTCGAACCAGTTAAGACTGCTCTCGTAGGGAATTATTGATTTACACACGTCATGCAACAGAGCATTTGTGGTACCAGTGTAAACCCAGCCTTATCCCAGTAAACTGAGAGACTTCTTAGGTACCAAATCATCTACTAAGGATAAGTTACCCTCCCTCCACACCCCCTGCTGCAGCAGGAAATATAGGAACTTATACTGGAGAAGAGGGAGCCCATTTGTGGCCCCTGAATTCTAAATCAGCTTTATTGAAACTTATCCCAAAAACACTCAGCCATGGTGGCTATAAATCGATTTCTGGACTAAACAGAGGAGGGAGCTGCTCCAGAAGGGGTTACTAAATAAAGTCTTGTCAATGTCAGGTTCCTGAGAAAGATCTGACAAGAGGAACCAACAACCCCTGCCTAACAAGCTCCGCTTCTGCCTAAACACCTCCAGTTTCAGACACTGGCATATCAGTGACGTTTTTAGCTGTTCATCATTATTATGGAAGCACAGGTATAGATTATAAAACACACATTACTGCATGGATGGAAGCTACATAGGTATATATTATTAAATTGAACATACAGTATCTCAGAAAAGAGAGTACATCCCTCACATTTTTGTAATCTTCTTATAGCCCAGGCCATCTTTATGTAGAGCAAAGATTTCTTTATCAGATCCTCAGAGAGTTCTTTGTCATGGGGTGCCATGTTGAACTTCCAGTGACCAGTATGAGAGAGTGAGAGCGATAACAAATTTAACACACCTGCTCCTCATTCACACCTGAAACCTTGTAACAATAACGAGTCACATGACACCGGGGAGGGAAATTTGGACATTTTCACTTAGGGGTGTACTTGATTTTGTTGCCAGCGGTTTAGACTTTAATGGCTGTGTGTTGAGTTATTTTGAGGGGACAGCAAATTTACACTGTTATACAAGCTGTACACTCACTACTTTACATTATAGCAAAGTGTCATTTCTTCAGTGTTGTCACATGAAAAGATAGAATAAAATATTTACAAAAACGTGAGGGGTGTACTCACTTTTTTGAAATACTGTACATGCTGGATGGTGTAGTGTCTCTATGCTTGCTATGACATGAATAACGAATGGGAATCTGAAGGTTTCGTTTGTTGTAATATTTACAAACACTCAGCTGGATTTTGTCATCTGTTGCAAGTACATTGTGGAATGTTCTGAAATCCAATAAATGCCCCTCTCTGAGAAAGGACCTTGTTGCTGCGGAGATTCATTTTATAATAATGTCACCACTCTCTATATCACAACAATTGGGAGGCATTGCGCACATCTTGGAAAATTGCGTAACCACGCGCAGACCAGAGTCCCAGAAAAGGGCTGTTCAAAACTCCACGGGGCAATTAGCCCAGGAGTAAGGAAAAAGGCATCAAAAATGTAAAGCCCCTGTGGGGATTTCGATGAGTCGATCCAGAAAGCTGCAAAATAAGTCCATGGGTCTCTGCAACACATGAAGACTCGCTAGAAGAAAGAATCTTGATAGAAGGTAAAAATAAGAGGTTTTACTCAGAATACAGAGATGTCCATCTAATAGAGACATTGTGAAAAAAACTGAAAAAACTGAAGGCATGCTTGGGAGGGGGTATACAGTGTTGACCTAATAGTTTTGCCAGTGTCCAATATTCTGAATGTGGCAGCATAACCCTCTGTTCTGTACGGCTGTCCAGCAGTGTTAATTTTGTCAGCAAATTTAGATTTAGTTTTAGCCTTAGTCTTAGGACTAAAATGGCGTTTTAGTCCCATTTTAGTCTTCTGCAGTTGTTTTAGTCATATTTAGTCGACTAAATATCCAGGACATTTTAGTCATCTAAAATCTAATGGGTGTAGTTAAATTGTAATGCATTATTTAACCACTTGCCAACTGCAGGTTGATGGCGACAAGGTGGTTTGATTTAGCAAAACGCCGTCATACGATGGCGGCTGCGAGATGAGCACAGGGAGCGGGTGTGGCGGACTCGATCTCCGCCGGCTACCCGCGATGCCCCCCCCAGAGTGAAAGAACGGAGGTCCATGAATGTAAACACGGATCTCCGTTCTGTGAGAGGGGGAAGGGCTGTGATCACAGCCTTCCTCTATATGGAAGCTGTGATCGCTCCTCTTCCCCTGCTAGGTCAGCCACCATACAGTTAGAACACGCCCAGGGAACACAGTTAACCCTTAGAGCGCCCCCCTGCAGGTTAACCCCTTCACTGCCAATGGCATTTGCACAGTAATCAGTGCATTTTTATAGCACTGATCGCTATATAAAAATGCCAATGGTTCAAAAAAAGTGTCAAAATGGTCCGACATGTCCGTCCCAATATCGCAGTACCGCTAAAAATCGCAGATCGCCGCCATTACTTGTTAAAAAAAAAAAATAAAAGATAAAAACCCCAAAAATGAATTCTCATCATCCGTAAACGTGGCAACTTTTGCGCAAACCAATCAATAAACGCCGATTGCGATTTTTTTAATCACAAATATGAGGAAGAAAGTAAAATCGGCCAAAACCGTTGAAAAAATGTTTTTTTATATATTTTTTTTGGATTTGTATTTTAGCAAAAAGTAAGAAATTTGGGTGTTTTTGCCAAATTGTCGCTCTTCTTTTGTTTATAGCGGCGATCAGAAATGACGCAGCGGTGATCAAATACTACCAAGAGAAAGCTCTATTTGTGGGAAAAAAAGGACGCAAATTTCGTTTTGGTACAACGTCGCACGAAAGCGCAATTGTCAGTTAAAGCGACACAGCGCCGAATCGCAAAAAGGGCTCTGGTCCTAAAGTGTGAAATCCTTCCGGGGCTGAAGTAGTTAAGCATTTCTCTACAATTTACAAACTCATTATATACTGCTGGAGTGAAAAATCGAATATGTTATTATTTATGGTATTGAGGTATCAACATGCACTACCGTCCAGTGATAATTTTGACGTTAAATTTCAATTTAGTTTTAGTCTTAGGCCTCATACACACATGACATTAAACATCAGTAGCTTATCAGTGATTTTTCAGCTGTTATTAGCATTATATTACTGGCATTTTTGCACGTTTTTAAAGGGCCAGCGTTCCCCCCCCCCCCCCCACCGGGGAAACGTTGGGGGGGGGGGGGGTCGACGTTTAGCCACATTTTTAAGGGTTTGGATGTTTTTACAGCTGAAAAACATCCAAAATAACCCTCTGGTCTTGGGTTTTTTTTACAGCTCAAAAACATCACTGCTAAAAACAGTTGATAACAGCCACAGCCTATGTGTGCATGAACACATTGGATAACATGATGGAGAGTTTATTGACTGTAGAAAAAAAAAACATCTGCAGCTAAAAACAGCAGCTTTAGACAGTCAAAAAACGTCCTGTGTGCATGAGGCCTAAGTCTTTTGACTAAAATGCCATTTTAGTCATCTCAATTGTTTTAGCTTTAGTCGTATTTTAGTCAACTAAAATGTTTTAGTTGGTTTTATTCGATGAAATTAATACTGCTGTCCAGAGAGTTGGGAGCAGAATAGGAGATTAGAATGTGCTCTTTGAACATACACATAGCACTCTGTATTCCTTTGACTCTCAACACTGTGCATTCTCTGTCAGGGTAGGAAGAGTTTATGGACCCCACCCCACTGTACTCAGAACAAGGTCAGCACCATACTGTCCCTGCAGCCAGCATTATGCCACCCCAACAGCATGATACCAGTTCTCCTTTTTCTATTTTCATCCACTGTACAACTACCCCCCACTCTCACCACCACACTTTTGAACTGTGCAAGTCCACAGTTCATCGCAAAGGAACAACCAAACCCCCACCCTGCCAGCTCTGATCAATTTGGCAGCAACCCTGCTCCCCCCACCTCATTGCTATGCATAATCTCCATCCCAGTAACTATGCCTGTTAACACCCCAATCTCCCTGCACCTGCCTCCTTCCTCAATCGTGTCTGTTCTGGAATAGGCACACTATTACAATCACTTTACATTCGCACACCACTGCCTGACTGAACGCTCTTCCATTTTATTCCTGGGGGTCAGTAGACAACAGATGACAAAAGTACAGACCACATAAGACTTTTTTGAATAATGTAATCCTGTACAATGATCTATTTAAGCTAATGTTAAACTTACAGAAAATGATTTCTAGATTTTTAGTATGTGTCTTACCAAGGTCAGTGCTCAAATTCGAAAGCAGCTGTTTGAATTTTTCAAGACGTGTCTTTTCCCTTAACGTCATAGAAGGTGCTCCAGAAGCATTCTGATCAGAAATTCTAGCAACAAGTGGAATAATAGGCCGGAAAGGATGTGGCTGCAGTTTTTTCAGTGGCTTTCTCGTTAAAGTGACATCTACAGGACAATAATAAAAAGTTACATAAAACATATTTCAGATTAACCGATACACCATGATGTAACATCTAGTTACAGTTAAAACTGTTAACCTTTTACATATCACGTGTTACCTTAGTTGCAAAAAATATTAATTAATCTTTTCCAAAAAACATTTAACAGCATAAATCACCACATCATAGTATCGTGCCTATATATTTTATATTATATATATATATTTTTATCTTTAACTACAGAATTGAAAATCTTTTAATAGGTAAAGCAGTTCTGTGCAGCACGCTAAATATGTATTCAGCTGTGTTTAGCTGTATTAATAGTATAATAACAAGACCTAGCAGAAGTAGAAAATGTATCACTTATTATTACAATTGCATCTGTGTCAATCAACTACAGGAATTCTGCAGGAGATAACAAAGGACAGGAAAAAGGGACAGTTCAGAGGGATATTAGATAGTCACGCTTTCTGTAGTATAAACTTAGGCTTGCATACATGCCAGTAAGTTCAAACTAAAACAGAAAAGGAGTGTGGTTTCTAAAAATCTTACACAAAACTGAATTATCAAAAAGGTAAACTAGCTGGATAACAAAACAATTAACCACTTCCCGCCCGCCATATAGCAAAATGATGGGCGCAAAGTGATTAGTGGGTTAATAGACCACGTATGGAAGGGGATCTCAACCGCAGACTCCTTGAGAGGGAGGTGTGGTGGATCTTCTCCCTAAATACCAGGAATCCTGCAGGGATGAACCATAAATGTGACCTGGATCTATTTTTAAAATAATATCTAATAATATTTTAGCGCTATACAAGTACCTGAAATTAATAAATAAAAACAGTCCCTTTTTGTTTTTAAACAAGTTCTCTCCCCTCTTTTTTCAGGTGGAACACTAGTATGTTCCTGGTTCTATGCTCTTTTGGAATATGTCATTTTGCCACATAAAGTAACCTATGATCCATTGCTGACAAGTCATTTTAATTAATTGGAATTAATGTTAATGATGGACCCGCCTCTGTATGAGGTGTGCATAATGTGTATATAAGTTTTTGCTTTTTATATGTTCAGTAAGCTGTGACCAAGGCCCCCAGTGCCAAAACGCGTCAGTTTTGTGTCCCTGTACCGTACCTGTATGCTTCAATAAAGTTAACATTCAGGATTACTGGAGTTGCCGGCTACAATTTCTAGCATGTCTATATGGATGGATGGATACCTTCAGCCTGAGCACCCAGTAAGAGACTCCATTGCAGATTTTACATAGAGCTCATCTAGCTGAGAGCACTGCCCTTGACTACAGACCCTAATCTTGGAGGCTGTATCGCCAGGCCAGGTCTTTAAAAATAACACTCTTCTTGCGGAATTAGTTAAGGCTGTTGATCTAGCTGACATTCTAACTGCTTCAGCTGAAGCATCCGCAATATAGGCCATGGCAGAGGACAGGGTTGGAAAGGAATCCACTATCTTCTGCTTTAGGGAATCTGCCACTATATGAGCCTCGAGCTGGGTAACCCAGTATTATAAATTTCGGGCCACGCATGTCGTAGCCATAGAAGGCTTTAAATTGCTCATGATCGACTGCCAAGATCTTTTGAGCAGGAGGTTCATTCATTTGTCCATCGGATCTCTGAGGATCCCCATGTCCTAGAAGTCCAGGTGGATCTAGAGACCTGGGAAAAGGCAGCATCGTGCTTCGGGACCTTGTTCCATACTCCGGCGGCGGGGTCTTCCTCAAAAGGGAAGAGTCTCTTATGCACTCTTGAGGAAAAAAAGGCTCTCTCTCCGGCTCCTGTCATTCTTTTCTGATGGAATCCGAGATTGCTGGATGCAAAGGAAACATACACCCTTTGGGCTCACTTAGGCCTGCATACATACGGTCATGAAGTGCTAGTTCTTTTTTCTCTTCCCCCAGGCCCAGAGTTGCCTGAAAAGCTTTTAATAGGACGTCAACTACTTCCAGTGATAACTTAAACTTAGAGGGAGTCAAATCTGTTCCTTCAGCCTCATCTTCCTCCGACCCATCATTGGAAGGTGCCGGGGATTGTCCGTCCCTGATAAGAAGATCTTGAGATAGGGTCTCTAACACTGAGTGAAGCCTTGGGAGATTCAGATGTGGAGGCCTGACTGGTAGCAGGATTGGCCAATGAATCAGGAAAGGATTGGATCGTGGCCTGGAGCTCCTTCTTTACTGAGGCCACTAGATCCTCACAGACAGAAGCGGACTCTTCCTTACCCAATGCAGCAATGCAGGTACTGCATGAGGTTTTCTTTCAATCTTCCCCCAACTTGGCCCTGCAAGAAGGGAATCTCCTCTTGCCTGAGCCGCTTTTGACCTAGGGGGGAGAGAGGAGACAAAAAAGAAAACAAGGGGGGGCTGCGCTTGAGACCCTGTCTCTCCCCATGGCTCACCCCACAAGGTGCACTAAGAGGCAATAACACTCAGGAACACCTCTGTGCACAGACAGGCCCCCGCCACCAGAGATGAGAAACCCAATGGAAGACCGGAAACCCAGGTAGAAAAATTGGGCAAGTGCACAGAGCTGCCCCTTACCTGGGCCTTGCTGGTGCCTGTGCCCACTGCTGCAGGCGCCGCCATATCTTCCATCACAGGTGTGCAGTGCTTCCGGGTCTTTCCCCGCTGCCTCTGGACTCCCATAGCGCCGGTCCGGAAGCGGAAATAGGCCCCAGTTCTTGCCATGCCCCCCACCGGAAATGACGTCGGTGCTGATCCGACAACCCGCTCTATCACTTCCAACCATCCAGGCTCCAGCACAATGACGGCAGTGACCACACACGAGCGGATCAGCTGGGTCCTGGAGAGGAAGAGGAGCCCCTGCACACAGCCTTAACTGCCAGTAAGATGGGAGGGCTGGCGGTCTTAGAACAAAAAGGAGGAAAACGACAGGGAAACCCCTGCCTCCCAGGACAGCCTGAGAGATTATGGCTCCCCTCCCAGGGTGTTCCCTCCGGGCTGGAGGAAACACACAAACTGATGAGTGGAAGGGACTTTCCCTTTAAAGTTTTGGAGGAAGAAGGAGTTTCCTGTGGTCCGGTGGGAGGAGTCACCATCTCTCAGGTGCTGTCCTGAAAGACGCTTTGGGAAAAAAAAATTAAATGTCATTTGAAAAAAAAATAATTTTTCTCCTTTAAGAGCTATGGGCGGAAGTGACGGTTGGCATAGCTTCCGCCCTTCAATGCTATGGAGCCAAGTAGGCGGCATCTCCCGCTCACTCGGCATCCAGGCATTGTGATGAGCGGACCTTATCATCTACGCTGCTAGCGGCAGGTCCGGTAAGTGGCGGAGACGACGGAAAAGTGGCGGGGGCACCTCTCCTGTCCCTGATAGAAGTGATCTTGCGGCGAATCCCCCGCAGAGACCACTTTTATCTGAAAGCGGGCCGCCCGCTGTTTAACAAAATAGCAAGGTTATGGTAGCTATCTGCTACCTCAACAACGGTATTCAACGGCAAAGTACTGCTGTATAATGACAGTGGGCGGTCCGGAAGTGGTTAAACGTTAGGTCTTCCCCGCACGTTTCTGCACCCAACCTTATTCAAAAACTAGATCACTTTGCTTGCATATCTGGTCTAATAATTAACCCCCAAAAGTCTAAGGCACAAAATATTTCCCTTCCTCCTCCAATATTGCAATAAGCACAATTATCTCTCCCTTTTTCATGGTCTACTACCAAACTTCTTTATTTAGGCATTAACCTCGCACCCAAATCTCTGACCTTTTTTCAGCCAATTTTTGTCCTTTATTACTCCAAATTAATAGTCTATTTACACAATGGTCCTCTCTCTCTTTATCCTGGATAGGTAAAATTAATGTTATTAAAATTACTATAATACCTAGAGTCCTCTATCTCTTTCGGGTTTTGCCCATCTCTGTTCCAACATATTTTTTAAGATTACTACAAACTAAACTGGAAAAATTTGTTTGGGGCTCTATAAAACCTTGTATACCTAAAACATACTCTTTACCTTCCAAAGACAAAAGGTGGTCTCGGATTCCCTAATCTGACCTCCTACTTTTAGCACCATTAATAAAGTACCATGCTACCAATGAGATCCCACTACGGTTATCCCTTGAACCCATTGATTGTGATCCGTTGTCTATATCCAATTTAATATGGCTACGCCCTGTAGATCGGAAGGAAGAAGCTCATTAACCCAATGTCTAAGCATACTCTTACCATTTTGGGACAAATATAAAACGGATTTTGGACTGCAATCTACATATATACCACTCCTATCATTTATTGACATCCCTGGCGGTATGATTCGGTCTGGAATTTTGTACCAAAAGCGGTATAATTTTTTTCATGGAAATTTGGTGATATGTATTATAGGCCTGCAATTCTTAGTAATTACTTACTTAACACCTTCCCGACCAGCGCCGTAAATAGGCGGCGGTCGGGTTTGAGCGGCTGTACCGGGACATAGTCTGCACCTGCAGGCTATATCCCGGTATCATTTTTTAGAGCTGGCGGTCGGCTATCCAGTGGTAACGACCGATCCGGCTCGGGAGCCGCTCGGTCGTTACCCCAGGGGGCGGGAGGGGACGTCCCCCCTCCCGCCGCCTTCCGCCGCTCTTCTCCGGCCTCCCGTCCCACCGGGAGACCGGAGCGACGATCCAGCGCGTCCGCCGGCTGGAAGGAGACCTGATCAAAGCCGTAATCGGCTCTGATCGGGTCTCCTTCGGCAAATTCCGGAAGCGACGTCACAACGTCACTTCCGGTTTACACGGCGGCTAACGGCGCCAAATTTAAAAAAACCACAGTATTCAGAATCGCCGTTTTTGGCGATCTGAATACTGTGAAGTGTAAAGGAGGGATGGGGGGGTCTTTTAGACCACCCGGCCCTCCAAAAAGAGTACCTGTCACCATATATTACTATCACAAGGGATGTTTACATTCCTTGTGATAGCAATAAAAGTGATCAGATTTTTTTTTTTTTAAAGGAACAGTGCTAAAAAATAAATAAATAAATAAATGAAATTAAAAAAAAAAAAAAAAAAAAAAAAAAA
>BLSH010485886.1:1200523-1221049 GCA_018402905.1 Glandirana rugosa | reverse complement strand
TGGACCAACTTTACCGCCTGTTTCAGGCCATAAATTTTTCAAGGTATCCGCTGCAAAATTTTTAAAAATTGCCAATGGTCCAATCTCAGTGTCTCCTCCAGTAAGTCGCGCCCACATATGAAAACGGTGTTCAAACCACACATGTGAGGTATCGCCGCGATCGCCAGAGTGTGAGCAATAATTCTAGCAAAAGACCTCCTCTGTGACTCTAACCTGGTAACCGTTAAAAATTTTTAAAACGTCGCCTATGGAACTTTTTAAATACCGGACTTTGTCCGCCATTTCAACCAGGTCATGTATGGTATCTATTTACTCGGCGTAACATCCTCTTTTCACAATATGGAAAAAAATTGGGCTAACTTTACTGTTGTCTTATTTTTTAACTCAAAAAAGTAAAATTGTTCCAAAAAAATCGCGCTTGAAAGACCGCTGCGCAAATACCGTGTGACAAAAAGTATTGAAACAATCGCCACTTTATTCTCTAGGGTGTTTGAAAAAAAATATATATAATGTTTGGGGGTTCTAAGTAATTCTCTAGCAAAAAAAAAATGTTTTTAGCTTGTGACCACCAAATGTAAAAAAGTGGCCCGGTAGGTAAGTGGTTAAACAAGACTCTAGTAGACATTCCAGATGTGATAAATTTGAAACACAAACGCATGAATTATAATCTAATCAATAATATAATTTTATTCAATAATGCAATGAAAAATAATGAAAATTTGTCAAACAAAGAAATTCAATACACATCCTGAGTGTGAAACAGTTTGAAGCATGGAACTAGACAAAGTCCGACGTTGCAATCAGGACAATAGTACCTTGTTTCTTTTCGGACTTTTTTTCCATTGCCATCTCTCTTGGAACAACAAACGACGCACATCCTGGTAGGCGCTAACTTTCTTGCGGTTGGCGGTACGAAGTCTACAAAATGACGACCTGTCAGGCGTTCTGGATTGCCAACGTCAACAGCGCGTCATCCGGGTCTGTTAGTAGATACTGATGGCATTGAGTGGTTGACAAAAATCTGCTCAGCCACCTTCCAGATAAAGTCAGAATGAACAAGAGGTATGTTAGTGTTTGCTTTATAAAGGATATAGGCGTTCCACAGGCATTGTTCAAGGAGATGCCTGAAAATCTTTTTGTAATACTTCTTCTGTTGTTTCCGCATCGCCGGGTAAAATGTCATTGCCTGATTGGCTCGGTCGACACCTCCCATTGTGTGATTATAGTCGATCACGACTTGCGGCTTCAGCACATCTTTTCCGTGTTTTGTGCGGACCATGGCAGTGGAGGTGCTGTGCACGGTGCTCATGAGACACACGTCCTTTTTGTCTCGCCATCGCATTGCCATCATTTTACCTTTTTGAAAGGCAACCATCTCTCCTTTTTTTAGTTTTTTTCTTGCCAAACACTGATGGCATGTCACGCCGGTTTGGCCTAACGGTACCATACCCATCAGTTTTGTTTAGGAGCAAAACCTCCTAAAGTTTCGGAGATGTGTAAAAATTGTCCGTTGTCACGCAATATCCCTGGTTCAGCGATGGGTCCAGCAGTGAAAGGACAGATGATGTGGCCATCCCATAGCGGCTGTACCTGAGATTGAACTTGGTACCTTTACCGGTGTAAATGACCGCATTCCAGATATATCTGGTGGACGATTCCCAGAGCATATAAAATTTGATGCCAAACCGCGCTCTTTTGGATGCAATAAACTGTATCCAGCTCAGGCGTCCCTTGCAGGCCATCAAACTTTCGTCCACACTGACATCCCTTTCTGGCACGTAGGTCCGCTGGAAGTTGGTGACAATCATTTGGCACACCTCCCAGATTTTTTTTTAGTTTGGGCGCAGGATGCGTGGCCTCATCAAACTCTTCGTTGTTGGCGAAGTGTAAATTCTTCATGATGAGTGAAAAACGGTATTCGGACATCACGGTGCAAAAAAAATGGAGTGGCCAGTATCTTATTGGTGGTCCAATACCATTTCTGGAGCAGTTTCCCCACCACCCCCTGAAGGATGAGTCCCAGGAACTGCCAGATGTCCTCTTTAGTGACCGGTTCCCATTTTCTGGATCTGGAAAATCTGGCACTAAGCGTAGCGGATTGCTGCTCATGGTAGTGGTTGGTTTCTGTGATGATTTTTAAAATTACCTCCTCAGTAAGAAATAATTTCAGGTACGCCAGAGGGTTGTCTCTCTCCACATCAACCTTCATTCCAGGAGATCCAGTGAATCGGAATCTCGGGGGCGCTGCCTGGTCTGCATCGCTGTCTATAGGGCACCAAGTGCGCACATCGCTTAGGTCAGGTGCGGGATCATCTGCGTTGTCACTTTCTGGATCAGTGTCGGTGTCAGAGTCAGATGACAAATTTCCCCACGACTCACTGTCGCTCTGTTCTGCGAGCACCTCCGTGTCGCTGCCGCTGTCGCAGTCGCTCAGCTGATCCAAAAGCGCATTTGTAGGACAGCGCTTTTTTGATGCCATTTTCAAAGGGTTTTATTTGTCACAAATGACAATGGCAAGGGGCACTTAAAGGGCACTGTGTCTGATACTAAGGTGATACAGTGTAATCCTCTCAGATTACATTGCATCACCTCCTTTTTATGTGTTTGTGTTTGTGCAACATTTGAATTTCCCTCCCAGTTCCGCTCCCATGCACCATTGCTGCTGCAGGGAACAGAACCAGGAAGTCAGCAGAGCGACGGACGGCGCGGCGGGGATCTCGGTCGGCGATCACAGCAATGGGAGATCATCGCTGGATCGCCAGGAGAAGGTAAGGAACCCCGCTGCAGGCTCTGCACATCTGCCCCGAGCTTGACTCGGGTATACCGATCCTAGCATGAAAAAACCACCCCGAGTCACACTCGGGAATACCGCTAAGGGGGGGTTAAAAATCCTCTTTTATCCAGCCTGGACCTTTCCTAACTCCTTCAAAGCATGGGTTACCTCCAAATTAACCAGACTACATGGTTTAACATCCTCTTCCTCCTTTGCAGCATTTCCTGATCTTTGTAAAAGACAGTCTTTCAAGCTCAGAACTTTTTCAATTTCTTCAGATTAAAAACTTTTACATGCCCTACATTTTAGGAAATCATTCCTTTGATAAATTGACACACTTCTAACATATATGCAAACGTGATCCCCATACTAAAAGACTTCTTTAGTTTCTCTATGCCCAACACATCATTACTTCTGATCCCAAGCCGCCTTCATACGCGACTAAGTGGGAGTCTGATCTTGGAAATATGTTGGATGCAACTGATTGGGATATGATTTGGAATACTACTAAATCTTCTTCGCAAAATGTTATTGTATTGGATACCAATTATAAAGTACCCATGGGCTAGTACCAGGTACCTACCGGAATTGCAAAGTTTGCCCCCAATTCCTCCCCATTATGTTTTTGATGTTGTACTGAACTTGGTACACATCTTCATATATGGTGGGACTGTCAAATACTTCAAAGATTTTGGGCAGATGTATTTTTCATGCGCTCTACATTTGCTATAACTATCTCTCCGGATCCATCGATATCGCTTATAATTCTGAAGCCGGCAAATCTTACATGTAATCAGTTTAAACTTCTTCTACAAGTTACTACGGCAGCGAAACAATCACTAAAGCCTGGAAATCACCAAAATATAGCAATATCCGAAACTAAACATAGAATAAATCAAGTATTGATTCATGCCAAAATAGAAGCTATTGCTCAAGACAATATATGTAATTTTCAGAAAATATGGCTCCCATGGGTGATACATTTTTCACTTCCAATTTTGAGGACAACTTGCTGATGCCTTGGTAAAATTTGCCCATATACACACACCATCATTTAACATTTTAAACTTCTTGCCATGCTCCATCCTGGGAACCTCTATATCTCTTTTCTTTCTCTAAATACTCCACTCCTTCTCTATCCTTTCTTTCTCTTTTTTTCCTCTCTTTTATACCTTTTCCTTCCTTTCTTTTTCTAGCTCTAAATGCAGAAACTCAGATTACTTTATATAGTTCTACAATTTTTACTTTGACTCCTGCTTAATATACAATAATATCAACTATTTTCTTGAGATGTATGAGCTGTAAACGATTTCATAATATTCAAAAGAAGTTTTAATCTATTTTCACTGTTCATCAATTACTATGAACTTCTCTCCCATACTGATGAGAAATTATAATTTTTTTTTTGAATAACTAATTCTATATTAATTTATATGAAATACACAATGTATTTGTTATTTAATGGAGTCCTACGCCTATCTTATGTTCAGATAGATTATCTCTTGTTCTGCTAATGAAGTTATCTTTGTATACTGCTAAACTCCAATAAACAAAATTGACAAGAAAATAATGCATACTTCTTAGTGAACTGAGGCCCAAATTTACTGGGATCCTAAAGCGTATCTAAAGCTAAGAACTAAAAGTGAATGTTTTGCAGTTTTCCTTTCCTTAGACAAGCTGGCTGTACTATAGGTTCCACGAACGAAAAGTGCTCTATGAATGGAGTTTTCATCCCCCCATCCATTATTCATAGATATAGGTTTTTATTCATGGAAGCTATAGTACAGCTTCTATGAATGGAAAAGTGGGTAGAAAAGGCAGGCATAGTCCGCACTTTTGATGAATGCCTGTGACATGTCCCTTGGCTCTATTAACCCCCACAAAGGATTAAAGCTGCAGGGTATTGAGTCAGGGGATTTCAACTATGACAACCAGAATCAGCACAAGGGGCAATTTTGATTAAATCTATGCAACACCCCTTGTGCTGATGTTTTAAAAAAATGTTTTATCTATACGTAGCCTTTAACAGACTATAAGGGAGTAAATAAAGGAAATGTATTGTTTAGAGTTTACACATACTAATACAGAAGCCTACTTTGCATACCTTTTAAGCAGATGGTACCATTTTACTTTCTCCAGGGTGATGTTAATATATATATATATATATTGTTACTCACCTGCTGTGACTCTATGCAGTTGATCTTCACTGGCAGACTTTGTAACAGACTTGTTTGAGTTTTCTTCCTGTAGTCGGCAGTGAGGTACGATATCTACATCATTAACATCAGCCATTTTAGCTTCACATGATACAGAGTGCAAAACCTCTTCACTTTCATCATCATTAATGTCCCATGCGTCGCTTGTATTCCTTGCAAATTCATGGAAACTGGAGGCTTTCTTAGTCTTAGTATGATGTATGTGCACCCGTGAACGACCAGAGAGAAAACTGTAAAGATACAATATTAAGATATTAGGGGAATTCAATAAAGTGATATTATGACACCTTTAGCCCCCTAGCTGCAACAGATTAAACAATTCCCTTCAAATCACAGATAAGGAAACTGGTGGTACATACAGATAAATGCCAGTGCTCAGAGTGAAGCAGTTTGTGATGGAAAGCCATCATGAATGTCTCGTAGTTGCCAGGATGCCGGCAGCTGCCAGCTTCCTAGCAATTGAGGACTCATCCCGAGCCCCAATCAGCTGCTGGCCAGGACATCCCCGACCCACAGCTGAATTAAAAGAAAGGAGAGGCAAGGCTATTGCTGATATTACCCAAATATTGCAATGGCCATATTTGGACAACGACAGGGCTTGTCTGCATGACTTTCCTGCAGTGGAGGCCTACAGGGTAAAAGTTAGAACAGGTAAGGTCTAAGGGTAACAGGCGGTCCATTTCCATCCGATTGCCCCATAGAGAAGAGCAGGCAGTGTCTGTGTCCACACTGCATAGCGGAGCAGACACGTACTGGTCATCCGCCTGCTCCGCTGATCCCCCACTGAGCAAGTGGATCCCGTTAGTGGAGGTGTCCGTGTGAAAGGGGCCTAAGGTGGCAGGAGTCACTGGATCTCCTATCACCCCTCATGTTTGGTTCTAGTCGTCTTTATGTGTAAATTTAAGATTGGTTTATTTTTTTCCTTCAAAAAATGTAATTTGTCAGTTTGCTTGATTTTTTACAGTTAGTGGGGTCAAACCGAGGTTCATTTATAAACACACACACACACACACACACACACACACAGCTGCCATCCTGTAGCAGTAAGACTGCTATGGGGCGGACAGCAAGTGGTTAAATGCACCTTGCATAGTTTCGTCAGAGCCCAGATTTAAAGCCCAAAAATCTGTGTAATGACATGGACTGCAGTCCAAAAACGGTCACCATCAAAGCTACATGTATGACGTCACTTCCAGGTCCCATTGTCAGTGTCCCTGACCATCTAGTCCAGGAAAAATGTAATTCAATGCGATCTGTACTGAATTACATTCAGTGGAGCACAGAGAGACTGGATGTCTCATTAGAGAGAACTTGTCACCAAAAAAAATCAGCACATAGAGGACTTTCATACCCAAGCACATAAAATCCCCCCCCCCTCTAAAATTTTGAAGCCCCCATATATATGCAAGTACAAATGCAAATGCACACTTTGGGGCATCTATGCATGAAAACCGATTGCGATACACGTTACATCAGGGATCGACCCCCCACAGTCCACCCACCGCCGATACCAGGTACAAGCAACCCCCATCGCCCGACGCCCCGGGACATGCAGCTACTGGTGCCAGGCAGCCTACCCAGGTCCAACATCCAGAAACAAACAAAAAAAAAAAAATCCAGCTCTACTACTTACATGCAGCAGAGCCAAAGTTTTACCTTTCCTACACACACACACACACACACACACACACACACACACACACACACACACACACACACACACACACACACACCGGCACCCCCGTGCACTCTCCGCCCCCTCCCCCAGCAGACCTGCTTCATGAAAAGGCTTCCCCACGGCACCAGCCAATCCACGCGCACCATGGCCCACCCATCCCCACCAATGGCACTGGAGACAAGTAGGGAGGTGTCCAGCCCACACAGCATGCCAAACACCACAACACACACACACACACCAAAAACTCCAGCCCCAGCAAACTCAAGTCTCAAATCCCCAGACCCCGAGAGGCCCCCCCCAAATCCACACAGTGAGAACGCCGTCTGACCCAGCAGCACCGCAACCGAATGAGACAGCCACCCGACCCCCAAATAAATCAGTTTTGTTTTTTTTGTTGAAAAAAATACTACTGGCTCCTAACTTTTTTAGCTGGCATCTAGATTCAAAGCAAATTTGTCAAGCCCTTCCTTATATTATCAAAAAAAGTAAAAGCAAGGTAATCACGAACATCATACAGTACAGAGTAGTTTCTCTGAGTAGACACATTTACAAAAACAGTAGTAGATCAGGTGGAGAGAGGGCAGAATGACTAGCCTAGGCCACCCTGTAGGTAGATATGGGGACACACCTAAGGACTACAGTATATGATGGATATGTGATACAGTAAGAATAGTCAAACAGGGTTTGGAGAATAAAAAGATACAGCATCGCACTTTTTGAGATAGCAGTGGTGTTCCAAACCAGGGATAGTGGGATGGGTGTCTTAGCTACATTCCAATTAAGAGTAAGATTCCCTAGGATAAACATCATATCCCAAGTAAGTGCCAAGATTATTAATTGAGCAGGAGTTTACATAGACCATCCCTTAGTGGAGTATATATGTTAGTTACTGTTCCTAACCTTAAGTAGCCTATAGTGGCTTAGATTGAGGAACTGCATCGGTAGCAAGTGACCGTCCTCCTCTAGACAGGTAGGATGTCAATTTTTCATGAATGGTCTTAAGGAGCAGTATAATGTATAGGGGTAGGGGGTTTTTATATAAGGGTCCTCCCTCTGTGGAAAGCAAAAATAAATATAACTTTAGGTCCAAATAGTAAAATCATTGCCAATCAACCACAGAGTAGGATCAGTCTGGTGTATCTATTGTTGCAGGAAATTGCTTACCTTCAGGATGCATGTGGAGAGTATGCCACATGCCTGTCCCTGGTGTTAATGCTGTGTCCACTAGATGTACCAGCAGGTCTCTTTGGGTCCCAGCTGTTCATCACTGCATTTAAAGATGTTCCGGCCGAAGCGTCCCTTGCGGGCAGACGCCCACAGCGTGCATGCTCAGAGAGAATCACGCAGCCGTGACCATAGGGGAGCGTGAATGTATCTGGGCGTGTGCACCTCCAGCCAGGCCGACTGACGTCCAACACGGGTGTCCTTACGCCCACCCACCCGCAAGGGACACTTCAGCCAGGACACATTTAAATATAGCGACGACCAGCTGGGAACCAGAGAGACCCGCTGGTACGTCTCGTGGACACAGTATTAACACCAGAGACAGGCTTTTGGCATACACCTCACATACATTCTGAAGGTAAGCAATTTCCTGCAACAATAGATACACCCCGATGGATCCTGCTCTGTGGTTGATTGGAAGTTATTTTACTGTTTGGACCTAAGCGTGCTACTTTATATTTAATTTTGCTTTCCACAGAGGGAGGATCCTTACATAAAAATCCCTATACTTTGATACATTATACTGCTCCTTAAGACCCCTCATGAAAAATTTACATCCTACCTGTCTAGAGGAGGACGTCACTCACTACCTACGCAGTCCCTCAATATAAGCTGCTATAGGCTAATTAAGGTATGGAAAAGTAACTATAGGGTGGCCTGGGCTAGTAATCCTGCCCTCTCTCCACCTCATCTACTACTGTTTTTGTTAGTGTCTTTACTCTGAGAAACTACTCTTTGTTCTGTATTCAATACTGTACTGTATGATGTTGGTGATTATCTTGCTTTTAATTTATTTTAGACTTACAATACATGTGAACTGTTAAGCTCCTAAAGAAGCATATACTATGTGAAACATGTCAAGCAATGAACAAACTGTATAGTGAACTATCACCACCCCTCAATTAGCCACCATCATGGCTACTCAGCATACATTAGATTATTACCATGTACTGTACTTCCTTGAAGGCTCCTTACCTATATATTGAGGGTTAATGGTGATATCAGCTCAATCTTTTTGCATTGTTCCAAGTATGATATGCATTTAAATATATTTTTAAAGAAACATTTACCTTCAATGTAGTGCCAATAAAGTCCCCAATTCTTTTCCCCCCTCTTACTAAAATAATCTGTTTATA
Source organism: Glandirana rugosa (assembly GCA_018402905.1). Lineage (NCBI taxonomy): Eukaryota > Metazoa > Chordata > Amphibia > Anura > Ranidae > Glandirana > Glandirana rugosa. Next base: position 1,212,022 of record BLSH010485886.1, on the reverse strand, counting down.
AAAGGTCCCTGATCCTATCGCAAGCATTGACAATTGTGGTACAGAGGACCAAAAAAAAAAAAAATTCTAAAAAGCGTCTACTACACCACTAAATTCAACAATATTGGGTAATCAAGCAAGGAACGTGTTTAATATGCTCAGTTGATTACTGTATAAACATTAATAGCATATAGAACTTAAAGTGGAATTAAACCCTCCTATTCTTTACAACCAAGGAAAGTGCCACCCTAGCCCTTAGACCCCTTTCACAATACATCGTTTTTCCTCTACTGGCGGCTAGTGCAGACAGAGATGCCAAAAAACGCCTGGCGGCCCCCTCCAGCGCCCCTAGGGGAGCAGAGGGGGGCTCACTCACCACTCCTGATGGGAGCAGCGGGTAGCCACCCGGTCGCAGACTTTTCTCCCCAGCTGGGGAGGGATGCTGCTGGCCACAAGGCTCTGGACAGGATTAAATCCTGACACTGGGCACAAGTGGGGATCACCCACTGGCCGCCCACACAGAACGGGCACGATGCGGCGGGACCCACTATAGCCTGGGACTAGCTCGCATCTGTTGGCCGTGCTGGGGAAAGTACAGGATTTTTCAGGAACCCTCTATGCCCCAGCCGGCTTCTTGATAGTAGTCTTCACGTAGATGAAAAACAAAAGCAGTAGCAAAAATCGAAACCGCAGGTCCCATAAGGGAGCCAGGTCAACTCCTTGCACTAGGCATGTTAAAACTGATGTACTGAGCAGAGTAGGGGGATTATATGGGAAGGAGAGGACAGCCCCCTGGGAGGGGCCAGCTTGCTTTCTTTCTTTGCCTAGTTAACTCCTAATAGGATCTGCATATAACCCAACATGTCAATGGAGAGCTGCGTCTGTCAGTGAACGTAGGAGAAATAGCACCTGAAAAACTCCCCTCCCCACAGGACGAGAAGAAAAGTCCTGTAAGCCGCATCTTTGGGGTGCTGCACGGAGCGGTGTATACACCACTCCTACACCGCCCCCTCCATTGTAATCAATGGACGGCGCTCCTGAAGCGCAGAGTGGAGGCGATTTTAACCCCTTCTTGGGGGTTAAAAGCGCCCCCCTTCTGACTGCCATAGCACCGCTATAATAGTGGTAAATGCACCACTAATTACCTGTGCTTTAACACTACTGCCCCTCCCCGTCGCAGTGTGAAAGTGCCCTTAAAGCAGTTGTCTACCCTTTAGGGGCATTTTTACCTACAGGTAAGCCTATAATAAGGCTTACCTGTAGGTAAAATTAATATCTCCCAAACCTGTACGGTTTAGGAGATATTCCCCCTCTAAGCAGCTGCGGCGTCACTGCGCATGCGCTGTGATGTCCCAGCAAAGTCCCGGCGCATAGCGCCGGACCTTGGCGGAAAGATGGGCTCCCGCGCACATGCGTGGGAATGACTTCTCGCGGCTCTGGCCAGTCACAGCACCGGAGCCGTGTACCCAGAAGCGAGATCCGAGGCAAGATCTCCGCTCCCTCAGAGGGGACCGAGCAGCCCGGTCAGATCTTGGTTTCGAGGCAATTCATGAGCTAGTATGCGTTGCTTACTAGCTCATTATGCTATTGTCTTGCAGGTTTTTGTTTTTTACAGGGTACACAACCGCTTTAAGGTAACACTTTAATTGGTGGGTTTAGTTCTGATTCAAACCCATCAATTTAACAGTTTCCCAAAACAGTTACATTCAAGGCATGCTGTGAATGATAACTGACCGTTGCTTGTGCTCTCAACAGAACTGTCAGGATATCAAATGGCTACTGTCATAACTGATTACATGTGCAGAGCCATGGCAAGTACAGATCAAACAAAGGATAAGGAGGGTCCAGTTCCGCTTAAAGCTGGGTTCACACTTAAAGTGGTTGTATACTCTCCTATCGTTTTCAGCTAAGGAAGCTGACATCTTAGCCTCTGTTTAATCTGCAGCTGCCATGATACTGCACATGTGATCCACTAGGACAGTGTTTTTCAACTCCAGTCCTCAAGGCACACCAACAGGTCATGTTTTCAGGATTTCCCTCAGATGAAACAGCTGTGGTAATTACTAAGGCAGTGAAACTGATCAAATCACCTGTGCAAACTCATGGAAATCCTGAAAACATGACCTGTTGGTGTGCCTTGAGGACTGGAGTTGAAAAACACTGCACTAGGACACCACCCATTGGATGGTTTGCTAGTTTGGTGGAGAGCACAATTAAGGAGACAGCTAGCATTTCCGGCATGCCGGGAATATTAACTCTTCTTTGACAATATCACATCGATGGATAGACAACCGTTTGCATGCGGCTCCCAGCAGAGGTTTGGTGCATCCCTGTTCTCTGTTTCAGGGATGAATCAGGCCCCCAATTCTTGCCTGAATTTGGTTCTGAAAACGAAGCCAAAGACGCACAGGACCCCTGTGCAATTTGCTCCACAGCCCCAACTGAGATGTGTGAACCGACTCCATTGAGAGCCAGGCACACTCTCCTGTCATGCGAATTGGATGCGGGGAAATCCAATTTGCACTACTGTGAGCCCAGCCTCAAAGTATTTCATAGAATTAAAACTGATAACCAAAAAAAAAGTGCCCACGGAGACAGGTGAAATGCAAGTAGGATTTGGGACTTTTCCCTGCCCAGATAAATGAGAAAAAACTTGAAAAGCACACTGGGTCTTGTAGTTCTACACAGACAAGAGTGTTAAGACTTGCACGTTTGTATTAAAGAAAGGATAGCATATATATGACCAGGAAAAAGCTTACCTCTTATCTAGTGGTGGTTGCTGGGCACCATATACAGGCAGTATACTGACAAAGAGAGAAATACAGATAAAAGAGCCATTTAGGATCTCTTTGGGAAAACCGTTAAATAATCGTACATAAACATTCAGAGCCAACTAGACAGAAGGCTAGAACAGCAAAACAGTTACCGATTGGCTGACATTTACACGACACACAGCTCACTGTAAACGAACCTTCCCGGTACTTTGGAATTCCTCTTCCAGAACTGCCGCCTATTCTCTGACATCCCGTTGGCCTTGTCAAATCCCACTTGCTAGGCTGCTAAGAACACTCAACCACTTCCACCATGACAGGCAACCAAGTATACAGCAGAAGGAGAGGAACCCGGAAAGCATCGGATCAGCCTTGTTTTTGGAGGAGCTCCCCCTGCTGGTGCTTGTTCGCATTTCACGTCCGACTGCTAATGTACGCCCGGTGTTCTGTCAAAATATGGAAGTGTCTGATACAGCATCCAATCAGAAGTCAGCTTGAACTTCAGATTCATTGCTGCCTGGCATGACTGTACGTTTTCTAATATAACAAATATAGGTAAGTATGTTTTAAAAAAGGGGTGCATTTTGTTTAAAACGTTGACGTTCACACATGCATAGAGTAAGGTGACCAAATCTTTAAAATTATATCAGGGGACATATGTGTATGTATATATATATGTATATATATATATATATATATATATATATATGTATGTATATTTGGCAAATAGTAAACAATTTTATAAGCAAATTATTATTATATAAATATATTATTCCTCAAATAATATATGCAGTGTATGTGGCATGTGTTTATATAATGATTGTATGATATATACGTTATTTATGGAAATCATTTCATATCAGCCCCATAACATTATTATACCAGCCCAACCGCATAACATAATTTTTTTGTTCATAAAAAGGGAAAACCTTGCATTTTAAAGCACATTAAATAGTGTATTATACTAATCAGTGCCCATCAGCGCAGCCTCATCAGTGCCCATCAGCGTAGTCTCACCAGTGCCAATAATGCAGCCTCACCAGTGCCCATCAATGCAGCCTGTTCAGTGCCCATCAGCTCAGCCTTTTCATGGTCCATCAGCTTAGTCTGAGCAGTGTCCATCAGCTCAGCCGGATCAGTGCTCATCAATGCAGCCTGTTCAGTGTCCATTAATGCAGCCTGTTCAGTGTCCATCAATGCAGCCTGTTCAGTGTCCATCAGTGCAGCCTGTTCAGTGTCCATCAGTGCAGCTTGTTCAGTGTCCACCAATGCAGCCTGTTCAGTGTCCATCAGTGCAGCCTGTTCAGTGTCCATCAGTGCAGCCTGTTCAGTGTCCACCAATGCAGCCTGTTCAGTGTCCATTAATGCAGCCTGTTCAGTGTCCTTCAATGCAGCCTGTTCAGTGTCCTTCAATGCAGCCTGTTCAGTGTCCAATAATGCAGCCTGTTCAGTGTCCTTCAATGCAGCCTGTTCAGTGCCCATCAATGCAGTCTGATCAGTGCCCATTAGCTCAGCCTGTTCAGTGCCCATAAACGCAGCCTGTTCAGTGCCCAGCAACTCAGCACCCATCAGCTCAGCCTGTTCAGTGCCCATAAATGCAGCCTGTTCAGTGCCCAGCAGCTCAGCCTTACCTAGACGAGAGGAGAGGAGATGGATTTTACTGAGTGGGGGATCTCCTGTTTACCCCGCATGGCCACTGTCCTCAGACAAAGTCCTGCCTCCTATGATAGATGTCACCACTGTGCTGCCTATCATAGGAGGCGGCCCAGGAGGCAGGACTTCACCTGACAGCCAGGTAAGCAGGAGATTACCTCTCTGTATAATCCGGTGGCGCTCAACACACCCCCCTCCCTGTCCCAAACAGCCCAAGCCCCAATGGGCCCAGTGGACTTAACGGAGGATGGGGGGTGCCGCTGCACTGGGTTGACATTTCACAGCCCAGGCAAATATAGAATAGGGTGACCCAGATGCGCAACCAAAAGCTTCAGGGCCCCGGTGCAAAAAACCTTGGTGGGCCCCCTGATTTCATTGGTCCTGGGGGCTTTTTCTCTGGTCACATGGCCCTCCCCACTGATCCTGGGGCTCTTTATTCCTGTTGTGGGGCCCTTTTATCATGGCCCCGCAGCGGTGCTCTTTCATGTGTTCTGCAGTGGGCCCCCTTCCTACCATCTTGGGCCCACCCTATGGTGGCAGAAAGCAATAAATATGTCACTGGCACACCAGGGAATTCCATATAAGGGTCCAACGCAGTGGCAGAATTACCCGGGTTGCAAAGGTCACTCTTGTGATTGGGCCCTGGTGTTCTGCCACTGTGGGAGTCCCCACTCTCCTCTTGATGTCATGCCCCTGCTTTTGATATCGCTGGTCTGGCGTCTCTGTCTCCATGGCAGCGGTGGCAGTCTATTAGAACCCAGTGCTGGTGACATTATGGGTCTGATAGGTGCATGCGGGGGAGGACAGGCACTATTGTTCGTAGACAGCTGAGCCTGCTGGTCGCCTAGCAGCAGTACTGATGCATATACTTCCCTGTTGTCATGCCGATCAGGATGTGATCCAGGTGACGCTCCTAGTCAGACCTAATAAACACAGCTGATAAGAATCAAGAATACAATCACCTACTGTATATACAGTCAGGTCCATAAATATTGGGACATCGACACAATTCTAATGTTTTTGGCTCTATACACCACAACAATGGATTTGAAATTAAACTAACAAGATGTGCTTTAACTGCAGACTTTCAGCTTTAATTTGAGGGTATTTACATCCAAATCAGATGAACGGTGTAGGAATTACAACAGTTTTTTAAGGGACCAAAAGTAATGGGACAGATTAACAATCATAAATCAAACTTTCACTTTTTAATACTTGGTTGCAAATCCTTTGCAGTCAATTACAGATTGAAGTCTGGAACGCATAGACATCACCAGACGCTGGGTTTCATCCCTGGTGATGCTCTGCCAGGCCTCTACTGCAACTGTCTTCAGTTCCTGCTTGTTCTTGGGGCATTTTCCCTTCAGTTTTGTCTTCAGCAAGTGAAATGCATGCTCAATCGGATTCAGGTCAGGTGATTGACTTGGCCATTGCATAACATTCCACTTCTTTCCCTTAAAAAACTCTTTGGTTGCTTTCGCAGTATGCTTCAGGTCATTGTCCATCTGCACTGTGAAGCTCCGTCCAATGAATTCTGAAGCATTTGGCTGAATATGAGCAGATAATATTGCCCGAAACACTTCAGAATTCATCCTGCTGCTTTTGTCAGCAGTCACATCATCATTAAATACATGAGAACCAGTTCCATTGGCAGCCATAGATGCCCACGCCATGACACTACCACCACCATGCTTCACTGATGAGGTGGTATGCTTTGGATCACGAGCAGTTCCTTTCCTTCTCCATACTCTTCTCTTCCCATCACTCTGGTACAAGTTGATCTTGGTCTCATCTGTCCATAGGATGTTGCTCCAGAACTGTGAAGGCTTTTTTAGATGTTGTTTGGCAAACTCTAATCTGGCCTTCCTGTTCTTGAGGCTCACCAATGGTTTACATCATGTGGTGAACCCTCTGTATTCACTCTGGTGAAGTCTTCTCTTGATTATTGACTTTGACACACATACACCTACCTCCTGGAGAGTGTTCTTGATCTGGCCAACTGTTGTGAAGGGTGTTTTCTTCCCCAGGGAAAGAATTCTTCGGTCATCCACCACAGTTGTGTTCAGTGGTCTTCCGGGTCTTTTGGTGTTGCTGAGCTCACAGGTGCGTTCTTTCTTTTTAAGGATATTCCAAGCAGTTGATTTGGCCACACCTAATGTTTTTGTTATCTCTCTGATGGGTTTGTTTTGTTTTTGCAGCCTAACGATGGCTTGCTGACAGCTCTTTGGATCTCATATTGAGAGTTGACAGCAACAGATTCCAAATTCAAATAGCACACTTGAAATTAACTCTGGACCTTTTATCTGCTCCTTGTAAATGGGATAATGAGGGAATGACACACACCTGTCCATGGAACAGATAAGCAGCCAATTGTCCCATTACTTTTGGCCCCTTAAAAAGTGGGAGGCACATATACAAACTGTTATAATTCCTACACCGTTTACCTGATTTGGATGTAAATACCCTCAAATTAAAGCTGAAAATCTGAAGTTAAAGCACATCTTGTTCGTTTCATTTCAAATCCATTGTGGTGGTGTATAGAGCCAAAAACATTAGAATTGTGTCGATGTCCCAATATTTATGGACCTGACTGTGTATATACACACACACACACACACACTACTGTGCAAAAGTTTTAGGAAGGTGTGGAAACTGGCTTTGTCCCGACTCCCGGAGTATCGCCAGAGCCGCTGCTACATAGAGGTCCAGGGCCGGCACTGGTGATTTGACTCTGTCGCCATTTTACAGAAGACTAGCTCTCGTGGAGGCCAAGGGGAAGAAACAAAAGGCGGAGCCCAGGGGGCTGCCAATAGAAATAGAGCTTCTGCCAACCCCCCCCCCTCCCGGCCTGTGGTCCGTGACCTGTTGTGGGAAAGGCCACAGGGCGGGGGGGGGGGGTTTAGCGGCAGCTCCGTTGCTATTGGCAGCCACCTAGGTTCCGCCTCTTGTTTCTTCATCTCGGCCTCCATGAGAGCTGTTTTCTCTGTAAAATGGTGGTGGAAATAAAATCACCAGTGACAGCATAGGCGTGTGCCTGGGCACATCCTAATCACCCTGTGTGGCACAGATTCCCCCTCTTTAAATTCCTGATATTTTACCAAAGCCCCTAAAAAAAAAAAAATGTAAAAAAATAACAAAAAGATTAAATAATAAAAATAAAAACTACTGACACCATCCACTTCCCTACGGACACCAATATCTTCCCTACTGACACCAATCTCTTCCCTACTGACACCGTTAGTATAAATACACATGCACACACATGTTTGAGCCTTGAGGTGCACACCCTATGGTCCTATTCACACCTGAGCATTTTGTAGCTTGAATATGCTTGAAGCCTGAAGCTACAAAACGCTGGAAGGGAAAAAAAATCAATGATTCTCTATGGAGATGGTTCACATCTCCTCTCAAAAACGCCTGAAGCCAAAAGCCTAAAGCTCAAACAAGTTTGAGGTATTTTTGTCGCGTGAATCGGGTAGATTTGGGCATTTGTATCCCATAGAAATGAGTGGAAACGCGCGATTCGGGCATTTTTGCGCGTTTTGTCTCGCTGGTTTGCGCGATTTTCAGCTGAAATAAAAGCTAAAAAAGCTGAACTGCCTAGCAACAAATTATGCAATAGATATAGTATTCTCTATTGGTTAATACAAAAATACCAAAAGCCCAAAAACTCTGCATACAAACGTGCAAAAACGATCCAAAGTCGCGCATCAAAACGCCGGAAAAAGCTCAAAGACGCGTCGCTCAGGTGTGAATGCAGCCTAAAGCAATAGTCTGTGCACACATAGGATCTGGGCCTGCTGTCCCTCCATCCCTCTTTCTTTCCTTCTCTCTTCTTCTCTCCCTATCTCTTTCCTTCTTTCTCTCTCCCTATTCTGGTGACAAGTTGCATTCTGGTGGCAGGTGACAAGTTGCATCTGGTGGCAGGCGATGGTGGCAAATGCTCAGGGCTTCCACCAATTATGCATTATGGTGAGTTGAATCATTTCATTTTATATTACAATGTAATAATAGAAATAATGCACTTCAATCATCCTGAAACCATAACAACCTTGGTGCCGGGATGATTGAATCACTAACACCAGGTCTCCATCTCTCTTTCTTTCCTTCTCTCTTCTTCTCTCCCTATCTCTTTCCTTCTTTCTCTCTTCCTATCGCTTTCTCTTTCTCTCTCTCCTTCTCCCTCTCCTTTTCTCTCTCCCTCCTTCCCTTGCTCATCTCAGACTCTAACCACAACCCCTTTAAGCCACACCCAATATTTACTTTAAACCACACCCACTTTCAAACCCCCTATACACCATGCTCACAATTGAATGCCCCATCCCCTAATTATAATAAGACCCCCACCTACAGACAAAGTGTCCATATACATTTTTTGATAACGTTGGCAACTATGCATGTACACTTGAACTACTTTGACCGCCATCTGCGGGGAAAACGTGGCAAAACCGCACCGCAATTTTACCGCGATTTGTGTGTTTTGCGGCCAGCAGTCAAAGGTTCCTTTCCTAAATGAGATTCTATTCAGGAGAGGGAGGTTAGGGGAGGATGAACCTCCCCTAACCGCAGCTGCTCCTAAATGATCCTAAAAGCCTTTGTGTACAAGGACATGGCTTAAAGGATCCTTTCAAACTGGGGTGGTGTGGGCATCATCGGTAAAGCGTTTGTTTTAGCGGCTTTACCGCTGTTTAAGTGGCACTTTTCATCCGCTAGGGAGGCATTTTTTAACCACCCCCAAGAAGGGGTTAAAAAAGGCGTTAAAAACACCCGCGTGCGGCGCTTCCGAAGCGATTTTCAGGTGCTGCTGAAGCGCTGCTCATTCATTCCAATGGGTAGGAGCGGTTTGGGAGCACTTTCACACTCGGGCGGCATGAGAGGCAGTTTTTAGGCACTTTGCAGGTGCTATTTATAGCTGAAAACTGCCTTCAGTGTGAAAGGGGGTCTCATGGAGTTGAGTCTAGGAGCTTTGGCATAAAAACGCCAAAAGCTCCTAAACTCAAGCTTAGGAGCTTCTAGTGTACATGGAGCCTTAGAATGCTTTCAAAAATATATATTTTAAATGTTTATGGTTATCAATTTACAAAATGCAAAATGAGCAAACAGAAGAAGAATCTAAATTAACCACTTCAGCTCCGGAAGGTTCACCCCCCCCCCCCCTCCTGACCAGGCCATTTTTTGCGATACTGCACTGCGTTGCTTCAACTAACAATTGCACCGTCATGCGACACTGTACCCAAATAAAGTTGATGTCCTTTTTTCCCCACAAATAGAGCTTTCTTTTGCTGGTATTTGATCACCACTGTGGTTTTTATTTTACAATATTTGAGAAAAAAAAAACAATATTTTCTTACTTTCTGCTATTTCTTCATCAATTTAGGCCAATATGTATTCTGCTATATATTTTTGGTAGAAAAAATCCCAATAAGCGTATATTGATTGGTTTGCGCAAGTTATAGCGTCTACAAACTATGGGATAGATTAATAGGGCTTTTTATTTTTTTACTAGTAATGGCGGCGCTCAGTGATTTTTAACGGGACTGCGACATTGCGGTGGTCCAATCGGACACCTGACACTTTTGACACTTTTTGGGGACCAGTGACACCAATACAGTGATCAGTGCTAAAAGAAATATGCACGGTTACTGTACTAATGACACTGGCAGGGAAGGGGTTAACATCATGGGCGATCAAAGGGTAAAATGTGTTCCCTGGGAGTGCTTTCTTACTGTGTGGGGGATGGTTTAACTGTAGTAAGACACAAATCCATGTTCCTGCTTAGCAGAAACACAAGATCTCTGTCTTCCTTACTAGCAGAACGACGATCTGCATTGCTTACATAGGCAGACTACCAATCTGCCTCTCTCGGAACTCTCGGGTTTCCGCCGTACCCGCTGATTGGCTCCTGCTGTGTCCAATTCACAGCAGGAGCGGAGCTTCGGCGGCATGCGCGCCCCAGAGCAGAAGAAGAAACTCATAAACAGGGACACCTAAGGGCTGCCTTGCCACAGTATATATACGCGGGGCGGTCCTTAAGCAGTTAAATCAATATTTGATGCTATTAGCGCTACTTTTTTTTTGTTATTTTATAATTTTTTGCTGTTGTGTCACGATTGCTTGAGTGGCTGCTTTATTACTTTATGTAGCACTTTATATGCTCCAGCGCAGATTTTTAATTGAAAATGATTTGATGTTACTACCCTTTGGTTAAACACTTGCCCACCTTCTCACAGTAATTGTACTGCAAGTAGGCGGCAGCTGCAGGCTTGGCGACGTACTGATACGATCACATGCCCAGCAGCATGAACCTGTCCAGTAGATACAGCGGATCTCTGATCAGCTCATAGCGGCCAGGGAATCGTGATCGCTATGATTGGTCATAGTGATCACATGATTATTGCTTCCATTTATGACTGTTTTGTTTACTAATGTGATTCTGTGATTGACCCACAATCACAGGCAATCACATGGCACCTGGGCCAGTCACAGTACCCTGCACCTAGGGTTGCCACATCATCCCTTTAATCCAGGACACTTATGAATTACACAAGTTCTGAGGCTAATTTAATGCAGATAAGTTACCAAGTGAATTTAACCACTTGCCGACCGCCGATCGGCATCTGACGGCGGCAAAGTGGCTCTGTAAGGCAAACCGCCGTCATACGACGGCGGCTGCCAGATCGCGCACAGTGGGCGCGCCCGCGTGCTCACTGTGTCCGGAGGGGGCCAGGGAGCGGGTGCGGCGGCTTCGATTGCCGCCGGCCACCCGCGATGCCCCCCCCCGGAGTGAAGGAGCGGAGGTCCGTGTAAGTAAACACGGACCTCCGCTCTGTGTGAGGGGGAAGGGCTGTGATCACAGCCTTCCTTTACGTGAAGGCTGTGATAACTTCCCTTCCCCAGATAGGCAGTCCCCCATACAGTTAGAACACGCCCAGGGAACATAGTTAACCCTTAGAGCGCCCCCTGCAGGTTAACCCCTTCACTGCCAATGGCATTTACACAGTAATCAGTGCATTTTTATAGCACTGATCGCTGTATAAATGCCAATGGTCCCAAAAAAGTGTCAAAATGTTCCGACATGTCCGCTGAAATATCGCAG
>BLSH010485886.1:1189039-1200513 GCA_018402905.1 Glandirana rugosa | reverse complement strand
TTTTTTTTTTTTTTTGCAAAAATAAGTTAAAATAATTTTTATATAAAAAAATGTAGGACAATAGTCTCATGAAGCCACAATGGTATCACTGTGGCATGATGAGACCCCCACTATTCCCTAAAAAAAAATGTGATAATAACGAATATTGTCACTGCTAGTGACAATACTTATCAAAATCGATGGCACTTTCCGCAAGTAAGTACTGTCGAACTAATGATAACGCTAGCCGAGTGTACCACGTCCATCCCAACGGTGTAGTAGGGAAATTAGGTCCTGTGTATAATTAATGGGGTACAACGTCGCACGACCGCGCAATTGTCAGTTAAAGCGACGCAGCGCCGAAACGCAAAAAGGGCTCCGGTCCTAAAGCTGGAAATCCTTCCGGTCCTTAAGTGGTTAATTACCACCTTAATGAGCCACAGAACCTGTGTAATTAATATGTGTCCTGGATTAAAGGGATGATGTGGCAACCCTACCTGCACCATGTGAGCCGATCGCAATAGTAATCAAGCTGTCATGAATGAACGCCTTTCACGGTAGCTAAAACTATTCATAACAGTGATCGTCACTGTTATAAGCAATAATAGTGTAAAAAAAAATCCCTTATCACCCCCAGAGTAGTACGGTGTCACTATGGTAACACCGAAGTACTCTGATAACAGGATGTAAAAAAATATATTTTTAATAAAATTGAATAAAAACGTTTTTTTTTTTTTTTCTTTCATGCTGTCACCAGCCAGTATCCCTGGTCACCGCCACACCACCAGCCAAAATGTATTTAAATTCAATTTGACTATATTTCATTTCATTTTCCAAAAAATTGTGACAAAAAATTACAACTTAAAAAAACTATCCACACCTCTTACTAAATACCTTGGACTGTCTACCATACTTTGCAAAAATGGGCCATTTGGGGGGGATTTGTACTGTCCATTTTAGGGTCTCATGAAAGAGGCTGTCAGTGTAAGAAAGCCTTCTCATAGTAAAAACTGGAGATTCCTCAGCTTGAGACGATGTTCATGAGAATTGTTTATTTTAAGCAGAGAGCAAACCAGGAATGTTCAATAGGAGAGAAATATTGAATGGTACGTGCTTTCAGAGTGTAGAATTTCTCTCTGAAACTATCCATTTCTAGTCCTTTCTTTTTATACATGAACATGATGCAATTCCTTTACAAATTTTCCAAGTATAGTAGTGCTCTAGACGAGAAAGAAGGAAGAGCTGGACGCCCGCACTCTGATAATCACCTTTATTGTAGTAAAACATCCATGTGGTAAAGAATGCACAGACAACAAAAAGACCCAGAGGGGTACAGCAGGGGCTACTATAGTAGTACTCTAGTCTAAATCTAAAAGCAACACCCACTCTTGCATGTGGTTTGAATCTATAGTAAAACACATAGCTCTTCCCAACATGCTGACAAAGTTTCAAAAGAGAAATACATGCATAGCACAATGGCTCCTCTGTCCTCACAAAGACTTTTATCATTTAGAATATTAAACTCTAAGGCCTCATATTTTTGAGCTTTTTTTACAGCTTAACCACTTCCTTACTGGGCACTTAAACCCCCCTCCTGCCCGGACCAATTTTCAGTTTTCAGCGCTGTCGCTCTTTGAATGACAATTGCGCAGTCGTGCGATGTTGTACCCAAACAAAATTGGCGCCCTTTTTTTCCCACAAATAGAGCTTTCTTTTGGTGGTATTTGATCCCCTCTGCGTCATTTCTGATCGCCGCTATAAACAAAAAAAGAGCGACAATTTTGAAAAAAAAACAATATTTTTTACTTTTTGCTATAATAAATATCCAAAAATAAAAAATAAAAAAACAAATTTATTCCTCAGTTTTGGCCGATATATATTCTTGTACATATTTTTGGTTAAAAAAATCGCAATCGGCGTTTATTGATTGGGTTGCGCAAAAGTTATAGCGCCCACAAACTATGGAAATTGATTTATGGCGTTTTTATTATTTTTTTTTTTTTTACTAGTAATGGCGGCGATCTGCGATTTTTATCAGTGCTGCGATATCGGGGCAGACATGTCGGAGGTTTTTGACACTTTTTTGGGACCAATGACATTTATACAGCGATCAGAAATGTAAATATCCACTGATTATTGTATAAATGTCATTGGCAGTGAAGGGGTTAACCTGCAGGGGGCAGTGAAGGGGTTAACTATGTTCCCTGGGTGTGTTCTAACTGTGGGGGGGCGGGGTTGACTGGGGCATGACAGATCTAACTGATCCCAGTGACAGGGATCAGTAGATCTGTCATGCCCCCCCTCACAGAACGGGGAACCGCCATGTTTACTTCGGCGGTTCCCCGTTCCTCCTCTCTGTAAAGGAGATCGCGGGTCTCCGGCGGACATCGGGTCCGCCCGACCCGCGAGCACTCTCCCGCAGCGCGCGGCGGTGCGTGCACGCGACGCTCGCGCCCGCGGGAGCGCGCCTGGCGCGAGCCAAATGGGAGGACGTCTATTGACGTCCTCCCGGCATTTTAGAGCCGCGCTGTAGCCGTCATTCGGCTATAGCGTGGATGGCAGGAGGTTAAAAACGCCTCTCCATGTTATTCAATGGCCTCATACACACACACACACACACAGACGTTTTTGAGCTGTAAGTGGCATAGGCGTTTTTAAGATCCAAAAAAAAAAATCCAGGACCAGCGTGTTCTGAGGCTCCAGCGCTAAAGCTGTAAAAACGCTGATGCCGATAAAAACTCAAAAAACGTGGCTTAACGTTGTATACAGAGCGTTAAGCCTCGTCAGGCGTTTCTCTGCCTCTATTCAAAACCAATGGTTCCCTATAGGAGTCCATTGATTTGATCATGATCATGATGATCCAACTTGCAGTGCAACTGGTGTGTTGAGGACCTTGAAGGGGAACCCCCGCCGCCAAAATGAAAAAAAAAAAAATTTGCGCGGGGCCTCCCCAAAATCCATATCAGACCTTTATCCGAGCACGCAGCCTGGTAAGTCAAAGCTCCCCCCTCCTGGATCATACCAGACCACATGCCCTCAACATGGGGGGGTGGGTGCTTGTTGTTGAGGACAAGGGCCTCTTCCTGACAACCCTGGCCGGTGGTTGTTCGGGTCTGCAGGCAGGGACTTATCGGAATCTGGAAGCCCCCCACCCTATGGGAATCAGTATGGGGTACAGTGTACCCCTACCCATTCACCTAAAAAAAAAGGGTCAAAAATAAACACAATACACAGGTTTTTAAAGTATGTTATTAAATCAGCTCCGGCGTCTTCTCCCTCTATGGCTCTTCTCCCTCTCTGCGCTGTCTTCTCTTCTCCCTCTTCTGCCAGGTCTTCTTGCTCTTTTGCCGGGTCTTCTCCGCTGTCTTCTCCCTCTCGGGGCATGATGGCGGTAACGTCACAAAGGGACGGGACCTCCGCATGACGTCAGCGGATGGCCCCGTCCCATGCCCATATAAGTCCTTGCACACGGCGGACCCAGCATTACACTGGGAGATCGCGTTGAGTCAACATCGAAAAGAAGAACAGAGGGAGAAAACAGCGGAGAAGACCCGACAAAAGAGCGAGAAGACCCAGCAAAAGAGCAAGAAGACAGAAGACCCGGCAGAAGAGGGAAAAGCGAAGACAGAGGAGAGAGGAGAAGAACTAGAGAGAGAAAAGACATTGCCAGAGGAGGGAGAAGAGCCTGGGAGGGAGAAGATGTCGGAGCTGATTTAATAAAACACTTTAAAAACCTGTGTACTGTGTTTATTTTTGACACTTTTCTTTTAGGTGAATGGGTAGGGGTAAAACAACAAGTATCAGGCACATCAACAGGTGCATAGAGTCCCCATCCCTATTGTTAACCATCAAAGCCCAGCACAAAGTACATAATAGTCCAATAATGTGGATAAAAAAGAGAAGAAATACGGTATATACACCAAGGGCTGCTCTCATGTGAGGGAAAGCCAAAACCGCAGCTGTAGACAAGAAACAAGTAGGAGATGCCTCCAAGTGTAGACCGTAAGATATTTTATTAAAAAGACATCAGTCAATTGGCTACTCACATGACTAAAAAGGGTATGGCACATGGAACCAGGAGAATGCTTGGATCATGATAACAAAAATATTGGGATAATAAGATGATGGTGACAATAAAAACAATAATAATAATAACAATAAAACAATAAAAGACAGAAGGTATCTTAACCAGTTCCACACCGCCTACCGCATATTTACGGCAGCAGTGTGGACGCTGGCCGCGAATCGCCGTAAAAAGACGGCAATCCGCGAATGGCCGCTACGGGGTGAGCGCGCACACCCACCACACTCCTGAGGAGTGTGCCCGCGGCTTGGGCGGACCCGATGTCCGCCGGCGAGCCGCGATGAGCGGCCACAGGCAAAGAACAGGGAACCGCCGATGTAAACACGGCGGTTCCCCATTCTGACAGGGCGGGCATGGGAGATCCACCGATCCCCATCACTGGGATCAGTTAGATCTCTCATGCCCATGGTAGCCCAACCCCCCCCCCCCCACAGTAAGAACACACCCAGGGAACACAGCCAACCCCCAGATCCCCCCCTGCAGGCAAACCCCTTCACCGCCAGTGACACCTACACAGCAACCAGTGGACATTTAAATTTCCGATCGCTGAATAAACGTCACTGGCCCCAAAAAAGTGTCAAAAATGTCCGACATGTCCGCCGCAACACCGCAGCACCGCCAAAAATCGCAGATAGCCACCACCACTAGCAAAAAATAAAAAAAAAATTAAAAAAAAACAGAAATTAATTCCCACCATCCGTAAATGCGGCCATCTTTGCGCAAACCAATCAACAAACGCCGACCACGATCTTTTTTATCACAAATATGAGGAAGACCATAAATCAGCCAAAACCGGTGAAAAAAAAATGTCTTTTTATATTTTCCTTTTGGACTTGAACCCTAGCAAAAAGTAAGAAATCTGAGTTCCTTTGCAAAATGGTCGCTCTTCTCCCGCCCATAGCAGCGATCAGAAACGACGCAGAGGCGACCAAACACCCCCAAAAGAAAGCTCCACCCGTGGGAAAAAAAAGGACGCAAATCCCGCCTGGGCACAACGTCACACGACCGCGCAACTGTCAGTTAAAACGACGCAGTGCCGAATCCTAAACTGGGAAATTCTACCGGAGGTGAAGTGGTTAAGATGTGCTGATAATAAAACACAGATGATGGTCATTGTGTTAAAAAATTGTTGGTGTATGGGATCATAAATATTTTTATATATATTTTTATATGGAAGACATATGTAAATATCATAGAATGGAAATACCAGTAAATTGACAGATATTAGAACCCAGTAATTACACTGTGTTGTGTGGCGAATATGAAAAGTAATGGGGTATAAATTGAGAAATATTATTAAGGGTCGGGGAACATGATCTTAGGCATTAAATACTGCGGTATCTGCACGATATGGGATCTCTCCATAGCATAGATGGTAGAAAAATCAGTACAATTGTGCACAAGCATCCAGAGTATACCGGCACATATAAACAGGACAGACGTTATTGTGTATCTCTACCAAATACATCACATCATAAACCTCATTGTGCATGATTAAGATGGACATGGTGAATATATTGGTAAAAACATGAGGGGGGGGGGTGGGAAGGGAGGAATAGTATAAAAAGGGTATGAAGGTGTGCTGGCGTCAGAAGGACCGCACTATTACAGCATGTTCTATCTGGAGTACGTCTAAGTCCAGGTACGTGTATAATAGGAACAGGGAAAGGGTGTGGGGCAGAAAGTGAGACATACACAATATGGTGGAGAGATACGAATACTGGATCACATATTACACTAATAAGTAGATAAGAAATTAAATGGATGAATTACACCAAGAAAGTCTTACAGGATGGTGGAGATTTTAATGCCCTCATTCAGGCCACCGGGCGATAGTACATCTAGACTGTAAATCCAGTAAGTTTCCCTGGAGCTCAGTTTTCTGAATCGCTCCGCCTCTGGTAGGGACCTGGGTATTTGCTCGATAACCCAGACCACTAGTCCTGTGGTGGATTTTTTGTGATGGTTAAGAAAGTGACGTGGCACACTGTGGAGGTCTTTGCCCTCCTCAATTAACCTCCTGTGGTGCCCAAAATGTTGACGGAGAGGCCGGATGGTGCGGCCTACGTATATCAAGCCACACGGGCAAGTAAGAGCATATACTACAAAGTCGGATGAGCAATTGTAAAACTCATCCAACTGGTATGTTTTGCCCTTATAATGGAATGATTTACGGCCATGTTGTACATATGCACACGTTTTGCAGAGGGTCTTATTGCAGCGATACATTCCAACTAGGGGAATCAGCACCGGTGCAGGTGTAATTTGTTCCTAAGATTTAAGTTTACTGGGTGCCAGTTTATTTTTGAGATTTGGAGCCCTGCGATATGTGACCCTAGGTCTGGGGGGTAATATTGTTTCCAGATGAGGATCTTGTTTCAGAATGTTCCAATGTCTCAGCAAGATTTTCTCCATTTTCTTATGCTGAGAATGGAACATGGTGGTAAACCTGGGAGTATTGTCAAATGTTCTCGTGTGGCTCGTGGGTTTGCCACTGCGATAGGTGTCAAACGCCTCTTGAACTAAGGATTCAGGATATTCTTTATCAAGGAATTTTTTCTTGAGTAGCTGGCCCTGGGTGTCGTAATCAACATCCCGAGTGCAGTTCTGTCGGAGTCTGCAGTACTGCCTCCTTGGGGTGTTGCGAATCCAGGGCGGATAATGACAACTGTGGAAGTGTAAAAAAGAGTTTCCTGCCGTGGGCTTCTGGTAATTTTTGGCAATTATGGAGCCATCCTGATGAGAAAGCTCCAAGTCCAAAAATGCCAAAGAGGTATGGCCAGCCACATGTGTAAAAGAGAGACCATAGGGGTTATTGTTACAATGTTCAATGAAGCCCATTATCTGATCCATGGGTCCTGCCCAGATAACATTAATATCATCAATATATCGACCAAAAAAGGCGATATTCGATGAAAAAGGATTGTTTTGCCAAATATGATGGATTTCCCAAAAACCCATTGCCCATTGCGGCCCTTCTGACACCAGCACACCTTCATACCCTTTTTATACTATTCCTCCCTCCCCCATCCCCCCTCATGTTTTTACCAATATATTCACCATGTCCATCTTAATCATACACGATGAGGTTTATGATGTGATGCATTTGGTAGAGATACACAATAACGTCTGTCCTGCTTATATGTGCCGGTATACTCTGGATGCTTATGCACAATTGTACAGATTTTTCTACCATCTATGCTATGGAGAGATCCCATATCGTGCAGATACCGCAGTATTTAATGCCTAAGATCATGTTCCCCAACCCTTAATAATATTTTTCAATTTATACCCCATTACTTTTCATATTCGCCACACAACACAGTGTAATTGCTGGGTTCTAATATCTGCCAATTTACTGGTATTTCCATTCTATGATATTTACATATATCTTCCATATAAAAAGATATATAAAAATATTTATGATCCCATACACCAACAATTTTTTAACACAATGACCATCATCTGTGTTTTATTATCAGCACATCTTAACCACTTCACCTCCGGAAGAATTTCCCAGTTTAGGACCAGAGCACTTTTTGCGATTCGGCACTGCGTCGCTTTAACTGACAGTTGCGCAGTCGTGCGACGTTGTGCCCAGGCGGGATTTGCGTCCTTTTTTTTCCCACGGTGGAGCCTCTGCGTCGTTTCTGATCGCCGCTATGGGCGGGAGAAAAGCGACCATTTTGCAAAAGAACCCAGATTTCTTACTTTTTGCTAGGGTTCAAGTCCAAAAGGAAAATATAAAAAGACATTTTTTTTCACCGGTTTTGGCCGACTTATGTTCTTCCTCATATTTGTGATAAAAAAAGATTGCGGTCGGTGTTTGTTGATTGGTTTGCGCAAAGATGGCCGCGTTTACGGATGGTGGGAATTCATTTCTGGGGTTTCTTTATTTTTTTAAATTTTTTGCTAGTGGTGATGGCGATCTGCGATTCTTGGCGGTGCTGCGGTGTTGCGGCGGACATGTTGGACATTGACACTTTTTTGGGGCCAGTGACGTTTATTCAGCGTTCGGAAATTTAAATGTCCACTGGTTGCTGTGTAGGTGTCACTGGCGAAGGGGTTGGCCTGCAGGGGGGGGATCTGGGGGTTGGCTGTGTTCCCTGGGTGTGTTCTTACTGTGGGGGGATTGGGCTTCCATGGGCATGAGAGAACTAACTGATCCCAGTGACGGGGATCGGTGGATCTCCCATGCCCGCACTGTCAGAATGGGGAACCGCCGTGTTTACATTGGCGGTTCCCCGTTCTTTGCCTGTGGCCGCTCATCCTAGCGGCCATTCGCGGATCACCGTCTTTTTACGGCGATTCGCGGCCAGCGTCCACACTGCCGCCGTAAATATGTGGTAAGCGGTGTGGAACTGGTTAAGATACCTTCTGTCTTTTATTGTTATTATTATTATTGTTTTTATTGATAGCCTGATGAAAGAGTGTGACTGCCTTCACATCGCGGTCTGTACGCTCTGAAACGCGTCGCGGATTGATGACATCACCCCGCTGCAACCAGTGCAGCCAAGCCTCGTTCTGGAATACCCCGGCTACCGGCACGGAGACGATCGTTCCTACCATCCACGAAAGACTCCACGAATGGACGGTTCCATGAACGGACGGCCCCACTGATGATCTCATCCGCACGGATGACTAGCTGCTTACTAGGTCTCGGGGAACTGATGCCATACTTTTCACCAGTTGAGCATTCTCCTGGTTCCATGTGCCATACCCTTTTTTAGTCAAGTGAGTAGCCAATTGGCTGATGTCTTTTTAATAAAATTTCTTACGGTTTACACTTAGATGCGCCTCCTTGTTTCTTCTCTTCTTCTTCTTCATTCACATAGGGTGGGGGGGCAGGATCTGGGGGCTCCCCTTGTTAAAGGTGGCTTCCAGATTCCGACAAGCCCCCGTCCACAGACCCCGACAAGGTGCTTTGGGGTGGGTGGCACAGGGCCCCCCCTGCCCCAAAACACCCACACCCCCATGTTTAGGACCTGTGGTCTGGTATGGTCCAGGAGGTGGGGGGGGAGACGCTTGCTCGTTCCCCCCTATTTCCTTACCTGTCGGGCTGTGTGCTCGGATAAGGGTCTGGTATGGATTTTGAGGGGACCCCCATGCCATTTTTTTGGCATGTGGTCCCCCTTATAACCCATACCAGACCGAAGGGTCTGGTATCTGTTGCGGGGGGGACCCCACGCAATTTTTTTTTCATTTTGGCAGGGGTTTTCCCTTCAAGTTCCTCAGCACACAAGTCACACTGCAAGTCGGATCATCATTCAAATCAATGGGCTCCCATAGGGAACCATTGATTTTGAATAGCGGCAGAGGAACGCGGCTAAAAGCTAGCACGGATAAACGCACATTCATGCCAATGCAAAACTCTGATAAAATTGCGCTTTTAACACAGCTTTTTTCCCTGGCATCTGTCCTAGCTTTACAACTCGTTTTTTTATAATACCTGTGGGTATGAGGCCTAAGGGCCCGTTCACACAGGGGCGACTTGTACTCCGACTTGAGTCGCCTCAAGTCGCTTGACACGTGAAATCTCATTGAAATTAATGGGAGCTGTCTTAATGTACGCTAGTGATTCACTCTGACTTAAAAAAAAAAAAAAAAGGTTCCTGTATGACTTCAAGGCGACTTCTATCTGACTTGTGCCCATAGGATTTAATAGAATACTACCCAACAGTCAGTAAAACAGGATTGATCAATTTTCAAGCATTATACAAATATATATATATATATATATATATATATATATATATATATAATAGTTTGTGGACCCTATAACTTTCACACAGACTAAATAATATACACTGATTTTGGTTATTTTTTCCTAAGAAATGTTGACGACTAAATTTTGTTCTAAATATATTAAAAAAGATTATGTTGTTTTCAAAATTTTATAACAGAAACAAAGAAATGTGTCTGTATTTTTTCATTTAGGCTCCATGCACACTGAAGCTGATAAACAACCGTTTATGGTGGTTTGGGCGTTTTTTTTTTAACAGCCCAAAAACACTCCTTTATTTTATCCTATGTGTCCATGCACACATGGATGTTTGTCGTTTAACAACAGTGGCGTTTTTGGGCTGTTATCTGAACGCCCTGAATTGACATTCAAGAGTCTTTCTTCTGACCACAAAAAACGATGGTCGCCAATAAACGCGCATTAACGCCGATAAACGGCCGTTTATCAGCATACAAATCAAGAGGATGTGACCACACTCCGTTGAAGTGAATAAATTATGAAAATTTATTGTAGAAAAACAACAGTGTAAATCCATCAATAGGCAGACAAAAATATATATAAACCACGACATATGGTTAACGTGTTTCACGGACTGACTGTCCGCTTAATCATAACCCTGTATGAGAACCCATAGAGTGCTAGGTTATATAGGTAAAATGGCAGGTGCAACAGACAATTAACATGACAGGTGCAGCATATAATCACTCATTGGGTCCCTATCAAAAGGCACCAAAATCCTCAGCTGAGAAAAATCCAGAATCACTCCCAAAAGAGGGAAGACTCGGCATAAAAATCAGCCGTCAAGAGTTAAAACCTTGCATGTAAAGTCCCCCATACATGTTCGATCGTAGGATCGGTATAGTTTGTATGGAGATAATAAAAATAAATGTAAAAAATTACATAGCCGTGTGGTGTGAAAAAAATCCAGACCATCACGCAAGTGAAACATGAGATGGAAAGCAGAGAAAAACCAAGAAAAAAGGAAAAAATAGAAGAATAACTCTAAAGAAGGATGTGAAACCCCTCCTGCCTGTACAAAAAGAGGGAGAAGAAGCGCAAAAAGGGGACCAATATACAATAGATGAATAATTCATATATTGTATAATAGACTAATATTAAACACCAAATTTAAAGAGCATGAAGCAATTGGAGTGTAAATTCAACTAAAGTCTAGTCCCATGTTTCACGTCACGTCCATCAATGAGGATAGAGACACCAAGCAAGAAAAAGAACAACAGACATCCAAATCTAGTTAAATGGCTCATCAAAAAAGGATTTTTTTCATTTTTCAATTGCAATACAAGCTACTTAATATATGTCATCACCTGCACAGAGTGCCCCGCACAGTATGTTGGTAGGACCACCAGAAGACTTCGAGACAGCCTATTCATAGACATCTCTTGCACGCAGCTCCTGATGAGTGTACCAGCTCCACGAAACGCGCCGAGTTTCATTAGACGGCAAGAGATACTGATCAACTATTTTATCAATTTTTCCCTGTTTCCGTGAGACACGTCCACTACTGTATATAATTCATCGAACATAACGTTAACTTTTTACTTTTTTTAGGAAAAAACTACTCGGTAAATTGATCTAAACCTACAGACAACAAGAAAAAGAACGAACCACAGAGATAGGAGTAACTACCTGCACTGCACTTTGTACCCT
>BLSH010485886.1:1170702-1180862 GCA_018402905.1 Glandirana rugosa | reverse complement strand
CTTAATTATTTTCGACTAGTAAATTGGTGGGGACAGTCACAATACACCAAACAGAGTAGGTACATTTGACTATGTAAGACGACCTCTCAAACACGACACTTTTTGTCTGAATGACCGACCTAACGGTCTACTTTTATTTTCTTTATTTCGGATTTTTTCCTTTACTTATGTTGGTGGTACCATTCGACGTTATATTGTTTACAAAGGAAAACGTAAATTATGATGAAACTACAGTTAGATGATATTTTACTTACTAGTAACCTTGGATAACCTTATAAACCAATTATCTCAACTCGCTTGGAGACCTTCAAGCCCAAGACGACCAGGTAGGCTTGAAGCCCTGAATGGGGTTCATTGTCCGTGCGATCGTTCGGGTTCCGTCCGGACCCGGACTTTGTCCCGAAGTTCGGATGGACCAGCAGAACCCGAACTTCCAGAGGTTCGCTCAACTCTATTAACCAAATATTCCAATAGGTTCCAATGATCATTCATTTTATAGTAGATTGACATCAAAGTAGTATTAAATGCAAAAGGAAACATTTGTTATATTGCAGCTTACCATGGTGGTTGTATTCATTTCCTTTTTTAGGCTTTATTTCTTTTATTTTCATCTGGCAATCCAGCCAGTAAGTCTGTTTTTCACAGCACAAACTCTCCAGCAGAATGTATCAGTTTACATGGATGAGACAAACCACATAACACTGACAGGGGTGGTTAAATGATCAGCTTTTATTAATTCAAAATCTTTAACCCAAAAACAAAAAAAACTATTTGTTGTAACTGATTATAAAGTGTGAGCCGGAGTTTGGTTTCAGTTTGTTAGGGTATCTAAATCTGCTAACACTTTTAACATTATCCTCCCCCCTCCCAGACTGACAATGCCACTGTCTGCTGTGAAAACTGATGCAGCCACCACATCTGATGATTGGTAAGCGGTAACATAACAAAGAAGAGATGTGATCTGGCACCACCACCATGATCAAGCCTCCATCCCTAAATTACAATCAAAGAACAAAAAAAGCGGTCATGGGACTTTGAGTGAGGCTTGTCATGAAAGTACACATAGTCGTATATAATTATATAAGTATTTATTTCTAAAAAAGAAATAGGCACAACAAGATTGTGGAAGTCATAATGTAAATGGAAATTGATTCATACAAAGCTAACACATATAATAGGAGACACATAATTGGGTAAGTATAAATAAAGTAAAATAAAAATTCTTCTTCCTAATACATAAAAATATTCAATGCAAGGAGCTGCTGGGCTCCTCTCTGATCCCGGGGCTGCGATGTGTGACAACGTTTGCCCGCCCCACCCCCCCTTGGGATGTGGGTGGGCTTCTCCTCTCACATATCGGCGCCATGCCTCCACTCCAAGCCTCGGCGTTCACGCTTCAGTGTGGGAGTGAGTTTGTTATCCTGAACACCTGTGGATGGGCGGGCCGTGTGTGCCTGTTTCCGGTGGGGCCGCTGGCTATATTGCACACCCTCATCGCCCTTGTGTCACTGGCGTCCTGCATGACGCTGGCAGCCACTCGCCCCTACTCCTGGGTACCATCTGTCCAGCCCCAGCTAGCAGACCCTTCCATCCATCCCAGCTCCAGTGAATCAACACGCTTCCACTCCTTCACTCCATGTGGACACCCATGCACTCATCCAGGTGACTCTTGGTTGCTTTGATCCTCTCACTCACTTACTATCCCTCTTTTCACTACTAGCTTGAATGGATGTTTCATCCATAGTCACATTTTCACCTTAGTTTCACCTTTGGTTTCCTGGTGGATGGTCTTATACCACTCTATGCTTATCTGGATATATGGGATGTCTACTTACCTACTCTTATACACTTAATTTTGTCCAGACTCAAGTTGTTCCTCGATATATATCCTGTCTCTGCACGGATGATATGAGTTATCTGGCGGGTTCCTTGGCCAGTCCCCTTGATTTGGGATGCTTTTTCCTGCCTCAGCCCCGAAACAGACGCACATGGACGCCCGTACACCCCTTCAACCTTGACGTTGGTATGTTTTTTCGTTTGAACTGAGATGCGAATATAGGGACCGCCTGCTTACCCCAGGCTTTGGATATTATTGATTTATATATCTTATCCTACACATTTTTTCTATTTTTTTTACTTATTCATAGATATCTCTTGCACGCAGCTCCTGATGAGTGGACCAGCTCCACGAAACGCATCGAGTTCGATTAGATGGCAAGAGATACTGATCAACTATTTTATCAATTTTTGCTATGCTACCTTGCATTGAGTATTTTTATGTATTAGGAAAAAGAATTTTTATTTTACTTTATTTATACTTACCCAATTATGTGTCTCCTATTATATGTGTTAGCTTTGTATGAATCAATTTCCATTTACATTATGACTTCCACGATCTTGTTGTGCCTATTTCTTTTTTAGAAATAAATACTTAAATACGACTATGTGTACTTTCATGACAAGCCTCACTCAAAGTCCCATGACCGCTTTTTTTGTTCTTTAAGCAGTAACATAATACATTTTTGGTTTTGGGATTAACCACTTGCTGACCGTGTAATGTATATACATGGCCGCAAGTGGGATCCATTATTCTGGGAGGGCGTACTATTACGTCCTCCCAGAATCGCGCTCCTGCTGGGGCGCGCACCCGGGAGCATCCGTGACCGCCGGGTCCGTGAGATCAAATGACGGAGCATCACATGTAAACAAGTCGGCCGAAGTGCCGGCTTGTCTCTCCCCTCTCCGCACCGATCGGTGCAGTGTGACAGGAGAGGAGGGAGAGAGGAGATGCAGTGGTGCTGTGGGCAGGATCTGAAGTGCCCACAGAACCGCTATGTGCCAGGCAGGGACACCCATCCACCCATCCAGCTTCACTTATGCAGCCTCATCCATGCAGCCTTATCCATGCACCCTCATCCATGCCCACCCATCTGTGCCCACCCATCTGTCACCCATGCATCCGTGCTCACCCATCCGTGCCCACCCATCCGTCACCCATGCATCCGTGCTCACCCATCCGTGTCCACCCGTCCGTCACCCATGCATCCGTGCTCACCCATACGTGTCCACCCGTCCGTCACCCATGCATCCGTGCTCACCCATCCGTCACCCATGCATCCGTGCTCATCCATCTGTGTCCACCCATCCGTCACCCATGCTCACCCATCCATCACCCATACATCCGTGCTCACCCATCCTGCTCACCCATCCGTGCCCACCCATCCGTCACCCATGCATCTGTGCTCACCCATCTGTCACCCATGCGTCCGTGCTCACCCGTCCGTGCTCACTCATCCGTCACCCATGCATCCGTGCTCACCCATCCGTGCTCACCCATCCGTCACCCATGCATCCATTCCCAACCATCCATGCTCACCCATCCATACTCACCCATCCGTCACCCATGCATCCTTGCTCACTCATCCGTCACCCATGCTCAACCATCCGTGCTCACTCATCTGTCACCCATGCATCCGTGCTCACCCATCCATGCTCACTCATCCGTCACCCATGTATCCGTGCTCACCCATCCGTGCTCACTCATCCATCACCCATGCATCGGTGCTCACCCATCCAGCCGTGCTCACCCATGCACCCGTGCTCACCAATCCAATCGTGCTCATCCATGCAGCCTCATCCGTGCTCACCCATCCAGTCTCATCTGTGTTCACCCATGCATTCGTGCTCACCCATGCATCCTTGCTCCCCCATGCATTCGTGCTCAGTCATGCATCCGTGCTCTGCCATGCATCCGTGCTCTGCCATGCATCTGTGCTCCGCCATCCATCTGTGCTCACCCATCCAGCCATGCTCACCCATGCATCCGTGCTCACCAATCCAGTAATGCTCACCCATGCAGCCTCATCCATGCTCACCAATCCAGCCGTGCTCACCCATCCAGCCTCATCCGTGTTCACCCATGCATCTATGCTCCGCCATTCATCCGTGCTCAGCCATGCATGCATGCTCACCCATGCATGCATGATCAGTCATCCCCATCTACGGCTTATTCACCCCCATTCGTGCTCACCCATGCCAATACAGTACCCATCCGTGCCACTACAGCACCCATCAGTGCCACCACAGTGCCTCACAATAATGTAATAGGTAGTCAAATAAGATTTGTAATGTATGCACCTAGAACGCCTGATGGTGCACCCTGCATGTTGGGCCTCTGTATGTGGTCAGGCTGTGTAAAAGTGTCACACATGTGGTATCACCATACTCGGGACAAGTAGCAGAATATATTTTAGGGTGAAATTTTTGCTAGGTACATGTTGTGTGTTAGAAATATTGTATACATGGACAACCTTGTGTAAAAAAAATGCATTTTCATTTTCTTTCCACATTTTCCAAAAACTTGTGGAAAAAATGAACCGTTCAAAAGACTCATTATGCCTCATAGAATATACGTTGGGGTGTCAACTTTCCAAAATGGGGTCATTTTTTGGGCATTTCCATTGCCCTGGTGCTCCGGGACCTTCAAAAGTGCAAGAGGTAGTCAGGAAATTATATGTGTAATTTATGTCCTTAGAATGCCTGATGGTGCTCCCTGCATGTTAGGCCTCTGTATGTGGCCAGGCTGTGTAAAGGTCTCCCATTCCAGCGACACCATCAATCCAGGGACATTTATTTTTTCAGTGACACCAAGGATGCAGGGACATTCCCTTTTCTAGTGATACCACATAAGCAGGTGCATTTCTTCCTAAGACCCTGTACACCCATACTGTAGTGACCTGTGTTTTAATTTTTTTTTTTTTTATGCGGCAAGTAGCTGGTCTTGCCTAGGGCGTAAAATAGTCTAGCACCGGCCCTGCAGACAGGGATTTCAAGATGTGATGTTCAAGCTCTTTTGAAGAAGCACAAAGAAATGGGCAATGATGAGGACTGTAGATGTAGTGGTTGGCCAAGAAAACTTAAATCTCACAGCAGTAAGGAGATTGCTTGTGTAGCCCTAGGTAAATAAAATAAACATTGCCCATGTACATGAACCCTACAAGCCTGCAGATCATATATTCAGTGCACCCTCTCCTGTTAAACATCTACTACGAAATAATAATTGCCAAAAAAATATATTCATAATAAAGAATATGCTGACCAGTTGAAGAAAAGTAAAGCAATCCCGTGTGTTAAAAATGCATCCCAGTGGCCTTTGCAGCAAAGAAAATGTTCAGATTAGGTGGTTCCTGGGTGACTATGTACATAACACTCGGAAAATTCTCATCACTTGTTACAGTAAAAAAAAAAAAAATCACAAGTATGTTATGTCAAATCTAAAACGCACACAAGAATATAAAAATATTTTTTATAAAACAAAAAAGAAAAATAAAAAAGAAAATTGATACTCAGGCAGCTTTTACACATTTGCAAATTCTTTTAGCAGTGTAATATATGGTAAAAAATCGAAGGGAAACTGCAAAAAAGAGAGTTTTAACAATAAATGCAACCTGAGTGATTAGCCTGATGTGGTCAATGCTTCTAAATAACTCTTTAGGCCTCATACACACGGATGTTTTTTGACGCCGGCGTTTTCTGGCGTTTTTTGCAGCTCTCCATGTTAGTCAATGGCCCCATAAAAACGTCGGCGTTTCTGAGCTGTAGGTGGCGTCGGCGTTAGTGAGCAGAAAGTAGAACCCATGGCCATCGCGTTCTGAGGCTGTAACATTTTGACGTTTTTTGACGCCGACGCCACAATATGCCAAGAAACGCCAACATATGCCACCATATGCCACCTATTATTATACTGGCGTTTTCCGGCGTTTTTTGACGCCGACGTTTTTAGGTTGAAAAATAGCGGGGATGATTTTTTTTTAAAAAAACGCCTACTGACGCCGACGCTCACTAACGCTCAAAAACGCCAATGCATAACGCCGAAAGACGCCGACTTTTTTTCCTTGACGTCGGGCCCGACGTTTTGTTTATTTTTTTAGAAACGTCCGTGTGTATGAGGCCTAAGTGTTGTTTGCATCTAAACTAACCATATAACATAACCTGATAATGCAAGTTTTGAGGATAATAGAAAAAGTTTTTTCCCCGGAACAAAATCATTTGTAGGTTTTATAGGGT
This sequence comes from Glandirana rugosa, assembly GCA_018402905.1. NCBI lineage: Eukaryota > Metazoa > Chordata > Amphibia > Anura > Ranidae > Glandirana > Glandirana rugosa. The sequence continues at coordinate 1,174,796 of BLSH010485886.1, read as the reverse complement.
CATGTTAGATCACCTTATTTATTAGCGCCTAAACTTTGTGAGTGGTTTTGCTACAGGCCATAAGGTGTCAGGTGGTAATCTATAGTTTGGAGGTCATTTATCCACTTGACCACTGGGCACTTAAACCCCCTTAACAACCAGACCAATTTTCAGCTGTCAGTGCTCTCACATTTTGAATGACAATTACTCAGTCATACAACACTGTACCCATATGAAGTTGTTGTCCTTTTTTCCCACACAAACCCCCTCTGCCCTGCTAGTACTTCAGTTTTATCCTGCCTAGTGCAAGGAGTGGACCTGGCTCCCTGCTGGGATCTGCGGTTCCCCATTTTTTTTGTTTTTCTCAAGCTATCTGATGAAGAATGCAAACAAGCAGCCAGCAGGGTGACAGGCTGGAGATCTTTAGGTCCAGGTAGTCTCCCCAGCGCAGCTGACGGATGTGAGCTGTCCCTTAGCTGCTTGCGGGGTCGGCCGCATGGGGCCCCCTTCCATGCGGGGCGGCCGGCGGGTTAAACGTCCCGCCAGCGGACTGAGTGACTGGGCCGCGGCTCGCGTCGAGGTGTTGCACGGCTGACAGCTCCCTCCCCACCTGTAGGGGCGGCAGGTCTGTCTCGGGTGGATACCCCCTGTGCCCATCTGGAAGGGTGAGTACGCTTCCCTCCCAATGGTGGCTGAACCAGGCATGTCTGTTCCGGAAGTCTCTGCGGAAGCTCCGGCGGCGCGAGGACCTGTAATCCCACTGGATAAACTGACTTCCATTCTGGAGGAGTTTCTCGCCCGGGTGGAACCGGTCCGTGGTAGGGGGGTGGCGAAGAAGTGTCCACCCCCTCCCCCATCCTTTGAGGAGGATTCAGAGCTGGAAGGGGGTTATGTGATCACAGGGACCCCCGTGGATCTGTCAGATGGGGAATTGGACCCTTCTGACAATGAGGAGCAGGGGGCCACCGTGGCACGGGAAAAGGCGTTGGTGGGCTCCCTGGTGGCTGCCGTCTGCGAGACGCTGCGTTTTGGCCAGGCTGGGACGTCACAGGAGGCAGCTTACGCCTTTGGTTCCCATAGGCCGGCTCTGGCCCCTAAGGTTTTCCCTTCTGTGCCATATTTTGACCAGTTTGTCTTCAAGGAATGGCAGCGTCCTCAGAATTCGTTCGCATTACCAAAACTATTTTCTATGCGCTATCCTTTTGAGGGTAGCTTGTTGCAGAAGAGGGTGTCCCCCGTGGTAGACCCGCCGGTGGCTCGCCTGAACAAGGCTACCACGATCCCGATGGAGGGCTCTCCATCTTTTAAAAATCCAGCTGACAGGCGGACGGAGGCGGTGCCCAAGGCTATGTTCCTGGTGGTGGGGGTGGCCATGCGGCCGGTACTGCCTTCAGCAATGGTGGCACAGACGCTCATGGAGTGGGCAACAGTGTTGCACAAGGATTTGGGGGACCTCGTGGTTCCTTCGAAGTCGGTGTAGCTGGCTGACCAGCTGGCGCAGGGGCGGCTGTCTGCCCAGGGCTGATGGTCCTCGGAGGAGTCCCGCCTTCTGATCAATGTGCTGGAACTGCGGGCGATCAGGCTCTGCCTCTCCCATTGGTCAGAGAGGTTGCAGTTGGACTACGCCACGGCGGTGGCGTATGTTAACCATCAGGGTGGCACAAAGAGTGTGGCAGCAGCCACGGAAGCGGCCCACATCTTGAGGTGGGCAGAGCTTCATGTGCCGGCCATCTCTGCCGTTTACATTCCAGGCGTAGAGAATTGGCAGGCGGACTTTCTCAGCCGCCAGACTCTGGATCAGGGAGAGTGGTCCCCGCATCCAGAAGTGTTCCGTCAGATCTGACAGAGGTGCGGCACGCCAGACGTGGACCTGCTGGCCTCCCGGTTCAATCACAAGGTGCGAACCTTTGTGTGCAGAGCAAGGGATCCGTTGGTGGACGCCGTGGACGCCCTTGTGGCTCCATGGTCTCGGTAATGGCTCCTTTATGCCTTCCCTCCTCTCAGGCTTCTTCCGCGCCTGTTGCGCAGGATAGAAGTGGAGGGGATTCCGGCTATCCTGGTGGCTCCGGATTGGCCGCGGTGTCCTTGGTATGCCGACGTGGTATGTATGGTAACGGATGTTCCCTGGCGGCTTCCGCTATGCGAAGATCTGCTGTCGCAGGGGCCCTTCTTGCACCCTGCTTTACACTCGCTGGTTTTGACAGCCTGGCTATTGAATCCCAGGTACTGAGGGATAGGGGGGTCTCTGAGTCAGTGATCCCCACCATGCTTAGGGCACGTAAGTCCACGTCACGCAAGATTTATCACCGCACCTGGAAGGCTTATATTGCTTGGTGCAAGGCTGGGGGGTGGAACCCCCGTTCCTTTTCAGTGGCTCTTGTGCTGGCCTTTCTTCAGCAAGGCCTGGATCCAAATTTGGCGTTGGGTACCCTCAAGGGTCAGATTTCTGCCCTAGTGATTTTCCAGCGTTCAATAGAGATGCACTCTTTGATCCGTACATTTTTACAGGGGATACGTTATGTGGCCCCTCAGGTGCGGTTGCCCCGGCTCCGTGGGATCTAAACCTGGTACTGTCAGTACTGCAGAATCCGCCATATGAAAAGATCAGAGACATTTCTTTGCAGTTGCTCTCGCAAAAGGTGGCCTTCTTGGTGGCGGCGTTGTCTTGTAAGTCACCCTACTTGGTCCTGCATAAGGACAAGGCGGTGCTGCGCCTGTCTCCTTCGTTTCTACTAAAGGTGGTTTCCTCTCTTCACATTAATGAGGACATTGTCCTTCCTTCCTTGTGTCCGCGCCCATCACATCCTAGGGAGGTTGCTTTGCACTGTGTATTTGGCGACCACGGCCTCCTGCCGGAGGTCAGACGCGCTGTTCATGGTGGCGGATGGACCGCGCAAAGGGCTGGCGGCCTCGTCGGACACTATCTTGCGTTGGATCAGACAGACTGTAACCCGTGCGTATGAGGTTTGGGCTCATTCCACCAGGGCGATTAGCACTTCCTGGGCTTTCTGACACCAAGCATTGGTGTCTCAAGTGTGCAAGGCTGCCACTTGGACTTCTGTGCACACCTTTGCTAAGTTTTACAAAGACGATGTGTCGGCATCTGCGGATGCTGCTTTTGGCCGCAAAGTTTTGCAGGCGGCGGTGTAGGCGCGTCTGGCGCCTCCCGGAGAGTTTCCGTTGGGTACAGTTGTTATTGTTGTTGCCCACCCCTCTTTGTTTGACACTGCTTTGGGATGTCCCCACATGTCAAGATTAAGAGGCTGCGTCCATCAATGAACGAAAGAGAAAATAGGATTTTTTGACTTACCGTAAAATCCTTTTCTCTGAGTTCATTGACAGACGCAGCACCCACCCCTCTGTGTTCTGAGTTTGCACTGCTTGTTACGAACTGAAGTACTAGCAGGGTGGAGGGGGTTATGCAGAGTGAGGACTGCCCCCTGGGAGGGGCTAGCTTGCTTTTTGTCTGAACTATGTTCTGCCTAATCTACTCCTGGTTAAAGGTGCATAGCCCACATGTCAAGATTAAGAGGCTGCGTCTGTCAATGAACTCAGAGAAAAGGATTTTACGGTAAGTCAAAAAATCCTATTTTCTCTTTCGTTCATTGATGGACGCAGCCTCTTTTTTGCGCTATAATTAAAAGACCGAAAATTTTGTAAAACAAATGCATTTTTCTTTGTTTCTGTTATAAAAGTTTGCAAATTAGTAATTTTTCTTCATAAATTTTGGCCAAAATGTATACTGCTATAAATTAGTGCCAAATTAGTGTATATTATTTTGTCTTTGTGAAGGTTATAGAGTCTACAAGCTATGGTGCCATTCACTGAAAATTGATCACACCTGATGTACTAATGGCCTATCTAATTTCTTGAGACCCTAACAAACCAGGAAAGTACAAATACCCCCCAAATTGTCATATATTAACAGGTTATTTCTCACACCGAGCACATGCATACCACAAATTACACCCCAAAATACATTCTACTACTCCTCCTGAGTATGGCAATACCCCATGTTACATAGTTAGTCAGGTTGAAAAAAGACACAAGTCCATCCAGTTCAACCAATAAATAAATATATATATATATATATATATATATATACATACATACAC
>BLSH010485886.1:1119264-1147758 GCA_018402905.1 Glandirana rugosa | reverse complement strand
AACAACCCCCCGGGACGCGACGAGCGAGGACCTCGGGTCGCAACGTGAGATCTCAATTCGGTGGAGACCGCGACCTCCAGCATTTCTGCCCGGGGATTCCAATACATAGCTCCATTCCCTCCAAGTACAAGGCTCTCCTCCCACAGCCCCCACCCCAGGATTCCATACAGAGTTTTCCTCTGCCCGCTACTCACAGCATGTTGTCCTACGAGGCTGCTTCCCTTTTGCAGATTCCCCGCCCCCTTCCTCCTCTGCTCTCATAGATGCCCGAGGGATCAGAGCAGCCGCACGGGGAGGAGCGAAGTCACTTGTAAATACAGAAGCAGCGCTTATTTATTTACAAAGTGACAGTAGCGAGCAGCCTGCATGCCTCCAGCGCCAGAGGTGGCTTAACTCTAGAGTGCAACGCTGGGCTCCAGGAGCGAGCAGCGCAGGGCCCCCCAACAACAACTGGACCCTGGTCACCTGCCCCTTTTGCCCTGGGTAAACCACTGGGTGCTCCTCCCTGTCTCTGACTTGGGACAGTGTAGCACCCAATCCCACATCAGAGGCGTCTGCACCACAAACTCCCTTGTGAAATCTGGGGTCACGAGCAGAGGTTGTGCACAAAGCGCTTGCTTCAACATTTGAAATGCCTTCTCTGCCTCAGGATTCCACTTAATCATGACCGACCCTTTATCTTTCGTCACTGGGGCTGCAATGGTGACAAAATTGGATAAAAAACACTTGTAGTACCTGGTGATCCCCAGAAATGCACAAACTTGCCTTTTATTTATAGGTTTGGCCACTTTTGAACTGCCTCAATCTTATTGATCTGAGGCTTGATCAGCCCCCGACCAATAATGTAGCCAATGTACTTGGCCTCCTCCAAGCCTATGCCACACTTTTTGGGATTGGCAGTGTGTCATGTACCTGATCGTAGAGTCTGGCTTATGCAGGGTGAGGTGGGTGCAGAGTGCAAGGTGAGATGGGTGCAGAGTGCAGGGTGAGGTGGGTGCAGAGTGCAGGGTGAGGTGGTGCAGAATGCAGGGTGAGGTGATGCAGAGTGCAGGGTGAGGTGGGTGCAGAGTGAGGTGGGTGCGGAGTGCAGGGTGAGGTGGGTGCAGAATGCAGCCCCCCCCCAGATTCCCAGATTCCAGTCCCCTCTCCCTCCCACTCACAATTTCAGTTCAGCATTTCTGCCCGGGGATTCCAATACAGAGCTGCACTCCCCCAAGTACAAGGCTCTCCTCCCACAGCCCCCACCCCAGGATTCCATACAGAGTTTTCCTCTGCCCGCTACCCACAGCATGTTGTCCTACGAGGCTGCTTCCCTTTTGCAGATTCCCCGCCCCCTTCCTCCTCTGCTCTCATAGATGCCCGAGGGATCAGAGCAGCCGCAGGGGGAGGAGCGATGTCACTTGTAAATACAGAAGCAGCACTTCTGTATTTACAAAGTGACAGTAGCGAGCAGCCTGCATGCTTCCAGCGCCGGAGGTGGCTTAACTCCGGAGGGCAACGCTGGGCTCCTGGAGCGAGCAGCGCAGGGCCCCCCAACAACTGGACCCTGGTCACCTGTCCCTTTTGCCCTGGGTAAACCACTGGGTGCTCGTCCTCGTCTCTGACTTGGGACAGTATAGCACCCAGTCCCACATCAGAGGCATCTGTCTGCACCACAAACTCCTTTGTGAAATCTGGGGTCACGAGCACAGGTTGTGCACAAAGCACTTGCTTCAACATTTGAAATGCCTTCCCTGCCTCAGGACTCCACTTTATCATGACTGACCCTCTATCTTTCGTCACTGGGACTGCAATGGTGGCAAAATTGTGTAAAAAACACCTGTAGTACCGGTGATCCCCAGAAATGCACAAACTTGCTTTTTATTTATAGGTTTGGCCACTTTTGAACTGCCTCAATCTTATTGATCTGAGGTTTGATCAGCACCCACCAATAATGTAGCCAATGTACTTGGCCTCCTCCAAGCCTATGTCACACTTTTTGGGATTGGCAGTGTGTCACGTACCTGATGGTAGAGTCTGGCTTATGCAGTGGGCAACCTCTCTTACTATCTTGATTCAGGAACCCCTGGTAGAGCAGACAGGTGGCTCAGGAGTGCAAGATGACACGAGGGTCGGACTGGGTCATGGTTGGTAGGTGAAGGTCCGCTGAAGCACTCGTGCAGACTGAAGAGTAGTGGTGCAAGCGGGGTCGGTAGCAGGCTGGCGGTGCAGTACAGAAGGAGCAGGCAAGTGGATGGTCAGGTACAGGCAGGGTCGGCAACAGGCGGGCAGCAGAAGTAAACAAGGATCAGGCAAAGACGTGGTCAAGGGCAAGCTGGGGTCGGTGCAGGCAGATAACAAGCAGGTCAAGAATAGCCGGGTCACAGATAACAGGAAGCTTCACTAGAATGGATCACAGGGGGTCACAGGTACCGGAACGCTGTAGAACAGACAGCACCGATTGCAGGGTGCTGTCAGCTTAAATGGCCGTTTGGGAGCCAATGCCGGTGCACACGTGCACAAATGCGTGCACATGCTACGTGCGCCCGTGCACAGGCCTCCTGGTCTGAATTCCAGGGGCAGCGGTGGTCTCCTGACATTGCCCCCCCCCCAAGGGGCAGCCTCCGTATGTCCAACCGGACTTTTAGATATGGGTGATTCCTCCAAAAAGACCTGACAAGTTCTTTGGTGTGAATGCGCCCTTTGGGTTCCTAGGAGCTCTCCTCCGGTCCATACCCCTTCCACTTGATCAGGAATTGAATCGAACCCCCTCTTACTCTGCAGTCGAGGATGGTCTCGATCTCGTACTCCTACTCTCCAACCACTAGAACTGGTTCAGGTGGAGATGTTTTCCTCCCTGGAAAGTGGTCTGTAAGGGCAATTAACATACCTTGTATGCATTATATTTTGCCTGCGCTAATAAGCACACTTTTCAGCGCTTTTGCATAATGCATTTGAGGGCACTCGTGTTAAAGCAAGTAAGACAGACACAAATAGCTTTTCTCACATGGCAAGCTCGCAGGGCAATCCTCGGTGGCCGAGCTTTCAGGCTTTATTTATATGCATCAAACAGGGGTAACAAAGAAACTTGGTGGCTTCACAATCAGCCAATCAGCCTCCAAGGCACAGTCACATGACATGAGCTCAATACAAAACCACCAACCAATGACACACTTGTTTATATTCAAACAATACAATAGAAGAGGCTTGCATGCATGGGGGTTGGCCGGCCTGTATGAGCAACAGCTGTCTCCAGATAACAATGAAAGCCATGTGGAGACATGGCCTTCACAAAACCAATGCGCTATCTCACAGAGGCCCTCCAAGCAAAATGCCATACATGCAAAACCTCGAACTGCCATTACAACGAATCGCTATCAAATACAGCTCTATGAACTATACTCCATAGCGATTATGCTACTGTTCCATTAAAGGGAAAATTATGAAGGAATATAGCTGTAGATTTCTGTCACATTGATCAGATGCGACAGAAAGCTTACAGATCATTATCCTTACATAAAAGGCAATACCTTCCATAACGCAAGTAAACCGCCGCCAAGCAGATCAATCTGTACATAATACAGGGGCCCCCTGATTGACGGTAATACACCCGCGCCACAGAACGTGCATTGCACCTCAAAGATCCGAGCGTTAATCGCTCAGGGCGCCTGCCGGCCGGGATGTTCTGGCGGGTAGCGTGTAGTTATCAAATAATGGAAGGTTTCCATTGTAAATGGCCTTTCCTCAATATCGGTTAAAGCCATATTCGCTGTACACGGAGAATATCGTTAAACCGATACTGGGAGACACTGTGACAATACATAATACACATCCTAAATTTCTACAACATGGTCCTTAATCACAGGTTTGAGAAAAGTGAAGTAGAACACCGGGTGTATACGAAGAGAAGGGGGAATACTCAGCTCATACGCCACCCTATTAATTTTCCTCTTTACTGGAAAGAGTCTGATGAATTTCAGTCCAGGTTTTCTTGAGGGGCAGGACTGTTTTAAATTTTTAGTGGCCAAACAGACTTGATCGCCCGGCTGCAGGTCCAACTCCCCTCGTCTCCCTATATCAAAGGCTCGTTTGTTGCATCTCTGCGTCCGGAATAATGTCTCCTGCAGGAGCTTATTTTCCTCAAGGAAACTGGCAATGTCCTGTACAGCAGGCACCATACTATCTTGCACCAAGTTGGGTAAGAAGGAGGGATGGTCGCCGAGATTCGCTCAGAACAGTGATTGATTGGGGGTATGAACAGAGTTGTTGTAGGCGAATTCAGCTACCGGTAGCAGTGAGACCCAATCGTCTTGGGAAAACGAGGAATAGCAGCGCAGGTGCTGCTCCAGGGTCTGGTTCGTTCTCTCCGTCTGGCCATTAGTCTGTGGGTGGTACACGGAGGAGAACGTCAATTCAATTCCCAAAACAAAGCATAGGGCTTTCCAGACCCGAGACATGAACTGCACTCCACGGTCAGACATATTGTTGGTGGGGATTCCGTGGAGGCAGACAATCTCCCTGATGAAAGTTTCTGCGGTTTGGGTTGCAGAAGGCGTGCCCTTCATGGGGATGAAATGTGCCATCTTAGTAAGGTGATCGACTACTACGAAGATGGTCGATCACCTGAAAAGCTGCAATCTAGCTAGGGATATCGCCCAGAAGAACAGATAATGTATACACAGACTCCGCTAATCTAGTAGAAATGACTATACCAGCTTTTACACAAATAAAAATTGAGATTGAACCAATAACAGCTATGTGGAAATTATCCACATCAACACTTAAACAAAACTCATAAATGTTTGTGAATCATAAGTCCTAAAAAATTTGCAAATTAGCATATTCTGTGCAAAAACATAAATGTAAAATTCGAGCAGTAAGGTGCAGATAACATTAGTTTACATGCGCATGAAGTGATAAAAAGTGTGGGTAAGTTCCAATAGGTATAAAAAGTCCATATAATGTTTATGAACTCTATGAAAGTCCTTCCACCCAGTGTTGATATAGGGAAAAAGAGGAGGAGCCGTGTAGACACCCACAACACGCCAAATAAGAGGACCCTTACCAGAGCCAGGTGACCACCTATCTCTAGTGCTGGTCAGAATAGCAGGCAGATAGCCTTTACAGGCATAATTCCTGGTGTGTTGTCCCCTCTTCTGGTCGCTAAATGGACACGTCACATGCCGGCCTCTTATGCAGAGATTATACGATATAAAAGAAGGAGGGATCCAAATAGTGTAACTCCATATATTTATTAAAATTATAAATGCCAAGTGGCTACTTACAGCATTCCATTAAAAAGGAAAGTTTGCAAAAACAATTGCCGGCAAACAAACAGCACAGGCCGTGCTTCTGGGATCACATGGGGCGCGATGACGTTGATGATTCCCAAACATTTATTAGTTTTGTTTAAGTATTGATGTGGATAATTTCCACACACCTGTTATTGGTTCAATCTCAATTTTTATTTGTGTAAAAGCAGGTATAGTCATTTCTACTAGATTAGCGCAGTCTGTATATACATTAAACTTAATAGCTAGAAGTTCCCTGTCCCCAACATCATAATTTCTCTCCGGGGGTGTCAGCTTCTGAGAGAAGAAAGCAATGGGGTGAAGTGCGGTTTTTGGCCCCCGTCTTTGGGAGAGTACCTCTCCAACTGCCGTCTCAGAGGCGTCTACCTCCAGAATGTAAAGCAGAGCCGAGTCCGGGTGTTTCAGAACTGGAGCAGAGGTGAAGAGCTCTTTGAGCCGCTGGAAAGCTGTTTGGGCTTCAGAAGTCCAGAAGAAGCGGGTGTTTTGCTTTTTCAGCTGGGTGATGGGGGCGATGACTGCAGAGAGAAATTTGCAAAGCCGACAAAGCGTTGCACCGCTTTCTTGTCCGTTGGTGCCGGCCAGTCCACTATAGCTGAGACCTTCTGGGGGTCCATGGTTATGCCCAAGAAAGAGAGGATGAAGCCCATGAATGAGATGCTGGAGCATTCAAATGCGCACTTCTCAGCTTTCGCATATAGCCCATGCTCGCAAAGACGCCTCCACACACTTTTAACATGCCTGTGATTTACAAGATGCTGGAAAGTGGCTGGGGCATTGCAAAGTCCGAACGGCATGACCAAATATTCGTAATGGCCGAACTGGGTTCGGAAGGCCATTTTCCATTCATCCCCTTCCCTAATGTGGATGAGGTTGTAGGCCCCTCGGAGGTCTAATTTAGAAAAGGCGATGGCCGTCTGGAACAAGGGGTAAAGGGTATCGGTTCTTGACCGTAATCTTATTGAGGTATTTGTAGTCGATACAGGGTCTTAAGGTCCTTTTTTTCTACAAAGAATGTCCCGGCCCCGGCGTAGAGGGCCGGATGAATCCTTTCTTCAGATTGTCACCCAAGTAGGCCTTCAGGGCAGCTAGTTCCATTTCAGAAAATGGATAGATTCTGCCAAAGGGTACCTCCGTGCCAGGTAACAACTCGATAGGACATTCGTAAGATCGGTGTGGCGGCAAGACATCCGCCCCTTTTTTGATGGACACATCCAGGAAATCGTGGTATTCCGTGGGAACAGCAAGGTGAATTTCAGAGTCAGGATTAGAATCCAGACATGATACGGTCAAAGGAGGTTCCGAGGGTTGCTGGAAGCTGTGATGGAGGCAGTAGGTGGATTTGAACTGAACGTTGCCAGTGACCCAGTCGATGTGTGGGCAGTGTGCCCGAAGACAAGGGAGACCAAGAATAACAGGGAAAAGAGTGGACGCGATGGTGTCCAATAGCAGAAGTTCTGAGTGACCATCAGGGGTTTGGTTAGGAGAGGAACGGTTTCATGAGTGATGGTGCCAGACTTAATGGTGGACCCATCGGCCAGGCGGATAATCCTCTGATGGGCTTTGGGTTGAGGGGAATCCATTGCTGGGCTGCGAAATTCAGATCCAAAAAGCAGCTGCAGGCTCCAGAGTCTATAATTGCTAGGACTGGGATGTCCCCATCGGGCAGCTGCAGAACGATGGAAAGAACCAGGTGAGTCTTAGGGCTAGGTAGAGATAATACCTCCCCTTTGGTGTCCCCGACTGTCCAGAACCTCCACAATATAGACACAAACCGTGGGACAAACGTCTGGAGGGGAGGAGTACATCAGGATGGCCGACCTTTCGGTGCTGTGTTCCCGCAAGTGGCGGTCGATCTGGGTGGCCAGATCGATCAGGGCATCTAGGGCCAGGGGTATACCCACGCAAGCTAACTCGTCTTTGAGTGGCTCGGAAAGGCCCAACCAAAACTGGGAATGGAGGGCCACGTCATTTCACACGGTGTCGGTGCTCCAGCGCTGAAACTCAGACACATAGTCCTCCTTTGTACTGTGGCCTTGTTGGAGCGCATGGAGCGCAGCTTCTGGAGTGGCAGCTTGGTGAGTGTCCTCATATAACCGAGCCATCACCAGGAAGAAACGTGCAAGGTCAGTGGTTTCTGGGGTCTTCTGCTCTAGTAGCCGGTGAGCCTAGGCCTGGAGGAGGGATATGACCAGTCCCACTTTGGTGGCCTCTTGGGAGAAGGTGCGGGGTTGGAGAGCAAAAAATAGTTCACAAGAAATGCGAAAAGCCCGAAATTCCTTACGGTCCCTGTGAACCGTTTGGGTGAAGGCACCTCGGGTTCCGTAGGCAATTTGATGATGGTGTAAAGAGGAGGCTGGTTGGACCCGGATACGGGTGGTGCAGAGAGCTGCAGACTCGGACATGGCTGTCCATTACTGTCACGTAACTGATGGTAGAGTCTGGCTTATGCAGTGGGCAAGCTCTCTTACTATCCTGATTCAGGAACCCCTGGTAGAACAGACAGGTGGCTCGGGAGTGCATGGTGGCATGAGGGTCAGACTGGGTCACGGTTGGTAGGTGAAGGTCCACTGAAACACTCGTGCAGACTGAAGAGTAGTGGTGCAGGCCGGGTTGGTAGCAGGTTGGCGGTGCAGTACAGAAGGAGCAGGCAAGTGGATGGTCAGGTACAGGCAGGGTCGGCAACAGGCGGGCAGCAGAAGTACACAAGGATCAGACAAGGACGTGGTCGAGGGCAAGCCAGTGTTGGTGCAGGCAGATAACAACAAGCAGGTCAAGGATAGCCAGGTCACAAATAACAGCAAGCTTCACTAGAACGCATTACAGGGGGTCACATGTACCAGAACGCTGTAGAACGGATAGCACCGATTGCAGGGTGCTGTCAGCTTAAATGGACATTTGGAAGCAAATCCCAGCCTGAATTCCAGGGCCAGCGGTGGTCTCCTGACACAGTGAGTCCTGCTTTCCTAAGGGAATCCACTACTGCTTGCACCCGGTGCAAATGAGATTCCCAATCTGGGCTGTGGATGACTACATCGTCCAAATAGGCAGCTGCGTATTGGCGATTTGGTCTTATCCATCATTCTCTGGAATGAGGCAGGAGCACCATGCAAGCCAAAAAAAAATGTGCTGATAGTGGAAGGACCCCTCGGGGGTAGAAAACACAGCTTTCTCTTTGGCAGACTGTGTGAGGTGTATCTGTCAATAACCTTTAGTCAGATCTAAAGTAGTTAGGTACCGGGCCCCTCCCAAACTGTCAAAAAGCTTGTCGACCCGAGGCCTTGGGTATGCATTGAATTTAGACACTGTCAGGAATACCACATGCAGGCATCCAGCAGGGATGATCAGATCAGTTGGCTGCACTTAAAGGAATTAGGACCAGAGAAGTGAGTGAGAAAATATATATATTTATTATGATGAAGACACACTTCCCAAAACCAACACCAGTAAACCATAAACAATACAAAAGAAAAACGTAACACAGCAACCCAAGTATGGACACTTAACTAACTATCTAACTATATGAAAGTGAGAAAAACACATATAAGCAAACAGGACAGGACACAAGGTAAGGGGAACAGGGAGCCATGTACTTGGGCAGAAGGAGAGAAGTGGGTGCAGGAAGTTGGTAACAGGTCTCAGGATCGGGATCAGGATTCAGGATCAAGGACAGGACCGGGTCAGACTCAGGCATGGACATGGCTTGCAGACAAAATACTGAAGCAGGGGACCAAGGTGTAAGGCGGGCTTATATACCTCCATCAGTCCTATCAAGTGCAGCCTAATTACCTGTGTGGTTCTTCTTCTGGGAGACACCCACTGTTGGTCAACAGAACTATACCCATTGGTTCTAAACACAACAGTGCCACCAGCGGGAGACCCAAGCAATGACACAGGTCCTGACAGTTCCTGGCTTAAGGAGCAGCCTCCGGACGCTCCATTCTGCCTTTAGCCTGACAGTCCATATGGGTGCGGGAAAAGTCTAGACTTCTTTGCACTCTTCAGGCCAGAGTCTTTTAACCCACAGGGGGGCGTGCCCCCTGAGTCGGGTAATAGATCATGCGCCCCACCGCCAGGGTCTGGAAGTTTGGGGCTGGTAACAAAAACTAGCTGGGCAGCTGGAATGGAACCGGAGGAGGCAGACAACACATGGGCATCAGAGTCAGTCTGGGCATCAAGCAGGGGAGAATCAGTGGCAAGCTGGGCATCAGGCAAGAAAGCATCAACAGGCACCGGATTAGCAGGCTGGGCAGTAGGAACCAGATCAACAGGCACTGGGTCATCAGGCACTGGATCAGTGGCCACCGGGTCATCAGGCACTGGATCAGCGGGCATTGGATCAGCAGGCACCGGGTCTTGAGGCAATGGATCAGCTGGCAGTGGGTCATCAGGCACTGGATCAGTAGGAACCAGATCACCAGGCACTGGATCAGCAGGTACCGGGCATCAGGCACTGGATCAGAGGGCACCAGGTCATCAGGCACTGGATCAGCGGGCACTGAGTCATGAGGCACTGGATCAATGGGCACTGCTGCTTTATCAGGCACCGGTTCATCAGGCTTTGGAGCAGTGGGCACCGGGTCATCAGGTTGGGCAGCAGGCACCAGATCACCAGGCTGGGCGGCAGGCACCGGGTCATCCGTCACCAGATCAGCAGGCTGTTAGAACCCTTCTTTAATCTAATATCTAATATTTCTGTATTAACAATACTAACCAGTATAAATGTGTTGGATCTTGAGAATAATTTAGATATATATATATATATATTTTATCTCTTCTATATTTGGAAAAGTAACACATATAGTTTATAATTTGTATTTAAAGTTATATTAAAATGTTTTAGTTGCAAGCATTCCTTTGGAAGTTTACACATGGAAATAATTAGGAGTTAGTTCTCTTATCCTTCCCCAATCCCAAGGGTATAAGGTTTCAAATGTCTAAAGATGCATAGAGATTGGAGTATGGTTTATTTAAGAATATAAGTTCTTTATACTATGATATTTCTTTATTAAGATATTAAGTGAAGGACCTTTCATATGAATATATACACATATTGATGTATGTAACATTATTTGATTTAGAGGATAGAAAAAGTTATATTGTATAAGAATATGGTTGTAAATATTGTTTTTGCCCATCCCCCAGGTTCAACATAGCTGTGTATTGAATTTCAGTGGGCATCTCCTCAGGGAGGGGGGTCGTTAGACTGAAGTTTAGGCTGAAACATTGATTAATTTTGGTGGAACTACAACTAACTTTAAACCAACCCTTTTTAGGAAGGAGGGGGCTTTTTGAGTAGAAGTTTTTGAACAGAGAATTAGGAGATTCAGATTGCTTGCTAACACATGAGGAAGCTGTTTATTTAGCTTCTCTCACACACACACAGACATGCACATTTGATTTTATACACAATCTTCATGTCAAGAATTTAACTATATTATTGATATTATTTTTACAGTGTGCATTGTAATATTGTTCTTGTAATGTTTTACCATTTTATTATTAAAACCATTTTTGAGTTTTTACAGAAGAACTGAACGGACTTTCTTGGGACTTTTCTCACCAATATAAGTTACAGAATATCGAGAGAATATTCTCATATTTAACATTGCCGCCCCAGCCAGTTTCGCTTTGTCCGAATATCAAACATTTTTGACTTTTTTCTTCCTTCACCTTGAAGAGGAGGGAAAGGCTGCATTGTCAGCAAAATATGAATTCAAACTTTCAGGAGAAATAAAAGCAGCAGATGAACTTTCGGGCATCAACGAATGAACCTAGAACCTAGAAAGTGGGTGAAAACTGTTCGCAAATGCAAGAGAACCCTTGATGACGTAATTTCCCGCCAAGAGAGGGAAGGCGCATTACATGAAGAAAGTCCGTCCTAAATTGGTAAGTGATGAATTTTATTGATGAATTATCTAGTGAGAATAAATTAGAATTAAAAAATCTGTCAAAATTTGGTAAAGATGGTGAATTGTGGCGATACATGTTCAATGAATGCTTACAGGCAAATAGTAAGATACAGAAATCTAAATTTTCTCTTAAGAGATTCAGGAAACAGGTTAGAAATGTAATGAAGCTAGTTAAAGTTTTTAACACAATGATATTAGACGTTCCTACTAGGAATGTTATTTGCACAGAAGAGATGACACTGCCTCAGCAAGGTAACAGTTTATGTAGTAATTGTCCGATTTTGGCTGAGCAAATAGATGAATTGCAAAGTTCAATTCAAAGAAAAGATTTTCAGTGGTCTGAAATACAGAATGTAAAAATTATTTCTGTAAATTCTAAAGGAGAGACAGGCAAGAGTTCAGATGTTAAACAGAAGTTTTGTTTACCAGATATGCGGTCTACAGAAATTGATTTACATGACCATGAAACATTGATCAAAAGAAAAATAAATGATAAGGCCGCAGATTTAAATAATAAAATATTTGATCAGTTCATGAAGATAGCTAAAGAGATACCGCCTTATGATGAGAATAAGAATGTTGTGGATAATGCAGAGAATTTTGAATTACATTCTGAAAGATTTAACTTAAATGAAGAAAATAAGAATATTTGTTTCAAGATATGGCTGCCCTGTAATTATAGCCAGCAGTTCAAACCACAAACAGTACCTGATGGACAAACAATGCACTGCAATGAGTCAGGCAGATTAAAACAATTAATCAGTTTTTACACAGGAGAAAGAGACCCTACTACAGAAATATTTGATTTTTTACAAGTTTCAATAGATGATGATCCATTTATTTTTCTGAGGAAGTTTGAAAAGGTATATAGATTTGTTTTTGGAATTGCACAAGACAATACGTCTGTTGCCATGATTTCAGCTTTCATAAGGAAATTTACTTTTTTAGATCCAGCTTCTGCTGTTTTGGCTACTCAGAAACAAAGTTTACAAGAAGTCGCAGAGATTATTGATACAGTTAGAAGGCAAATTAAGTTGACCCGACAAAAGCAAGATGGCAATCACAGGGTTGCCACATGTATGGCCACACCCAATCATGATGAGAGACACGTCACAGGCAGAACCAAAGTTTCAGAGCAGACAGGAAATGCTATTTGCTATTACTGTATGAAAATTGGCCATTTGAGAAGACATTGTTTACAATATAAATTAGATTCACAAAGAAAACTGTGGGAATTAGAAAATGAGAAAACTTCTGAGCAATCTATTCATCCGTGTTCAGACAATGGGTTGATTGAAACGCCTTATGCCTCAGAAGTCACACAGATCAGTACACTGACTGTTAATGACAGTTCAATCAATATGACAAACAATGATGTCACTGACAGAGATGGTTTACTTCCATTGCCAAAATCAGGATTAAATGAAGTTTTAATCCCTCCAACATTAAATTATGTTGCTCCAATTTTATTGGATGAAAGTGGAAGACCATATATACAAGGTCTACTGAATGGTAGGAAAGCTAAATGGTTAATAGTTTTAGGAGCTGAACTCAGTTTAACTAAACACAAATTACCTGTGAATATTGATGCTCCAAAATGTCATTTAACTGGTTTTAGTGGAAAAGAAAATGTAATTGCAACAAAGGCTTATAATGTGATTTTTGAGATTCCAGGACTTCTGAAAACTAACATTGACATCTGGTGTTGTCCAGGTGCAGAGAATATTCTTGGCATGGATGTGATTAGCAAACTAGATTGGATTATTGATTTAAGTAATTCTACTATATGGAAAGATTCATCCAGGCCCAAATCTGTGTTCATTGATCCTTCCATGTATAGTAACATTGGAACAATTGGTTTGATCACATAAAAATCTTTGGAGTCAGACTAAAATGGAAGCAGGCTTGCTTAAAGATATTGAAGTGAATATTGAAGGTAGAGACCTTAACCACTTCCCGCCCGGCGTATAGACGAATGACGTTCGGGCGGGGGGTTCATTATCCTGACTGGACGTCTATTGACGTCCTCAGGATAATCCGCGATCGGTGGTGCCGTGGGTCAGTCTGACCCACTGCATTACCGACCGAGGTAAAAGGCTTCGATCCGAAGCCTTTTACCATGTGATTAGCCGTGACCAATCACGGCTGATCACAGTGTAAATAGGAAAAGCCGTTTATCGGCTTTTCCTCTGCTCAGGTCTGAAGACCTGAGCAGCGGAGAGCCGATCGGCTGCTCGCCTGATGAGGGGGGGCTGCGCTGAACGTTTATCAGTGCAGCCACCCTCAGGATCACCACACTGGACCACCAGGGAGCCTGCCCAGGACCACCAGGGAGCCCCCCCAGACATCACAAAGAGGCCGCCTAGGACCACCAGGGAAGGACCACAGAGGCCGCCCAGGACCACCAGGGAGCCCCCACTAGACCACCAGGTAAGGGCAATATTGTGCACTGTAGGGATGGCACTGTGCCCATGTATGATGCCTGCCAGTGCCATCCCTAACAGTGCTTGTTGCACCAGTGCCTACCACTGCCAACTATAAGTGCCCACCTGTGCCACCTATCAGTGCCCACCTGTGCCACCTAAAAGTGCCACCTATCAGTGCCCATCAGTGCCCACCTGTGCCACCTAAAAGTGCCGCCTATCAGTGCCCATCAGTGCCGCATATCAGTGCCACGTATCAGTGCCCGTCAGTGTTGCTTGTCAGTGCCGCCCGTCAGTGCCCATCAGTGCTGCCTATGTGCCCCATCATCAGTGCAACCTTATCAGTGCCACCTCATCAGTGCCAATCTGTACTGCCTCATCAGTGCCCGTCAGTGTAGCCTCATCAGTGTCCATCAGTGTAGCCACATCAGTGCCCATCAGTGAAGGAGAGAATGTACTTTATACAAACTTTTGTGACAGAAACAAAGAAAAAAATTGTTTTTCAAAATTTTCAGTCTTTTTTTTTATAGCGCAAAAAATAAAAACTGCAGGGGTGATCAAATACCACCAAAAGAAAGCTATATTTGTGGGAACAAAAGGATAAAAACTTTGTTTGGGCACAACTTCGCACGACCGCGCAATTCTCATTCAAATCGCAACAGCACTGAAAGCTGAAAATTGGTGTGGGTGGGAACTGTTCTAAGTGCATGGTACTGAAGTGGTTAAACCCCAAATTCATTGTAAGTTACCACAAGAGTCGATAGGTCCAGTTTCTGCCATTATGCAAGAGGTTTTACAACAAGGAATATTAAAGAAAGCAAAATCAGTTGTAAATAACTGTATTTGGCCTATCAAGAATGCTGATGATTCGTATTCCTTATCAGTTGATTTAAGATCACTGAATAAATGCATTACAAATAACAAACCCGTTGTTCCTGATTTAAATTTAATGTCACACCTGGATGCCAAGGCCAACGTATTTTCTGTACTGGAGGTTTTGAATAGTCATTTTTCAGTACCATTAGCTAAAAGCTGTCAATATAAACTTGCTTTAAGCTTTGATAAAGAAACCTATGCATTCACTAGCGTAATCCCAGGATTGGACATTAGTGACAGTATAGTGCATGAGTGTTTAGGAAAAGTATTATCAAAATTTTCTAGGCCAGAATGTATTTTCCAGCATGTGGACAAATTTTTGCTGACTTCACAAAGTATAGAGGAACATATTACTCTTTTGTCTGAGTTATTTACTTTGTTACAAACAGCAGGATTGAAGCTGAACACAGAGACAGTTCAGTTGATGAAAAGTCAAGTAGCATTCCTTCATATGCAAATTAGTCATGGACAGAGACAACTGTTGCAGTTCCAACAACTCACAGGGCATTGCATAATTTTTTGAGTGAAATAAATAATTGCAAAGAATTTGTACAGAGATATAATGTCAAAGTTAAACCATTATTGGATCTTTTGAGACAAAAAGATGTTGTGTTTGACCAATGGGGTCAAGCCCAGACAGATGCCTTTGAAATGTTGAAAAGGGATGTGCAGAATGCTCCCTCATTGAATACAGTTGAATGTTGTTCTTCCATTCCTTTTGTATTGCAAACTGATGTATTTGAAAATTCTATTTCAATGACTTTATCCCAATTAAAAGAAGGTGATCAGAAAATAATAGGCTTCTTCTCAAGAGGTTTGACAAATATGGAAAAGACGTTTGATGGACATATTAAGCTATTAAGTGTTTATTTTGCAGTCAAAGTAACAGAAAACATTAGGAGATCTAGTAAGATCATATTACAGACATCTGATCCATCGCTAAAACTTCTAGAGGAAATGAGTTCAGGAAAATTATGTGAAAAGTATTCCCCATTCTTTAAAACTTTGCAATCTAAATCTATACAGGTAAATCTGGTAACAGAACATTTTCAGCAATCAGCAATCTACACAAACTGATGTTTGTATAAACGCATCTAAGAAATCTGTAAATGGTGTTTTTAGAACAAGTATTGAGACAGGCTTTGAGCCAGTATTTGTTGATGTTATCAAATTTCGTTCAGCAGGTCGTCCTATGTGGTATTCTAAGAATAGTTATGCTATTCAGCAAAAATTCTACAGAAAATGTTGAAATGGAAGATGTTAAAAGTTACAGTACAGCACGCATGACTCTAAAATTAAAGAAGGAAAATGAATGGACACAGTCTAATTCAGAACTTTCGGGTTGATTTGAATTTGGTATTATTAAAGTTCATGAGAACACATATTCAAGTCATGACCAAAAGGAGAAATTGCGTCCTGTAATATTTAAGATTCACAGTATATTCGCATAAGAGTAAAGGCCATTTTAAAGAAACTAGAACAATGCAAGTAATTAGAAATGTTATTATCAAAATATGTCTTCCATGTCTTGATTAAAATGCTAAGATTGTGATATGTAAAATGAATAATTAAATGAAGGTATATCTTAACCAATGAAATATTATCAATACCAAAATAATGATACTGCATTTTTTGTTACAGGAAATGACTTATGAGTTATGAATAGAAAAGCTATCTAATGTTTCTAGACCTTCCAGATGAAAAACAAACCCAATGAAGTTTAAGAATATCTATTCTGGGAGAAGATTGGACACAATAGTTTCATTCATCATAATTGTTGTCTTTTTATGTACAATAAAGTTTTTTCAACTTTACAGAGTACAGGAAGAAGAAAAAGAAGAAGATAAAGAAGTCTCAAGACCTTTCATAAAAGAGGAATTAAAAAAAAACCAAAAAAAAATTGACTTTTGACTACTGATGAAATAATTTATCCATCGGATATAATGCAGTTTTATATATACATTTTAACGTGACAAGATATGTTTTTCATATCAAGAAGAGATGTTTTACGCAGTAATTTTAACAATCACATGGTGTATACTTTTAAGATTGAAAGGGTTAAACCTCTTTACAATAGAGTCACTTTAGTTAGGAGGGACATCTGGTGTTAATTAAGATAAGAATACCTTTCTTTCTAGAAGTACATATAGACAAGTTAGGAACTTTACATTGTAATTTTTATTTTTAAAATCATTTCACATATATGAATGATTTTAAGTTAGGAAACATATTTTATGTTTAGATTTTGACAAGGTTATTTAAAAAGATTTATGGATTATAGAACTTTATGCTAAACACATTTTGGAGGGAAAAGTATGAAACATTTATTTTGAAGTGACACCTATGCTTCAAAGTACTACAGTGTTTTATTTGTTAATTAGTGTATTAAGGGGATCGATTATTTGGTAAAAGAAAATAATAAGGGTGAAATATTTTATAATATACGAAACAAAAAGGTTTATCAAGTTTGCTTTTCTTATATAGAATCATAATTGAAGGTATATATTCAGATCAATTATTTTAAGATCCAAAAAGTATGTATGGATACGAATGTGACGCGTTTGAAGTGTTTATGAAAGGAAGATAAGAAAATTATTATTTTATCATTTTGAGAGGGAAATGTTAGAAGCCTTCTTTAATCTAATATCTAATATTTCTGTATTAACAATACTAACCAGTATAAATGTGTTGGATCTTGAGAATAATTGAGATATATATATATATATATATATTATCTCTTCTATATTTGGAAAAGTAACACATATAGTTTATAGTTTGTATTTAAAGTTATATTAAAATGTTTTAGTTGCAACTATTCCTTTGGAAGTTTACACATGGAAATTATTAGGCGTTAGTTCTCTTATCCTTCCCCAATCCCAAGGGTATAAGGTTTCAAATGTCTAAAGATGCATAGAGATTGGGGTATGGTTTATTTAAGAATATAAGTTCTTTATACTATGATATTTCTTTTTTAGGATATTAATAAGTGAAGGACCTTTCATATGAATATATACACATATTGATGTATGTAACATTATTTGATTTAGAGGACAGAAAAAGTTATATTGTATAAGAATATGGTTGTACATATGGTTATTGCCCATCCCCCAGGTTCAACATAGCTGTGTATTGAATTTCAGTGGGCATCTCCTCAGGGAGGGGGGTCGTTAGACTGAAGTTTAGGCTGAAACATTGATTAATTTTGGTGGAACTACAACTAACTTTAAACCAACCCTTTTTAGGAAGGAGGGGGCTTTTTGAGTGGAAGATTTTGAACAGAGAATTAGGAGATTCAGATTGCTTGCTAACACATGAGGACGCAGTTTTTTTTAGCTTCTCTCTCACACACACACAGACATGCACATTTGATTTTATACACAATCTTCATGTCAAGAATTTAACTATATTATTGATATTATTTTTACATTGTGCATTGTAATATTGTTCTTGTAATGTTTTACCATTTTATTATTAAATCCATTTTTGAGTTTTTACACAAGAACTGAATGGACTTTCTTGGGACTTTTCTCACCAATATAAGTTACAGAATATCGAGAGAATATTCTCATATTTAACACAGGCACAGAGTCATCAGGCTGGGCACCAAGCACCGTGTCATCCGTCACTAGATCAGCAAGCATCGGGTCATCAAGCTGGGCAGCGGGCATCGGAACAGCAGGCTGGGCAGCGGGTACTGGAACAGCAGGCTGGACAGCAGACACGGCGGCAGGCACTGGAGCAGCAGGCTGGACAGTGGGTACTGTAAAAGCAGGCTGGGCAGCAGGCACGGCAGCAGGCACTGGAACAGCAGACTGGGCAGCGGGGACCGGAACAGCAGACTGGGCAGCGGGTACTGGAACAATAGGCTGGGTAGCAGGCATGGCAGCGGGCACCGGAACAGCAGGCTGGGCAGCGGGCACTAGAACAGCAGGCTGGGCAGCGAGCACTTTAACAGTAGGCTGGGCAGCAGGCATGGCAGTGGAATCAAAACAGCAGGCTGGGTATCAGGAACAGGGACCACCAAGCAGGGCAACAGGAAAAGGATTCAGAACACAGGAAAACCTCCCTCCGAGGGGGGAGGGAGAACGGAAGGGCTCAAAAAATATAAACTCAATTTAGAGAAATAGCAACAATCCACTCAGGGATGCATAATTAATTAACCCTGGGGCTACAATGGTGAAAAAGACATAGACTGAACAAAAAAGAATGGATAGCACAGAGAGCTATCCAAAAGTCACCATAGAGGTAGCCACTGGGATGTAAAAATGTAAAAAGGAAAACCAAGCAAGAAAAAATGAATAATTGTAAATTTTATTTGGAAAAACTGCTTACAACTGAATATACACACAGTGTAAAGCATGGATAAAAACCAGTCTAGGACCACCACCATTGACAACGTTGTCAAACTCAGAAACTATAAAGACAAAATTGAATTAAATATAAAACATAGAGGTTTCCTCAGAGCCATACACGTGAGGGCCTTCCAAAATGGAATTGCCCTCTAACCTGAATGGTTACAGGAAAAGGATCAGTGAGGTTAAATTGAGGTCAAAGCCAGCAAAGAGTCCATAGGGCCAATCTGGGTGGTGGACAGAGAACCAGTACAGGTGGGATAGTGACAGGTCAGTCAGAAGCAGAAGGTCCAATTTTCATGGGCTAAACCAAGGTGGCATGTGTGGTGGCAGGCCTGGCTGGAGCAGTTGGAACCATGGTGGGTTGAATTAAAGTGGCTGGTGTGGAGGCAGACTGGAGCAGATTGGCTGGTGTGGAGGCATACTGGAACAGATTGGTTGTTGTGGAAGCAAACTGGTGCAGATTGGCTGGTTGGAATGCAGGATTCAATAGTGGTAGGATTGTGCGGGTTGGGAAAAACATCCTTTTCTTTTTAGGTTTAGCCACTGCAATTCTGTATGTAAAGGCAGGGCTGTAAGTAGTGGGTGCAACTGATGGAGATGAAGAGCGGGAGGATGGTAATGGGATATTAGTGGGATTGTTGCAGGCAGTGGAGAAAAGGTAGGTGGGTTAAAGGCAGGGTATGTGCATCAGGTGGAAACAGGGTACTGATATGTAGTTGGAAGCAGGGTGTATTGGGCTGCAACTGTGGTTGCTATGGGTGATGCAGAAAAAGACATTTCAACAGACAGGTGTCTAGCCACAGGGCTGGGTGGTTGCAGGCTGACAGAGGCTGGGTGCAATATTTTTTTTACCATGCCTGTAATAATGGTTGCACAAATTTAATTTGCATACTGCCTGTCTGACCAGAGATTGCACTGAGTCATAATCCAATAACTGAACCAAGAATTCCACCTGAGCCACTCTAAAAGGAGGGGAATAATCATCACCACCACTAAGAACACTAGACAAAGCCAACTCAGCACAGATTTGAATTAGTGGCTGAATCTCTACAAACAAAAAAACTGCCTTGGTCAACAAAAGAGTGAGCCAGACGGATGAATTCCAACAATTGCTCCCTAGTCTGCTCTTTCAAAATCTGGCGGCAATAATCCCTGTCTTCTGTTGCAAGCAGTGAGAAATACAAAATCTCCTCAGAATGCAGCTTGCAGCAATTAGCAAGTGCTCAGACCTGATTCCCAGGTGCAGCCAATCTGATTGTATGGGCTTTAGTATTATGTCAGGAATACCACATGCAGGCATCCAGCAGGGATGATTAGATCGGTTGGCTGCACTTAAAGGAATCAGGACCAGAGAAGTGAGTGAGAAAATATATGTATTTGTTATGATAAAAACACACTTCCCAAAACCAACACCAGTAAACCATAAAGAATACAAATGAAAGAAGAACGCAACACAGCAACCCAAGTATGAACACCTAACTATCTAACTAACTATAGGCAAGTGGGGAAAACACATATAAGCAAACAGGACAGGACACAAGATAAGGGGTACAGGGAGCCAGGTACTGGAGTAGAAGGAGAGAAGAGGGAGCAGGAAGCAGGTAACCAGTCTCAGGATCAGGATTTAGAATTCAGGATCAAGGACAGGACCGGGTCAGACTCAGGCAGGGACACGGCTTGCAGGCAAAATACTGAAGCACTGGACCAAGGTGTAAGTTGGACTTATATACCTTCAGCAGTCCTATCAGGTGCAGCCTAATTACCTGTGTGGTCCTTCTACTGGGAGACACCCACTGGTGGTCAACAGAACTAC
This sequence comes from Glandirana rugosa, assembly GCA_018402905.1. Classification (NCBI taxonomy): domain Eukaryota; kingdom Metazoa; phylum Chordata; class Amphibia; order Anura; family Ranidae; genus Glandirana; species Glandirana rugosa. The sequence goes on along the minus strand of BLSH010485886.1, from coordinate 1,127,091 downwards.
ACCCATTGGTTCTAAACACAACAGTGCCACCAGAAGGTGACCCAGGCAATGACACGGGTCCTGACAGACACACTGTTCAACTTCCTGAAATCATTACAAAACCTTATAGTTCCAACTGGTTTTGGAACCAACACTATGGGACTTGATCGGTCACTGTGGGACTCCTCTATCATGTCCAGCTCTAACATATTCTTTATTTCATATTGCAACTGCTTCACGTCTAGCCTCTTGTATTCTATAGGGCTTTACATTTACGCGGACACCTGGTTCAGTAATTATGTCACACTGTATAACTGTGGTCAGTGCGGGCAGGTGAGAGAATAAGTCTCTGTTCTTACTCACAAATTCTTTAACGTCCTTCTGTTGGGCCACTGACAAGGTTTCAGTTAGGGGTACTTCAGGTGTCACGGGGGCCACGTCCTTTTGGGGGGTTGGCATTGCCAATAAATCTCTCTGTCCTTCCAAGGTTTCAAGACATTAACTTGATATATTTGCTCGGGTTTCCTTTTCCCTGGCTCGTAAACTTTGTAGTTTACCTCCCTTACTCTTTCCATAATTTCAAAGGGACCTTGCCACTTTGCTAGTAATTTACTCTCAACGGTGGGGGCTAGTACCAGCACTCTATCATACAGTAGTTCAAAAGGGGAGGAACCTGTAGATGCCTGTGGCACCTCCCATATGGCAAACATGAGGTATGGCAGCAAAAAATCCCAATTTCTCCCATCTTTGTCCATCACCTTTTTAACATACTTTTGAGCTTTTTGTTAAATCTCTCCACAAGACCATCAGTTTGCGGGTGGTAGACAGAGGTACGGAGATGGGAGATTTTGAACAACTTACACAATTCTTTAGTGACTTGGGACATGAATGGGGTGCCTTGGTCCATCAATATTGCTTTTGGAATACCCACACGACTAAATATCTAGACAAGCTCTTTGGCAATAGTTTTAGCTCAGGTATTACGCAAGGCAATGGCTTCAGGATATCGCGAGGCATAGTCCATTATTACCAGTATGTGCTGATGGCCCTGGGCAGACTTTACTACTGGTCCCACCAGATCCATGCCAATTCTTTGAAAAGGCACTTCAATGATTGGTAATGGTACCAACGGACTGCGAAAATGGGGCAATGGCGCAGAATACTGACACTCTGGACATGGCTCACAATATTCTTTGACATCTGCATATAACCCGGGCCAAAAGAATCTCTGAGTTATTCTCTCCTTGGTCTTCTCTATACCCAGATGCCCCCCCATTATATGACCTCCTCCTCCCCTTGCTTTACCACCTGATACAGCACGTTTTTTTAAGAGCCATGTAAGGAATAGACACCCCTATATTATGTTCAACAGGTTCCACATGTACCATTTTAATGTTTTCTCTGGCTCTATTGAGTGTGGCGTTGTTTAGTTAAAATCATCTTTTCTGACCTCTAAGTCAGGCACCACATTCTGTCCACTCTCACAATTAGAGTCAATTCCTTGTTCATTAACCTACAGCTGGGGTCTGGATTCCAGCTCCTCCTGCTCCCCAGCCATTACAGAAAAAGAAAAAGGATCTTCCCTTTCCTTGGACACGCCAACAGTTTTCCTTTTAATTTGGTAATCAAAAGGGTCTGGTGTGAGTTCCAGTGTTTCCTCAGCAGGGGGAGCTCTGTCCTCCTGGCTCCTTTTGTTTTCCCATAAGCTCCAAAAGTGGGAAAAAACCTCTCCCCACTAGGACTTCATGAAGCAGTGAGGGTACCTCCCCCAGTGAATCACTATGCCCCAAGGGGTATCAATCTCAACAACAGCAGTCTGGTAGTCACGTGTGTCACCATGTATGCAAATAACCCCAATAGTGCTAGGGTATAACTTTGCAGGATTTACACAGTCACCACACTACCAGAATCTAGCAGTCGTGACTGGCTTTCCATCAACTGAAATCACACACATTTGTTTTTCCATGCGTTCCTGAAATGTTGCAGTACATGCCACCTGTGCAAAAAGAGACATGCGTTTTTTTCAAGTAAGCATTATCACATTGCATTGGTTCATCATTTAGGGTACAGTTAGCAACAATATGACCAATATGAACAATATGACCAAACGCATGGCAGTGATAACGTTTTATATTTTCTGTACCCAGTCCTCTAAACAGCCTCAGAGACCTTCCTGACCTATTTGGCCAGTCTCCAGGTCCTGAGCCCATAGTCTCATTATTTGTAGCAACAGTCTTGTAATATTTCCCCACGCCCTTGAACCATGGAACAGTCTTACCGGATCCTCCAGGTACTTTTTCACCCCTAGAGACATTGGAGTGGGGCACAGATGGGTAGCAGTCTTAGGGTCCCCATGGCTGACCCATTTGCTTAAAGAGGCAGGGAGCGCCCACAAATAATGGTCCATGACCACGCACTTCACAATCTTAGGGTCTGTCAAAGTCTCTGGCTGCAGCCATTTCTTGGTGAGGTGTATCAAGTCAAACATTTAGAAGCGGGGTGGCTTGTCAGTACTGTCTTTATGACCAGCGATGCACCCATTGAGCCCGGACTGCAATGGTGACCCCCATGTGCGCAAGCATCTCGGATTTTAGTATCTCATAATCCTGGGCAGCCTCTAATTCCAGGTCATAATAGGCCTGTTGGGGTTCTCCTGTCAGAAAGGGCGCTAGCAGTCCTGCCCATTGCTCTTTTTGCCATCCTTCTCAAACAGCGACTCTTACAAAAGTTGCTAGCTACGCTTCCACATCATCTGCAGATGTCATCTTCTGCAGGAAATAGCTGGCATGCACCATTTTCTGTTCCACCGGTAAAGGACTCGCAGACCCCTTCTTTAATTCCACCAGGGCCTCCACAAACTGGCGATTCGTCTCCTGCTGGGCTGCAATGGCCAAGCGAATTACCTCATGCTGCTGGCGATTTGCCTCCTGCTGTGCTGCAGTGGCCTGTGCGATCTGGCAATTGGTTTCCTGCTGCTGACTGTTTGCTTCCTGTTTCTGGTGATTGTTCTCCTGCTGGGTTGCAGTGGCCTGCAACAGGGCTTTTAATACATCCTCCATCTTTCCACTTGTTCACATCCTCCATCATGTGTGAGGGATTAGCTCAATGGGGATCACCTTCCCTGGGAAAAAAGGTAGTTCAAACGGCAGGTTTTCTTAAACTGGTGACAGGTACTCGGGTACTTTGATGGGCTTGGAGACAGGTACTCGGGTATTCTGATGGGCTGGTGACAGGTACTTGGGTACTTTGATGGGCAGGTGACAGGTACTCGGGTACTCTTATGAGCTGATGACAAGTACTCGGGTACTTGGGTACTCTGATGTGCTGGTGACAAGTACTCGGGTACTCTTATGGGCTGGTGACAGGTACTCAGATACTTTGATGAGCTGGTGACAGGTACTCGGGTACTCTGATGGGCTGGTGACAGGTACTCGGGTATTTTAATGGGCAGGTGACAGGTGCTCGAGTACTTTGATGGGCTGGTGACAGGTACTCGGGTACTTGGGTACTCTGATGGGTTGGTGACAGGTACTCGGGTACTTTGATGGGCTGGTGACAGGTACTTGGGTACTTTGATGGGCTGGTGACAGTTACTCGGGTTATTTGATAGGCAGGCGACAGGTACACTTGTACTTTGATGGGTAGATGACAGTTACTCTGATGGGCTGTGACAGGTACTTTGATGGGGTGGTGACACAACCTCTTTATTACTGGGGGGGCAATTAGTGTGCTTCGTGTACACGGTAAGCGGTAACAAGCTATTGCCACAATCTTCTTCTCACACACGATTTAATTTGCTCTTTAGCCTGATCGGGGCTGGGCTTTGTCCGAGGGAAAAGCCTCAACCCCTCAATCTGCGCCCCCTACCCCGGGGGCGTGCACGAGCGACATGAACACGGATCCTGGAAATGACCAGCTGTGATTGGACACAGCTGGTCGTGTTGTAAATAGCCAATTTTATTGGCGCTTTCCTCTGATCGTGAATGGGCTAAGTCCCAGGGGACACACCCAATCCCCAATCGCCGCGCTGCAGGCCCCCAGGGGCCCGCAGTAGCGGCCAAATACAGAGAACGTCATATGACGCCCACCCAGGTTGGAAGATCCCATCTGTGGACGTCATATTACTATAGCCCGGTATTGAAGGGGTTAAATACCTAGGGTCAGCCTAGCTGGGGAGGAGTTGTCGGGTGGAAGTACTGGAAGATGGAGTGCTAGCTGCCGTGCTAGTGCTGTCGTGGCCTTTGAGGGAGCTCTCCTGTCCGGGGGGTGAACTTGGGCCTGGAGCGCGGGAGTGGAAGGGGTCCTTCTTACAACCCACAGGGGGTCCTGACCAGGAGCAGGGTGGACAGTGGAACATACTGCCGGGCAAATCTTCCAGGAGGGATCCACCAGATGTTGGTGAATGACACACATCCAGGAACGCTGGGGAGGCACACTGGAGCGTATTGGGGTGAGAGACAATCTGGAATGGGTGTAGAGCCAGCAAGGACTGAGGTGTCATGGGCATTGGAGTTGGGCAGCTACAGCCAGGAGGGATGGCAAGGCCTGAAGAGGACTGACTGGGAGCATTAGTCCACCAAGGGCAGCTAGCACTTAAATCTTTAAACCTTTGCTACACGACAGGGGCCCGCGGTCCCTGCCTATAAAAAGACGTTTTACAAGGCCTGGCTGGAACCAGAGTCAGGCCCCACCATGTGCTAGCTGTGCCTGAGGCAAGTTTGTGCAGGAGGAAGTGTGTGAGGTTCTTCAAGCAAGTTTGTGCAGGAGGAGATTATAGTCAAATGTACATGGAGTGTACATAGTTGTCCCATTTTTCAACTTAAATTCTTCTGGGCATCTCATAAACCCCCATCCCCATCCAAGTTAAATCCCCTAATAAAAACATCAAAACCAAAGAACTGGTCTGATTCCTGACTCTGGATGTCTGTGAAAGTATGACTGGCTTGGCAAGGTTACAGGTGGACTACAAAAGTCAGCAGCCCTTACTAGGGTACCGTTGCACTTGGTACACAAATCACTCGACTTCCAACAACTCCAGTCGCACAGGGGCATTATGTATTTTTATATTACAAATTGTATACTGTAATTTGTATAATTGCAATAGTACATATTCCTCCCCCATTCTCGGTGGTACTGCGGGAACTGGTATCTTTTACACTTACTAAACCTGATGTCCCTATCTATGTCCTACAGTAGGAAACTTTAATGGTATCTTACACCTAAAAATGGATAGACACCCTCCATGCCATATAGCTTCTTCACTCAAGGGCACAGCTCTCTCACGCTTCCTCGCAGTAGTTGGCTGGGCTGATATGTGGCACATGAAACATCCTAATACAACTCAATTCTCCTATTTCTTTAAAACCCATTCCTCCTTCTCCCATATAGACCTCTGTGTGGGATCCGCATCGGCCCTCTCCCTAGTGAACAAAACAGAGTATGCGCATAGAGGGGTTTCGGATCATTCCCCCTTAATGGTGTGGATTAAGGCGAAGCTACAGGATACTCTTTTGAGATTCTCTTTTCGGTTTTGGCTGAAGTTACTTCCATCAGGTAATAACATCAGGTCCCAAATTGAAAACTTAATCTCTACTATAAAGTGTATTAAGACCGCTACAAAGGCCCATAAGGAGCAGTTGACTCTGCACGCTCGCAGGTTGGAGGAGGAGTATATATCTAATCCTACGGAGTGTTCACAGACTTCCTGGCTGTCTGCTCAATATGCTTTGACCAAAGTGATCAATTTAAAGGCAGAGAGGAAACACTTCTTCTCCAAAGTGATTTTTTACGATGTGGGGAAGCAGACTGGCCGACTCCTTGCCAAAATTGTTAATGTTTGCCCTTCAGTCCCCACCATTGGAGCCCTGAAGTTACCGAATGGCCAGATGGTCAATACACAGGATGGTGTCATGATCGAGCTGGTCCATTTCTATACAGACCTATATGCCTCTATGGTGTTTTATACTCCGGAGGACCTTAACTGCTACTTATTGTCAATGTCATTAACCCAGTTCTCAGAATCCCAAAGGATTTACCTTGGATGCTCCTCTCACTTTGGATGAGCTACGGGAGGTGGTCGGTCTGTTCCCTACTTCCAAGGCCCTCAGGGATGAAGGGCTGCCAATGGAGGTCTACCAAACATACTCTGACTTATTGTTGCCCAGGTTACTAGAGGTATTTAAGGAAGCCAGAATCAGACAACAACTGCCTCTCTCCATGTCTAGAGCTGGTCTAATTTTGCTTCTGAAACCAGACAAGCCAGCTATAGAGCCCAATTTTTGCAGGCCCATCTCACTTCTTCAGGTAGACATTAAAATTTTAACGAAGTACTTGATATTACTCAGGTAACTAATATTATTCATGATGACCATGCAGGATTTATGCCAAATAAATCGATGGCCATTAACCTCAGAAGGTTGTACGTTAATATACAAACTCCAGCAGATAATGAGAGTACTAGGACCCTGCTGTCATTAGATGCCAATAAGGCATTTGACAGCATTAAATGGGGATATCTCTGGGCAGTACTGGAGAAGTTCGGGTTTGGTGCCACTTTTACATCCTGGGTGCGCTTGCTATACCATCCACCACAGGCATCTGTCAGGGAGGCAAAATATCTGATTGTTTCAACTTAGGGAGGGGTACCAGGCAAGGCTTCCCCCTCCCAATACTTTTATTTGCCCTAGCAATAGAGCCACTGGCTGCATGCATTAGAGCTAATGATCACAGAGGGGTTCAGATATGGCAGTATACAGGAGAAGATTCTGCTTTACACAGATGACATGTTCCTTTTACTAGGGGACAAGGACACAAAACTGGCATGTCAACTATAGCGGACTTTGGGCGATTCTCTGGGCTTACAATAAACTGGTTCAAAGGCCGCCCTTTTGCTGCTGGATCAATGGGTACATCCAGGGGCGTCACTAAGGTGGGGCTACGGGGGGCCATGGCCCCACCAAAACTATACTGTGCCCCTCCATGTGCCCCCCTAATTAAAATGCCGCATTTCCCCCGGCTCCCGGCAAGCTGACAAAGGAACGAATGGGTTCTTACAAGCAAGAACGTGCCTGTCAGCTATACTGCCCGATTCCTGAACTGGTTGCTAGCCGCCTGCCATATGGCATCTAGCAATCAGTGATGTCAGACACACAGACACAGAGGGGGCCGAGGCGATTCCAGCATTCACAGCGAGGATAAACTTCCTGCTCCTCCGGCACCGAGTGCTTAGCTCCACCCACCTTCTTCTCTTCTCGTTCCAGTGTCATGCTCTCATGGAGGGCATGGTGCAACCTGCAGGAACGTGTTTGTGTTATCTGTCCTCCCATCCACATGGCTGCATCCACCCTGTTCTCCCCTCCACCTGACTGCTCCACTGTGTCCTCCCATCCTCCTGGCTGCATCCACCCTGCCCTTCCATCCATCTGGCTGCATCCACCCTTTCCTCCCCTCCTCTGTCCTCCCCTCAACCTGGCTGCTCCCCGCTGTTCTCCCTTCCACCTGGCTGCATCCCCCCAGTCCTCCCCTCCACCTGGCTTCTCCCCCCTGTCCTCCAATCCACCTAGCTACTACCCCCTGTCCTCCCATCCACCTGGCTGCTCCACCCTGTCCTCCCATCCACCTGGCTGCTCCCCCCCAGTCCTCCCTTCCACTCTGTCCTCATATCCACCTGGCTGCATCCACCCTGTCCTCCCCTCCACTGTTCTCCTCTCCACCTGGCTGAATCCTCCCTGTCCTCCCCTACACCTGGCTGCTCCCCCGTCCTCCCATCCACTTGTCTGCTCATCTCTGTCCTCCCCTCCCCCTGGCTGCTCCCCCCTGTCCCCCCCTCAATCTAGCTGCTCCCCCTTC
>BLSH010485886.1:1104182-1114298 GCA_018402905.1 Glandirana rugosa | reverse complement strand
GATTAGCTTATGATTGACAATTGATTGTTTCCAATTATTCAATTACAATCAATGTCCAATCAAATCGGCAGCATTTGTGCTCCAATGTTCACAACATTTATAGCCTTGGATCTGACGGTCCAGGGTTACTAAGCTCTGAGGAAGGGGGTGCGCCCCCGAAATGCGTCAGCTTTTATTCATTCCCAGTTTGCACAGGTTGTGCACCCACCGTTTTGTGAGTACCCTTTCTTGTTATCAATTTTAATAAAATTATTTTTGGTAATGCACTAGGTGCGCGCGCCTTTCTTTCCTCTTGTTTTTTAGTTTTTTTCGGATTTCCCCGTCCGTGGAGGGCTGCACGCATCAATTCATTTACCTTTGTCCAGTCGGTAGTCTGCCCTAAGAGAGGACTTACCAGCGCGGGAATTTTTCAACCTTTTTCTTCTGTATTGGAGTTGGGCAGCTACAGCCAGGAGGGATGGCAGGGCCTGAAGAGGACTGACTGGGAGCATTAGTCCACCAAGGACAGCTAGCACTTAAATCTTTAAACCTTTGCTACACGACAGGGGCCCGCGGTCCCTGCCTATAAAAAGGCATTTTACAAGGCCTGGCTGGAACCAGAGTCAGGCCCCACCATGTGCTAGCTGCGCCTGAGGCAAGTTTGTGCAGGAGGAAGTGTGTGAGGTTCTTCAAGCAAGTTTGTGCAGGAGGAGATTATAGTCAAATGTACATGGGTGTACATAGTTGTCCCATTTTTCAACTTAAATTCTTCTGGGCATCTCATAAACCCCCATCCCCATCCAAGTTAAATACCCTAATAAAAACATCAAAACCAAAGAACTGGTCTGATTCCTGACTCTGGATGTCTGTGAAAGTATGACTGGCTTGGCGAGGTTACGGGTGGACTACAACACTCAGCAGCCCTTACTAGGGTACCGTTACACTTGGTACACAAATCACTCGACTTCCAACAACTCCAGTCGCACATTAACTCAGAGGGGCATTATGCATTTTTATATTGCAAATTGTATACTGTAATTTGTATAATTGCAATAGTACATATTCTTCCCCCATTCTCGGTGGTACTGCGGGAACTGGTATCTTTTACACTTACTAAACCTGATGTCCCTATCTATGTCCTACAGTAGGAAACTTTAATGGTATCTTATACCTAAAAATGGATAGACACCCTCCATGCCATATAGCTTCCTCACTCAAGGGCACAGCTCTCTCACGCTTCCTCGCAGTAGTTGGCTGGGCTGATATGTGGCACATGAAACATCCTAATACAACTCAATTCTCCTATTTCTTTAAAACCCATTCCTCCTTCTCCCATATAGACCTCTGTGTGGGAACGGCATCGGCCCTCTCCCTAGTGAACAAAACAGAGTATGCGCATAGAGGGGTTTCGGATCATTCCCCCTTAATGGTGTGGATTAAGGCAAAGCTACAGGACACTCTTTTGAGATTCTCTATTCGGTTAAATGCCTTTTGGCTGAAGTTACTTCCATCAGGTAATAACATCAGGTCCCAAATTGAAAACTTCACCTCTACTATAAAGTGTATTAAGACCGCTACAAAGGCCCATAAGGAGCAGTTGACTCTGCACGCTCGCAGGTTGGAGGAGGAGTATATTATCTAATCCTACGGAGTGTTCACAGACTTCCTGGCTGTCTGCTCAAGATGCTTTGACCAAAGTGATCAATTTAAAGGCAGAGAGGAAACACTTCTTCTCCAAAGTGATTTTTTACGAGGTGGGAAAGCAGACTGGCCGACTCCTTGCCAAAATTGTTAATGTTCGCCCTTCAGTCCCCACCATTGGAGCCCTGAAGTTACCGAATGGCCAGATGGTCAATACACAGGATGGTGTCATGATCGAGCTGGAGGGTAGGTGCACAACGTCTCAGGATCTACCACGGAGGTGAAGGTCAACCCAAACCTGTTGGAATTGCAGAAGACTACAAACTGCAGGAAATGATCCAGACATCCAAGACATCATCAATGTAACGCCCGTAGAAGATCAGATGTTCAGCATAAGGGTTGTTATTCCAGATGTGCCTGGATTTCCATAGCCCCATGGTGATGTTGGCATAGCTGGGGGCAAAATTTGCCCCCATAGCTGTGCCCTGTTTCTGCAAGTAATAGTCACCCTGGAACTGGAAATAGTTATGTTCCAAGCAGTATTTGGTTGCTTGAAGGATGAACTCTGCTTGGCTGGGATGGAGGGAGGAGTCTTCTGCCAGCAAATGAGATATGGCTTGAAGGCCGACCTCATGTGGTATGGAGGTGTAAAATGAGCATACGTCTAGGAACGCCCACAGAATCCCAGCTGTAGGGTTCTAAATGCTCCATGAGATGGGTTCCATCACAAATGTAAGCAGGCAGGGCTTGGGCTATGGGCTGCAGGAAATGATCCACATATTGTGAGAAAGAGGAAGTAAGACTTTCCATGGATGCTATGATGAGGCATCCTGGTGGGTTGATTGGGTCTTTGTGAGGTGGTAAAAGTAGGGCACATCGTAAAAGGATCTGCAAAAAAAAGCTAGTTCGCATTTAGTGAGAACGCCTTCTGAGTGAGCCCAGGTTAGCAGCAGTTCTGATTCTGAGGTGAAGTTAGGTAGTAGGTCACTCTTCAGTCTAACATAGGTGCTTGAATCGGAAAGGAGGCGATGGGCTTCTGCTGTGTATGCTGATTTGTCCTGGAGGACAATGCCTCCTTCTTTGTCCACAGCTTTGATGATGATGGTATCATTCTTCGTCAGGGCCTCTAGGGCTTAGTGTTCTTCAGGAGTGAGGTTCATTGAACAGTAATGGGATTTACTGTGATGCTTCTTGTTGCACATTTCCTTCAGATCACTGTAGGCCACCTGGTAGAACGTTTCCACAACAGTCCCCTTTGACTGTGTGGGGTAGAAGGTGGACTTGGGCCTAAACTTGGTGTGTTGGATCTCAGGAGAAATAAAGGGTAACTGTGACCATTCCAGGAGCTCGTCCTCATCATTGCATGTTGGGAAATCATTATATAAGTCGCATAGATCATGAAATGCATGTAATGCCACCGAGGTATCAAGAGTTGATGGGGTAGTTTCTGTGGTGCCACTTTCGGCGATGGTACTCCCGCTGGCTTTGATGTTGAAGTGCCTTTTCAGGGTAAGATTCCTGATGAATTTATTGAGATCTTTAAACATAGTGAAGGAATTAGGGAAAGCTGAGAGGCAAAATTGAGGCCCCGGGTTAATATGGAGGTTTCCGGTGGGGTCAGCTGGTGACCTGAAAGATTGTAGATCGTTACAGTTTCCACAGTTTTTCTGGGTTCTTGAGATTTGTGTCTGTGTCTTCCCCCTCTCCTACCTCTTCTACAAGTTTTCTTTTTGTTTTGGTTGTTGTCATTTTTGGGTTGGAAGAGGGGCTTTGGTGTAAAAAAGACTGAGTTAAAGAAGGTTCTGGTAATGTCACAGAGGGAACCACAGGGGCTGAAGTGAGGTCGGGTACAGATACCTCTGGGGGAGAATTCTGAGTTTCTTTTTGGAGGTGATAGAGGGAGTGTTAAGGGCCAGACTCCCAAATTCCTCACAGTGAGGGAGAAGGGGACCTGAGGCTGAAGAGAGCCGGCCCTCATTGGTGGAAATGGTGGATGGAGTAGGGACAGTGCCTGTGAGTTCCTTAGCATGGGAAAGAGCTGAAGATGGTCTCAAAAGGGAGATGTCAATACTTGTTCCCTCCTGCGGGGGAATGTCAAGTGCCCCATGAGGGGGCTGCCTGTCATGGTGATGACTGGTGGGTATACTGTGATGGCTATAACTGTTGCCTTTGTTTTTATGTTTGTTTTTATTTTAGTTTTTTCTGTAGGAGTTCTTCCGTCTTTTGTTCTTTGCAGGTAAGGGAGGGTTAGGTGGTGTAGGGCCCAATTGTTGAGGTCACCTGCAGACCTGTGGGTTGTGAGGGAGGAGGGTTGGACGGTGGGAGGACCGGGTGGTCTCTGTCAGTTTCTGTGAGATGGGGCGGTGGATGTGAAAGCCCTGTGGTCTCTTGCAGTTAAACTCTCTGCCTGAGTTGAAATCGTCCACATCCCTCCTAAATTTGCCCAGTTTGGTACAAATCATATCATCCTCACCTTTTTGGAATTTTAGTTGTAGAGTTTTAAACCATATTGTGGGTAATGATGGGTGGGCGGAGATCAGATGGTGAATTTGTTCACTGAGGTTGGTCTCTAAGAGTTTTTGCCTCCTTTCCCTGTACGTGGTGAGGATTTGCATCCACTTTTGGGTGCAAAATTCAGCTACTCCCTCCCATTCCTGCCAGAGGTCCGGGTCTAAGATGGAGCAGCCTTTTATGACCCGTAAACCTCTGGGGGAAATTTTGGAGGAGATGTATTGTTTTAGAAAAAAGGCATCCCACAATTGGTGGTTGGCATCCGTTATTAAGTCCGCAATCCTTTTCATGCGGGTGCTGGCACTGTGATATTTGCTATCCTGCCAGGAGCCGGACTGAATGTCTGGGGAAAACACATCTGTGGAGATGGTATTAAGGAGGACACCTATGATATTGTATTTATTGTCCTCAATGTGTTTAAGGATGTCCATGTTGGGCAAGATTCACCCTCTATTGTAGTATGAGAGGATGGGTATAAAAATGAATATAAAGTTTCCTGTGGGAGAAATCCACAGGAACAGTATGAAAAATCATTCAGATCAAGGGGAACACATGAGCGTGTGTATTACAAGCGATAGGTGGCAGACATGTAAAGATGATAGTATAGTACACATGTGCTAGTACACAAATAATGGAAGCGTTTGTTTAGGATCAATATTGGGTAAATGGGCAGCACAAGAATCCTTAATGTGGATACATATGGACCAGTGGGAACTGTGAGAGGTTAGCTCTAGGAGAGGCTAGGGAAGCCGTGAAAAATTAATGACAATAAATGCATATGTTATAAAGGACTACTGGAGCGATATCTCAGGAGTCATGCAAAACATATGAATTAATAAAAACATATATAATATATGTAAAACCAGCAGACATTGTATAACAAGTAAAAAAAAAAAATCAAATTTTCATATTGTGTGTGTGTGTATGTGTATATATATATATATATATATATACAGTGGGTCAAAAAAGTATTTAGTCAGCCACCAATTGTGCAAGTTCTCCCACTTAAAAAGATGAGAGAGGCCTGTAATTTTCATCATAGGTACACTTCAACTATGAGAGACAGAATGAGAAAAAAAATCCAGAAAATCACATTGTCTTATTTTTAAAGAATTTATTTGCAAATTATGGTGGAAAATAAGTATTTGGTCACCTACAAAAAAGCAAGATTTCTGGCTCTCACAGACCTGTAACTTCTTCTTTAAGAGGCTCCTCTGTCCTCCACTCATTACCTGTATTAATGGCACCTGTTTGAACTCGTTATCAGTATAAAAGACAGCTGTCCACAACCTCAAACAGTCAGACTCCAAACTCCACTATGGCCAAGACCAAAGAGCTGTCAAAGGACACCAGAAACAAAATTGTAGAACTGCACCAGGCTGGGAAGACTGAATCTGCAATAGGTTATATATATAAATTGCGTTTTATAGTTGTCCCCCCCTACTCTTATCCCTGTCCCCCCTAAATATGAAATCTGGAAACACCACTGGGTACATCCCCAACTAGGAACATACTGTCCGGTGCCTGTAATGACATCATTTAAATATCCGGGAGTAGTAATATCCCCACTAGAGTTGAGCGAACACCTGGATGTTCGGGTTCGGTGGGTTCGGCCGAACTTTGCAAAAAAGTTCAGGTTCGGTACCGAACTTGACCCGAACTTGACCCCGGACCCCGAACCCCATTCAAGTCAATGATGACCCGAACTTTTGGGCACAAAAATGGCTCTAAAAAAGTCCTGGAAAGGGCTAGAGGGCTGCAAAAGGAAGCAAAATAGGGGTAAGAGTAGGACAAATGCCCTGCAAACAAATGTGGATAGGGAAATAACTTAAAATCACATTAAAAGAAAAAAAATGGAGGAGGAGGTAGAGGAGGGGGATGGAGGTGGATGTGGAGTAGGAGGTTGAGGAGGCGGTGACCGTGGCGGTGTAGGTGGAAGTGGCGGTGGAGGAGGAGGAGGTAGCCAATAGTGTTGAGCGAGCGTCTGTCTGTACCGAACTTTGGGGTGTCCGGGACTTGGACCCGAACCCGGACATTTCAAAAAACGTTTGGGTTCGGGTTCTGGGTTCTGGTAGTTGATCACGCATGTTGAAAAGCTGCAGGGCAGCCAATCAACAAGCGTTTCAGTGGTTTGCCCTTAGAAGCCATCACAGCCATGCCTACTAATGGCATGGCTGTGAATGGCCAGTGCATCATGTGACCAGCCTCTTTATAAGCTGGAGTCACTTGGTGCTGCAGTCACATGCTCTCTGAGACACTGACTAGTGTAGGGAGAGGAAGCTGCCGGCGCTGTGAGGGACAGATTGCAGATATTTTCACATCTCATCCTGCATCCTACGATTAATACTACTGCTGCTCTGAGGGACAGATTGCAGATCTCACCCTGCATTACACAACAATCTGATTCTGGACTAATTAGAGATTTCTAATACTGCTGCTTTGAGTGACAGATTGCAGATCTCACCCTACATTACAGAACGATCTGACTGCACTAGGTCGAGGCTTCTGCTTAGAGGGACAGATTATTGTTCTAAAATCATCTCCTAGTTCTATAGGGAGAGGTTCCAGTTGTTGCTTAGTGGGACAGATTATTGTTCAAAAATCATCGCCTACTCCTATAGGGCCAGGTTCCAGCTGTTGCTTAGAGGGACAGATTATTGTTCAAAAATCATCGCCTACTCCTATAGGGCCAGGTTCTAGCTGTTGCTGTAAGGGACAGATTATTGTTCAAAAATCATCGCCTACTCCTATAGGGCCAGGTTTCAGCCGTTGCTCTAAGGGACAGATTATTGTTCAAAAATCATTGCCTACTCCTATAGGGCCAGGTTCCAGCTGTTGCTGTAAGGGACAGATTATTGTTCAAAAATCATCGCCTCCTCCAATAGGGCCAGGTTCCAGCTGTTGCTGTAAGGGACAGATTATTTTTCAAAAATCATCACCTACTCCTATAGGGCCAGGTTCCAGCTGTTGCTGTCAGGGACAGATTATTGTTCAAAAATCATCGCCTACTCCTATAGGGCCAGGTTCCAGCTGTTGCTGTAAGGGACAGATTATTGTTCAAAAACCATCGCCTACTCCTATAGGGCCAGGTTCCAGCTATTGCTTAGAGGGACATATTATTGTTCAAAAATCATTGCCTACTCCTAAAGGGCAAGGTTCCAGCTGTTGCTTAGAGGGACAGATTATTTTTCAAAAATCATCGCCTACTCCTACAGGGCCAGGTTCCAGCCGTTGCTGTAAGGGACAGATTATAGTTAAAAAATCATCGCCTACTCCTATAGGGCCAGGTTCCAGCTGTTGCTGTCAGGGACAGATTGTTGTTCAAAAATCATTGCCTACTCCTATAGGGCCAGGTTCCAGCTGTTGCTGTAAGGGACAGATTATTGTTCAAAAATCATTGCCTACTCCTATAGGGCCAGGTTCAAGCTGTTGCTGTAAGGGACAGATTAATGTTCAAAAATCATCTCCTAGTTCTAAAGGGAGAGGTTCCAGCTGTTGCTGTAAGTGACAGATTATTGTTCTATAATCATCTCCTAGTTTTAAAGGGAGAGGTTCCAGCTGTTTCTGTAAGGGACAGATTATTGTTCAAAAATCATTGCCTACTCCTATAGGGCCAGGTTCCAGCTGTTGCCGTAAGGGACAGATAATTGTTCAAAAATCATTGCCTACTCCTATAGGGCCAAGTTCCAGCTGTTGCTGTAAGTGACAGATTATTGTTCTATAATCATCTCCTAGTTCTAAAGGGAGAGGTTCCAGCTGTTGCTGTAAGTGACAGATTATTGTTCAAAAATCATTGCCGACTCCTATAGGGCCAGGTTCCAGCTGCTGCTGTAAGGGACAGATTATTGTTAAAAAATCATTGCCCACGCCTATAGGGCCAGGTTTCAGCTGTTGCTGTAAGGGACAGATAATTGTTCAAAAATCATTGCCTACTCCTATAGGGCCAGGTTCCAGCTGTTGCTGTAAGGGACAGATTATTGTTCTATAATCATCTCCTAGTTCTAAAGGGAGAGGTTCCAGCTGTTGCTGTCAGTGACAGATTATTGTTCTATAATCATCTCCTAGTTCTAAAGGGAGAGGTTCCAGCTGTTTCTGTAAGTGACAGATTATAGTTCAAAAATCATTGCCTACTCCTATAGGGCCAGGTTCCAGCTGTTGCTGTAAGGGACAGATTATTGTTCAAAAATCATTGCCTACTCCTATAGGGCAAGGTTCCAGCCGTTGCTGTAAGGGACAGATTATAGTTCAAAAATCATCGCCTACTCCTATAGGGCCAGGTTCCAGCTGTTGCTGTCAGGGACAGATTATTGTTCAAAAATAATTGCCTACTCCTATAGGGCCAGGTTCCAGCTGTTGCTGTAAGGGACAGATTATTGTTCAAAAATCATTGCCTACTCCTATAGGGCCAGGTTCAAGCTGTTGCTGTAAGGGACAGATTAATGTTCAAAAATCATCTCCTAGTTCTAAAGGGAGAGGTTCCAGCTGTTGCTGTAAGTGACAGATTATTGTTCTATAATCATCTCCTAGTTCTAAAGGGAGAGGTTCCAGCTGTTTCTGTAAGGGACAGATTATTGTTCAAAAATCATTGCCTACTCCTATAGGGCCAGGTTCCAGCTGTTGCCGTAAGGTACAGATAATTGTTCAAAAATCATTGCCTACTCCTATAGAGCCAAGTTCCAGCTGTTGCTGTAAGTGACAGATTATTGTTCTATAATCATCTCCTAGTTCTAAAGGGAGAGGTTCCAGCTGTTGCTGTAAGTGACAGATTATTGTTCAAAAATCATTGCCGACTCCTATAGGGCCAGGTTCCAGCTGTTGCTGTAAGGGACAGATTATTGTTCAAAAAGCATTGCCTACTCCTATAGGGCAAGGTTCCAGCTGTTGCTGTAAGGGACAGATTATTGTTCAAAAAACATTGCCTACTCCAACAGGGCCAGGTTCCAGCCGTTGCTGTAAGGGACAGATTATAGTTCAAAAATCATCGCCTACTCCTATAGGGCCAGGTTCCAGCTGTTGCTGTAAGGGACAGATTATTGTTCAAAAATCATTGCCTACTCCTATAGGGCCAGGTTCAAGCTGTTGCTGTAAGGGACAGATTAATGTTCTATAATCATCTCCTAGTTCTAAAGGGAGAGGTTCCAGCTGTTTCTGTAAGGGACAGATTATTGTTCAAAAATCATTGCCTACTCCTATAGGGCCAGGTTCCAGCTGTTGCTGTAAGGGACAGATAATTGTTCAAAAATCATTGACTACTCCTATAGAGCCAAGTTCCAGCTGTTGCTGTAAGTGACAGATTATTGTTCTATAATCATCTCCTAGTTCTAAAGGGAGAGGTTCCAGCTGTTGCTGTAAGTGACAGATTATTGTTCAAAAATCATTGCCGACTCCTATAGGGCCAGGTTCCAGCTGCTGCTGTAAGGGACAGATTATTGTTCAAAAATCATTGCCTATGCCTATAGGGCCAGGTTTCAGCTGTTGCTGTAAGGGACAGATAATTGTTCAAAAATCATTTCATAAATAAATTTAAACACCGCGCTGTGTCAGTGCCAACGTACTTAAGTGCCACTGTGTATATGTGTAAATGTTTCAATAATATACTAATATAATTGAACATATAAATAAATGAACATTTGAAGTATAAATAGCTGCCGCTTTAAAACTCATAAATAATCCCAAATCTCACTATATCACAACATAGTAAAAGCCGCGCTAAAAATCAAAACATTATTATGACAGATACAAACACTCATGAATAAAGTGCTAGTGCAAACCGTAAATCATATAGTGCTAGTGCCAATTTCACAATCTATAAAGTGCCAGTGTCCATTTGTTGTGCAATCATAAGAAGTAAGTGTCCTAAAAGATAGTGTCCATAATCATAATATGTGTATATGTGTCACCGTGAATTCATGCAACCGTGACTGTGTCGCGCCACAAATTTAAATAAATACTTTACTAAAAACTTGTTAATAGACAGGGAATGTC
>BLSH010485886.1:1055260-1073487 GCA_018402905.1 Glandirana rugosa | reverse complement strand
CAGCACAGACAGCAGTAGTAAAGTAATCTATCTCAGGATGCAGGATCAGGTCTTAAAATGGCTAAAATCTGTCCCTCACGCCGTCAGCTACCTTTCCCTATACTAACCCAAGGAGCATGTGACTGCAGCACTGTGACTCCAGCTTATAAAGAGGCTGGGTCACATGATGCACCGGCCAATCACAGCCATGCCATTAGTAGGCATGGCTGTGATGGCTTCTAAGGGCAAACCAGTGAAACGCTTGTTGATTGGCTGCCCTGCAGCTTCTCAACACGTGGAGTAAAATAGCAGAACCCCGGACCGAACCCGAACGATTTTTGAAATGTCCGGGTCCGGGTCCGTGCCACGGACACCCTAAAGTTCGGTACGGACCCGAACGTTACAGTCCGGGTTCGCTCAACACTAGTCATGACCCTACCCTCTTATATCAAGGATACCCAAGACTTGCTCAAAGCACTGGATGGGATACAGTATCTCACAGAAGTGAGTATACCCCACACGTTTTTGTAAATATTTTATTCTACCTTTTCATGTGACAACACTGAAGAAATTACACTTTGCTAAAATGTAAAGTAGTAAGTGCACAGCTTGTATAAGTTTAAATTTGTTGTCCCCTCAAAATAACTCAACACACAACCATTAATGTCTAAACCACTGGCAACAAAAGTGAGTACACCCCTAAGTAAAAATGTCCAAATTGGGCCCAAAGTGTCAATATTTTGTGTGGCCACCATTATTTTCCAGCACTGCCTTAACCCCCTTGGGCATGGAGTTTACCAGAGCTTCACAGGTTTCCACTGGAGTCCACCCTTCCATTCCTCCATGATGACATCACGGAGCTGGTGGATGTTAGCGACCTTGCGCTCCTCCACCTTCCATTTGAGGATCCTCACAGATGCTCAATATTGTTTAGGTCTAGAGACATGCTTGGCCAGTCCATCACCTTTACCTTCAGCTTCTTTAGCAAGGCAGTAGTTGTTTTGGAGGTGTGTTTTGGGTCATTATCATGTTGGAATACTGCCCTGCGGCCCAGTCTCCGAAGGGAGGGGATCATGCTCTGCTTCAGTATGTCACAGTACATGTTGGCATTCACGGTTCCCTCAATGAACAGTAGCTCCCCAGTGTCGGCATCACTCATGCAGCCCCAGGCCAGGACAATTCCACCACCATGCTTGGCTGTAGGCAAGACACACTTGTCTTTGTACTCCTCACCTGGTTGCCGCCAACACACGCTTGACACCATCTGAACCTAATAATTTTATATTGGTCTCATCAGATCACAGGACATAGTTCCAGTAATCCATATCCTTAGTCTGCTTGTCTTCAGCAAACTGTTTGCAGGCTTTCTTATGCATCATCTTTAGAAGAGGCTTCCTTCTGGGAGGACAGCAATGCAGACCATATTGATGCAGTGCGCGGCGTATGGTCTGAGCACTGACAGGGTGACCCCTCCACCCCTTCAACATCTGCAGCAATGCTGGCAACACTCATATGTCTATTTCCCAAAGACATCCTCTTGATATAATGCTGAGTACGTGCACTCAACTTCTTTGGTCAATCATGTCCTGTTAAACCCCTGTATGGTCTTGGCCACCATGCTGCAGCTCAGTTTCAGGGTCTTGGCAATTTTCTTATAGCCTAGGTCATCTTTATGTAGAGAAATAATTATTTTTTTCAGATCCTCAGAGAGTTCTTTGCCATGAGGTATCATGTTGACCAGTAGGAGTGAGAGCGATAACATCAAATTTAACACACCTGCTCCTCATTCACACCTCAGACTTTGTAACACTAATGAGTCACATGACACCGAGGAGGGAAAATGGCTGATTGGGCCCAATTTGGACATTTTCACTTAGGGGTGTACTCACTTTTATTGCCAGCGGTTAAGACATTAATGGCTGTGTTGAGTTATTTTGAGGGGACAGCAAATTTACACTGTTACACAAGCTGTACACTCACAACTTTACACTGTAGCAAAGTGTCATTTCTTCAGTGTTGTCACATGAAAAGATATAATAAAATATTTACAAAAATGTTAGGGGTGTACTCACTTTTGTGAGATACTGTACATATCCCTGAAGGATGCCTGTTGGTAGCCATTGATATTGAGGCTCTGTATTCTTCCATTCCTCATGTACTAGGGCTGGAGATATTAGGTACATTTTTTATAGAAGGCCAGACTTCATATAAGACCAACAAGTTTGTGGTGAAACTTTTGTCACGCATTCTTACACAAAACATATGTACGTTTGATAGTTCCCACTTCCTCCAGGTGCAGGGGGTTGCAATGGGCACCTGTTGTGCTCCTTCCTATGCCAACCTGTACCTGGGGGGGTGAGAACGTGACCCATTTTCAAGAGAGGAATGTGCTGACTTGTTTGCCAAAGTGATGTGCTGGCTTAGATACATCGATGATGAGCTTATGTTATGGGCAGGATCACCAAAGGATCTTTGGAAATTCATGGTGATCCTTGGCGATAACAACTATAATCTGAAATTCACTATGGAATATAGTAACACCAGCATTGCATTTTTGGGCCTTTAAATATATGTAGAGACTGATGGTTCTCTTAATACGTCCTTATATCGTAACCAACAGCTGGCAATACAATCCTACACGCATCTAGCACGCACACTTGTTTGCTAGTCCAAAATATAACCTTTAGCCAGTATCTACATTTGAGGAAAAATTGTTTCAGTGATGGTCTGTTTCAACAGGAAGCTGGTCTCCTCCGTGATAGATTGCTGGCTAGGGTATACAGACACACTTGTCTGAAGAAAGTCTTTAAGAAGGTCAAAGATAAATCAAGGAATACAGCACTGTAAAACAAACCTTTATCAAAAATATGGACACTGTTAGATTTATAACCATATGCTTAAATCAGCTAAGACATGTTCGTGAAATTATCGAAAAACATTGGCATTTACTATCTGGTGATCCAACTCTACAAAAATATATTAAGAAATAAGAATTACCCTGAGATCACTTTTAAATATGCAGGATCTATCAGTAACCGCCTGGTTAAAAGTCACAACACTAGATACCCTATAACACAAGGAGAGGAACTTTGAATCTTTAGATGTGGCTCATGCGATTACTGTGAGTGGATATTGGAGGGTAAACAAATAACACTCGCAAATGGATGTATACACACTGTTAAACACCATATTTCATGCCAAACGAAGGGCATCATATACATAATTTTGTGTCAATGTGGTGCCTTTTATGTTGGCAAAACAATCCGGCCATTTTAGAAGCGAATGAAAGATCATGTATATTATGCCACTAGTGGCTTACTCAACACACCTATAGGTCACCACATTGCATTCCAAAATGAGTATGAACCAGGGACATGCAGTCAGGTGAGGCATGAACATAAAAAAAAAAAGTAAACAACAAAAAAAATAAAAATGATTGACTTTGAGGGTCGTTGCTCGGCGACCTGGGGTCACATAGACAAATTTAGCTAAAGTCCTACCCCACCACTGGTAAAAATTTGGGGCTCCTATCATCTATGGTTCCAGAGATACAGGGCTCCTTGCGCAACCTGTCAGAAGCTACATACAGAGTGGCCAGTTTAAGTACAAGCTGACACACTGTGTTTGCAGCAAACTGAGAGGATGAGCTCACAGTGCCTCTCCTCATTTCTTGTCAGAGGTACTGAGCTCAATGGACAGCTTGGAGCCTTAACCAATGGTAAAGCACTATTGGCCCAAGCTGTCCAATAAAAATGCTGCTGTGGAGGCACGCCTCACTGCAGTGTCATAGAAAAGGGCATGTGTCTAAAAGCCCTTTTAACTACAAGGAAAACATGGGTTTATGTGTATAAGATTTACCCACAATCCCATGTTATTCTCACACAGTTAAAAGGGAGAATGAGAATCTGCTGCTGCTGAAAAGGTACAAGCCAAATCATATATTATTATGCTGTAGGTTATAACATAATCATTTATTATTTATCTATTTACTGTGAAATTACTGGTTTGAAGTTATAACTTCAGTAATTTGTCCATTAAGCCACCTGCTTGAGTACAGTTTGTGAAAATATAGTAAATTACCTTAAAAACAATATATAATAATTATTTGTATATTACTTATTACAATTCTGCCACTTCTCTCCTACATGTAAAAATCTTATTTTTTTTGCTAGAAAATTACTCAGAACCCCCAAACTTGTATATATATATTTTAGCAGACATCCTATGGAATAAAATAGTGGTTGTTGCAATTTTTTATGTTACACAGTATTTGCGCAGCAATTTTTCAAACGCTTTTTTTTTCTGGAAAGAAACTCTTTCATGAACAAAAAAAAAAAAAACAATAAAGTTAACCCGATTTTTTGTATAATGTGAAAGATGATGTTACGCCAAGTAAATAGATACCATACATGTCAAGTTTAAAAATTGCGCACACTTGTGGAATGGCACCAAACTTCAGTACTTAAGAATCTCCATAGACAACGCTTTAAAAATGCTTAGAGGTTACATGTTTAGCATTACAGAGGAGGCCTAGTGCTAGAATCATTGCTCTTGCTCTAACATTCGCAGTGTATGTAACCTGTATCTGGCTCTGATACTAACCAGTGCCTCACCAGCCACTGACCTCACCGCACGTCCCTGGTATGAGCCCTTTGTTTTTAAATTTGCAGCCCTTGATAGGGTATATGAGGACCAACAAGGGGGGAATTTTAACCAACTAGTACTATGCAAAGAGGCTAAATGGGTGTATGATTTCAAAGCTACAGCATATCCTGCCTTGAATGATATGCTTAGCTTTAGACCATTTTTATAATCAATAGAATCTAACTACATGCTGTTAATTTCCCCTCTTTTGTTCCCGATCCCATTCCATCCCTTAAATCTTGTCTAGACTGTTTGCCTATTTGCTGCACATGGGAGATGAGATTAGTAGTGCATAGACACAAATATATAAATCCTAGAATGGTAGTGTTATTCACATACTTTATGTGTATTTGTTTGTAATAATGTCTCTCTTTTATTACATGTTATTAGATTTATGAATTGGACCCTTATAATGAACTATCACTGGTGGTAAGTTGTGATTGGCTGTTTTTTTCACATGGACAATTTTCAATTGCCTATGTGAGCACTCTTGCATATATTCCTGTAGATATGGACTTCCAGCCGCTTTGCTAGCTGGAATGATGCAGCTGGAGACATGTGTTTGTGGCTCAAAGAAGAATAGCCCCTCCTTTTCCACCCTATAAGATATTATGATTGTTGATCGTTTATCCACCTGTCCCATTGTGGGCGGGCTTGTGCGTTCCACTTGATCTTTGCCAAACTAAACAAATGGCTACTGTTTGGCCTCCCTCCCGACATAATTTCCGGGGGAAGGGCATGAACCCTCTAGTGATTATGCGAGTGGGTAAGTTTAGCCTGGGCATCCCCATTACCAAACGGTGGGAACTATGGCATCAGATGACGCTGAGGGATATGATTAGTGGCTGCCGGGTGAGGTCACACACCGGCCGCACTTGGCGCATCTAATGGGCGGGGATGTCAGGAGTATATAGGAGCTGTCCTGGTCTGCCTTGATGAGGAATGTTCCCCGGGATCAGTTGCACTTTTATTAATCTCTGGCTTGAATGCCTAAGGTACTAAAGCTTTTGGCTGTATTAAACCTTTTGGCTGTATAATAAGGGTTCTATATGTTCATTTTTTGCAGGCCATGATCTGTCTACAGGATGTGGCCCCCTTCTGGCTAATGGAGCTTCTCTGAACATAGCTTGGGCTGCCCGCGATAATGTTATGTAGCAGGTGTCTAAACTGCATGTCATGTGCTTGCATAAGCTCTTCCTCTCTCTGTATCTCTATGTGCAGAGCAGGACCCACACAGAGATATCAGGTAACACACACTGCTAGTCTCCTATGTTTCTTGAGCCTCTGAAGCAGAGCCAATAGAAGGAGCTGTTGCACAAGCCAATGCGGGGGACTTTAATAAGCAGCAGTCACCAGAACAGGGTAGTCATGTGAGAAGTGCTGCCTTGTGGGATTTGTAGTGTTACAGAAGAACTCATGCAAGATTGGACTCTGCAAGAGAAAGACTCCATTTCCCATCAGGCTGTGATGCACTGAAGACTGCTGGGAGGTGCATTGCATTGTAGGAGGATTATAAAAAGGGAAGGAGGAGCTAACAACGGTCTCTTGGAACAGTATGATCGATCAGTGAGGGACCCTGCCTGCTGCTACAGCCAGAGCTAGGCCCAAAGCCTATGTACAGCATTCCAGCGACCACATTCTCTGCAGGTGATCTAGCTAGCAGCCGCTCTACAGCAACACAGTGAGTGACCAGTGGAGCCTTCCGATTCTCATCTTTGTCTGGATGGAAGCACTAGCAGCCACCGCAGCAGTCATACCTATCGATCCGGGAAAGCTGCAAGGAGTGTAATGGATGCTATCCACCTTCCAGGAGCAAGCAGACAGGAAGAACTAACGGTCCCAGCATTACCATCCTCTTTATCTGAGTGCCAGATCGTTTACTTTCATACAGTCCCTTGGAACTGGTGAGTGGGCTCAGTGCCTACATATAAGAGTACACATACTGTCTTTACAGCATATCTTTATTGCCTCTTGGAATACAGTTTATTTATACTGGATATCAGTTGTGACTAATCTTGTTCAAGAAGTCAGTGGAATTTAACCTTTTTGTGCCTCATCCTACTGATCAGAAGGACACAGTAAATATAAGTACCTAGTTCTCATTGCCGGAAGAAGATTATTGGACACTGCAAGACAAAATCTTCACCCCAGTTATATACTCAGGGCTGTTTATTTGATATTACATTATCTCCTATGAACTCTTTATGCTAGAACAGGAGGAATACTATATTATACCAGGTTATTTAGTGTGTTTGTTCAGCTACAATTCAATTGCTAAATAATATGTGTGTTTGTATATTGTAGAATACTGCTTACAAGTTGAGACCGAATCCATTGAGTGGTACCAAGTTATCCTCTGGGTCATTTATTTAAGATAAGCCTTTACTGTATTATTTCATCTCTCAAATGCCAGTAAATATTATGAAATTACCTCTTTTACAAAGACCCACAAGGCAGGGGCGTAACGATAGGGGTTGCAGGGGTTGCGATTGCAACCGGGCCCCATGCTCCAGGGGGCCCGTGTGCCTCCCTTGTACACCTGAATAGGAGGGATGGCGGGGGCAGCATTTAGAAAAAACAATCTCCTCCATTTTCCTCCTAATGGAGGAGATTGGTTCCTCTATATGCTGCCCCCGCCACCCCTCCTATTCAGTTTACTTGTCTTCTGCGGTTCCCAGGTTCCCGCTGCAGGACTGTAATAATGGGACCCGTGATAGGAATAAAGGGCCCCAGGATCAGCGAGAAGAGGCCAGGGGTCAGGGGGGCCCTTCCTAATTTCTTGCACCGGGGCCCTGAAGGTTCTTGTTACGCCTCTGCCACAAGGTATTGTTTAAGCTCAATTGGAGGAATTGAATTGTTTCAATTGATATTGTTGGAGAATACAGGGAGTGGTGAAAGTGTATAAATCGTTTACTCCTTTTGTTCGCCAGAACCTTCAAGTTGGCTACTTATGTGAAGAATTGTGCTATTTACTGTTCACTGTTGGCCTTTTAAGCGTGAAAAACTCAACACATGTCTGATAAGTAAATATCATTGACTTTTCTCACAGGGGAGTGTTTCTTTTGTTGTGTCATAATTAAAGGGGAATTACCCCAAAGAGTGGGTCCAGGTGTGACAGAGGGGATTGAGGTCATTACAGGGGTTGTGGGCAGAGTAACGGACTGAACATACTTAAACGGATCCTGCGGGGGGTAGCGCTACAGTTACTATTTTCTGCCTGCACAAAAAAGACGAATGACTATTGTATCACAAGGCTATTTGAGCAAAGAATAAAGGCTTGAATATATATGCCATAGTACGTGGATTGTCCAGTAAGGTTTTCTCCTCTGCCATTTAGATACCTGCTATTCGTGAGATAACAGCTATAGGTACTCACTGGTATTTTTTCTATATTTTTTGTATATATATATATATATATACACCGTATCTCACAAAAGTGAGTACACCCCTCACATTTTTGAAAATATTTTATTCTATCTTTTCATGTGACAACACTGAAGAAATTACACTTTGCTACAATGTAAAGTAGTGAGTGTACAGCTTGTATAACAGTGTAAATTTGCTGTCCCCTCAAAATAACTCAACACACAGCCATTAATGTCTAAACCGCTGGCAACAAAAGTGACTACACCCCTAAGTGAAAATGTCCAAGTTGGGCCCAATTAGCCATTTTCCCTCCCCTGTGTCATGTGACTCGGTATTGTTACAAGGTCTCAGGTGTCAATGGGGAGCAGGTGTGTTGAATTTGGTGTTATCAATCTCACTCTCTCATACTGGTCACTGGAAGTTCAACATCACCTCATGGCAAAGAACTCTCTGAGGATCTGAAAAAAAG
This sequence comes from Glandirana rugosa, assembly GCA_018402905.1. Taxonomy (NCBI): domain Eukaryota; kingdom Metazoa; phylum Chordata; class Amphibia; order Anura; family Ranidae; genus Glandirana; species Glandirana rugosa. The sequence goes on along the minus strand of BLSH010485886.1, from coordinate 1,065,029 downwards.
AATTGTTGCTCTACATAAAGATGGCATAGGCTATAAGAAGATTGCCAAGACCCTAAAACTGAGCCACAGCATGGTGGCCAAGACCATACAGGGGTTTAACAGGACAGGTTCCACTCAGAACAGGCCTTGCCATGGTCGACCAAAGAAGTTGAGTGCACGTGCTCAGCGTCATATACACCAATTTGATGCAGTGTGTGGCGTATGGTCTGAGCACTGACAGGCTGACCCCCACCCCTTCATATAGCCATATAGCCATTCCAGTGACTTTTTACTGTGCTGTTCCATACAGGCATTGCATTTGGAGTTATCCATGCAGTATATATTCCGGTGGCGTACTCTGGTATGTGTGTAAGATGCCTATGTGGTGGTGGATGAATGGGTGTTGGACACGTCCCGACGTGATCATTGACAACGTTGTCAGGTTTTAAATTTTTGCATCAGTGGTTGTAATTATTTTAGAATTTGGATTTTACTAATTCAATAAAGGTTAATTTTTAATGACTGTCTGGTTTTGGATTAAGTGCCTTGGTGATCTCTATATCACATTTTTGTGTACAGTTTTTTTGGACTTATGAACTACGCTCCCTAGGGAGTGCTGTCTCTGGAATGGGTATGTAAAGGCTTATATCAGCCATCCCCACACCAGTTAGACTTAGTCTGTACGGGTGTATTTTTATACCATTTTCTTGTTATAAGCTCTGTGATGTCGTCATAGAGGAGTGGAAGAGGACTCCAGTGGCAACCTGTGAAGTTCTGGTGAACTCCATGCCCAAGAGGGTTAAGGCAGTGCTTGAAAATAATGGTGACCACACAAGATATTCACACTTTGGCCCAATTTGTACATTTTCACTTAGGGGTGTACTCACATTAAAAGATAGAATAATACATTTACAAAAATGTGAGGGGTGTAATCACTTTTGTGAGATACTGTGTATATATATATATATATATATTTATACATACAGTTGTGCTCATAAGTTTACCTACCCTGGCAGAATGTATGATTTCTTGGCCATTTTTCAGAAAATATGAATGATAACACAAAAACATTTCTTTCACTCATGGTTTGTGCTTGACTGAAGCCTTTTATTATCAATCAACTGTGTTTACTCTTTTTAAATCATAATGATCAACAGAAACTACCCAAATGATCCTGATGAAAAGTTTACATACCCTGGTGATTTTGGCCTGATAACATGCACACAAGTTGACACAAAGGGCTTTGAATGGTTATTAAAGGTAACCATCCTCACCTGTGATCTGTTTGCTTGTAATTAGTGTGTGTATAAAAGGTCAATGAGTTTCTGGACTCCTGACAGACCCTTGCATCTTTCATCCAGTGCTGCACTGAAATTTCTGTATTCTGGAATCATGGGGAAAGCAAAAGAATTGTCAAAAGATCTGCGTGAAAAGGTAACTGAACTGTATAAAACAGGAAAGGGATATAAAAAGATATCCAAGGAATTGAGAATGCCAATCAGCAGTGTTCAAACTCTAATCAAGAAGTAGATAAGGAGACACTTGAAGAAAGATGGGCTGCATGATCGAGTCGTCAGAAGAAAGCCATTACTACGCAAATACCACAAAGCATCCTGCTTACAATACACCAAACAGCACAAAGACAAGCCTCAAGCCTTCTGGTACAAAGTCATTTGGAGTGATGAGACCAAAATTGAGCTTTTTGGCCACGACCATAAACGCTGCATTTGGAGACGAGTCAACAAGGCCGGTGATGAAAGGTACACCATTTCTACTGTGAAACACGGAGGTGGATTGCTGATGTTTTGGGGATGTGTGAGCTATAAAGGCACAGGAAATGTGGTCAAAATCGATGGCAAGATGAATGCAGTATGTTATCAAAAACTACTGAAGGAACATTTGCATTCATCAGCCAGGAAGCTGCGCATGGGATGTACTTGGACATTCCAACATGACAATGATCCACAACACAAGGCCAAGTCGACCTGTCATTGATTACAGCAGAATAAAGTGAAGGTTCTCGAGTGACCATCTCAATCTCCTGACCTCAATATCATTGAGACACTCTGGGGAGATCTCAAATGTGCAGTTCATGCAAGACAGCCCAAGAATTTCCAGGAACTGGAGGCTTTTTGCCAAGAGGAATTGGCAGCTTTACCATCCGAGAAGATAAAGAGCCTCATCCACAAATGCCACAAAAGACTTCAAATTGTCATCGATGTTAAAGGGGGAAACACACGGTATTAAGAACTGTTGTATGTAAACTTTTCATTAGGGTCATTTGGCTAGTTTCTATTGTCATTATGATTTAAAAAAAGAGTAAACACAGTTAATTGATAATAAATGGCTTCAGCCAAACACTAACCATGAGTGAAAGAAAAGTTTTTGTGTTATCATTTATATTCTCTGAAAAATGGCCAAAAAATCATACATTTTGCCAGGGTATGTAAACTTATGGGCACAACTGTACCTCAACCGCGAGGGGTATAGACCCTGTGGCTAGTCCTGTCTGCCCTGCTATCCATACGGGAGTTTCTAGCTATGTGCACTTGTACTCACTACTAGGCAAGGTGAATATCCAGCTAATTACACCATTTTTACAACGTAAAAGCATACATCTTGTTTTTGCGATGTTATGACATAGTGAATGTGATACATATATGTGTTCCAATGCAGTGAGAACTGTCTCCATTTACATCATCTCCCTGTGTGTCCTGACAAAGTGAAACAGTGAATAGCATTGATGCACAGGGGCTCACTCGCTTGAGACAGTGTATTGATCCTGTTTACAATGGTTGGCCACTACGGCCCATGTTTTAAGCACATGTGATGTTAGGTTTTTAATTTGCATACATGCCTGATGTTTTTTGCTCTTTTTCTTGTTATATATTATATGTATGAATAAAATATATATTTCTAGAATATATGTTGTCCAATTGCCTCTAAAGTCTGAATTCTAGTTGCTTTCTTTTGTTCTCTTCTTCAATAAAGCCTTTTGATGTTATTCACCTTACACTGCTGTCTCGACAAGTAACTGGGTGAGCTGAGGGATCCTGGATCATGCTGGTACCGGGCAAGTGAAGCATATATACGGTGGACATACTCTTTAAGAGTACGGGGTCCGTCACATTCGTGGCAGCGGTGGGAGAGTTCTTCCTTGCTGTGAACACGTTCAAACCACAACCGGGATCCAAGATCGAGATAACAGACTTCAGTCGCCCCGGCGGAGATATGGATCTGGCATCAGTTTGAGGAGATCCTGCAGATTGCCCTTTCAGTATACCCCAGGACTGTGTCTGCGGATCAATACCTGGAGATCAGGCAGCAGATTCGGATGGAGCTCCAGATTGGAGCCCTCCAGGTTGCTGGTATGTACAAGGGCAAGTGCTATCCAACCCCAGGGGAAGGGGCCAGAGACCAAACGGGAGTTGCGGATGCCATTCCTGGGAGAGCGGCCCCAGGAGCAATAGGTGACTGAGTTGGACAGCTTGTTCCAGCAAGAGATAGAGCTGGGCATTCAATATCAGTCTCTGTAATGGCATGCAGAGCAGGAATACTTAGGGGAGACAACAGAATGCTCTCCAAAGGGATATGATTTTGGCGGCCCTGGATTGCCGTAGGAAAGCCTTACAGATGGTTTTGTGTTTGGCGATGAAGGGGAACCTACTCTTAAGGACCTGCGAGAATACAGACAGTCTATGCCAAGTCTTGCAGGGATCTGAGAGATTAAACCTAATCTGGAATATTTGCTAAAGAAAGAACAGTACCTGGAAAGGGCACACAGGGAACTGCTAGAACACATTCAGCAGCATGCCCCAAAATTAGCAGTGGAAACTCCAGAGATTGCCGTCCCCAAAGCTGAAGTGCTGACAACAGAGCAGAGCTCTGCTAGCCTCCGCCCAGCACTGATAACATCTTCTGGGTTTCACAAACAGGAGATGGTGAACCTCTATCCCCAGACACCAGTTCCAGAGACTGGAGATTTAATAGACTTTTCTGCTGAGAAGGAACAACCCTGTGAGCCTGCAGCAGAAGAATTGGCTTCAGAGCATGGCGCTGTTGATCCCTGCACACAACAATCAACTCTGTGTTGATTGTTGTGTTGCTGGCCTCTGCCCTCCACTAACAAAAGATGGATTTCCTGTGGTAGTGGATGTGACTGTGGTGTCCACTGACAGCAACCCTGCAGAAGAGCTTGCAACAGGGCAGAGTGCTACTGACCTCTGTCCTCAACTAACAAAAGGTGGATTTCCTTTGGTAGTGGATGAGACTGCGATCTCCACTGACACAACTCCAGAAAAAGGTCTGGCATTGGGACAGGAGGATATCAGTCTTGCTCTCACAACACTGGGGGATTTTCATCTAGCAAAAGTGGATAGGACTACGGTCTCCACCTGTATACCCCCAGGGATGGTGGACAGTTGGCCCAGATCTCCAACAGCATGACAGAGTGAGCCCAGGCACCCCATCTTCTCTCCAGCGGCTGAAAAGACTCCAGGGAGAAGGGCCAGTCCATACTTTTCCCCAGCGGTGGGTATGTTCTACAAGAGAGGCAGAGATTGACTGGGTGAGTAATGCTCTGGGAAAATTTGTTTGGGGTACTGTGTGGGTACGGGTATTGAGGGACTGGAACTACTGACTGACTTCAAAGTCAACCCGTCTGAGGTCTCCTTCTGTGTTACTCTCCTGCTGAAAGAGGAGATATGTGATGGGCGCCACTTTGGATGGGGGGGCCCGTGGAACCACGTTTACCTTAGAGGGGTCAGGAAACTCCTGAATCAGCTTCCCAGGCCCCTCTTATGTGTAAGTCACCCTGTGTCTATTAGGGGCACAGGGTGACCTGAGAAGCCCAATGCAATCTGATCTAACCAGACTCAGTACATTCACACTGGATTTCATTTTACCCCTGAACCAGCCAGATTGTCTACAATATATTTAGAGCACTGACATTGAACATAAGAGTTTCCTCAAGTATCCTTCCCACTAACAAAGTTGACTGCATGCCCAGTTTTTGTTTATAGATGTGTTGATAAGTTTGAATGTTCCTGTGCCTCATGTGATTGGATGTAAAGTTGATCCCACTCTTTGTCTCTATGCCAACAAGGGGGGGGGGGTTGTCTCCAGAAATATATACATGTGTTTGCTCTTCAGTAAAGCCGTATGTTGTGTAACATTATATGAGGCGAGGTGATCGATGGACAATACCGGCCACCTCGCATGCATTCATTTGCAGTAAACTAAGGTGGAATCCGGTCCATGTTTTACCAGCCACCTTGGCAGAGTTTGTTCTGAACCAGATTTTGTGGTCCACTGGAGTCCACCATCAGGTGGTTTAAATAAGCAGGAGGAGAGTTTTGCTCTGGCCTGGGACTCAGGAGCCATCGGCCTGAAAGAGCTGACATAAGGAAGTTTGCTTATGGACTGAGACAAAAAGGTTGGCATTGTCTATGTTTTGAGAGTGTCTGGGAGACCTCCCAGACCACTCAGCTATGAAAAACTGAAATGTTTAGGTAGTTCCTGGATGGCAAGGATTTATTTTCTGTTTTGTTTATTTGATTTATACATGCAACCTTTTTAATAAACCTGGCTACAAGCCAGATTTTAAGCAAAAATCAGTTTGGACAGCCTTTTTTCCAGGGAAAGTGACACCCATTGAGCTAACCGCCCACATGTGGTGGATTCGGCGGGCATCTTACTAAACAAGATGGAGGATGTGTTAAAAGTTCTGCTGAAGGGCACTGCAACCCTGCAGGAGAGCAATCGCCAGCAGCAGGAAACCAATTGCCAAGTCGCACAAGTCATTCCAGCACAGCAGGATGTGAATCGTCAGGTCGTTGCAGCCCAACTGGAGGCGAATCGCCAATTTTCAGAGGCTCTGGTGGAGTTAAAGAAGGGTTCCACAAGTCCTTTACTGGTGGAACAGAAAATGGTGCGTGCCAGCTGTTTCCTGCAGATGACACCTGCAGATGATGTGGAAGCGTACCTGGCAACTTTTGAAAGAGTCGCTGTTTGAGAAGGATGGCAAAATGAGCAATGGGCAGGACTGCTAGTTCCTTTTCTGACAGGAGAACCCCAAAAGGCCTATTATGACCTGAAGTCAGAGGCTTCCCAGGATTATGAGACACTGAAAGCGGAGATGCTTGTACGCATGGGCGTCACCATTGCAGTTCGTGCTCAACGGGTGCATTGCTGGTCATACAGTATTGACAAGCCGACCCCACTCACAAATGTTTGATTTGATACACCTCACCAGTAAATGGCTGCAGCCAGAGGCTTTGTCAGGTCCTAAGATTGTGGAGAGTGTGGTCATGGACCATTATTTATGGGCACTCCCTGCCACTTTGAGGAAGTGGGTCAGCCATGGGGACCCTAAGATTTCAAACCAGCTGGTGGACTTGGTGGAGAGCTATACTGCTGCCGAGGACTTGTTTAACCCATCTGTGCCCCACTCCAATGTTTCTAGGGGTGAAAAATCGCCCTGAGAATCCGGTAACAACAATTTAGTTCATTCTGCCACCAAGCAATCCCCATTCTGGGTGAATTTCGGCTACCATCCTACCTTCCTACTCAGTCTGTTGATGGAGAGTACAGTACCTGCCAAACAGGAAGTCACCCAGTTCTTAGAAAGAAACAACAAGCTTCTACAAGAGACTTTTTCCCAGACCCAGGCACTCAACAAGAGAAACTTTGATAAAGGGAGATGAGGAGATTTGGAACTACAACCTGGTCAACGGGTCTGGTTGTCAACTAAAGACCTGATACTATCCTGTCCCTCCAAAAAGCTAGGGCCAAAGTACACCAGGCCCTTTCCGTTAAAGAAAAAGATCAATAGGATGGCATACGAGCTGGACCTACCCCCTTCGCTTCACATCCCCCCAGTCTTTCATGTGAACTTGCTTAAACTAGTGGTCAAGGATCTCTTCCCTGGGTGCAGTACAGCCCCACCAGAACCGGTCTTAGTGGACAGAGAGGTGGAGTTCGAGGTGGAAACCATCCTTGACTGCAGGAGAAGAGGGGGCATTGTTAAGTTTATGGTGAAATGGAAGGGGTACAGGCTGGAAGAAAGCTCTTGGGAGCCAGAAAGCTACCTGCATGCCAGAAAGTTAATTAAGGCTTTCTGGAGAAGAAATCCAGCCAAGAGGGCCCGTTTGGGCATCCGGAGGCTGCCCCTGGGGGGGGGGCGCAATGTAAGTAATCAACTGTGGCCCCTGGAATGCGCAGTGTGTGCGTGTGAGCGTGCGTATTCGTCGGCATTGACGCCAAAATGGCCATTTAAGCAAATAGCACCCTGCAACCAGTGCTGTCCGTTCTACGGCGTTCTTGTATCCTGTGACCCCAGCATTTACTCTTGAGAGACTTCCTGTACCTGTGCCCCCGGCTTTCCTTGGACTTTGTTTGCCTTCTGCCTGCCCTGCCCATCTAAGACTACTCTTCTGCCTGCTCCTTTGCACCTCTGCAGCCCTCATGTTGCCTACCCTGCTTGTACCTGACTATCCGCCTGCCTGACCCATCTGTACCGCACCTCCAGCCTGTTACCGACCCGGCTTGCATCATCATTCTTCTGTCTGCACGAGTCCCAGTGGACCCTCACTGACTACCAGTGACTAAGTCCAGCCCTTGTGCCCCCCTGTGCTCCAGAGCTCCCTGTCTACACTACCAGGGGTTCTCGAACCAGGGCCGTAAAAGAGGTTGTCCCCTGCATAAGTCAGACTCGACCACCAGGTACGTGACAAGAACCACTTAGTGAATAGACGGATGCCCATTACCAGCCTTTAGTTTAAAGATTGCTAAGTTATATTAGAGATACTAAGATATTGTTGATGCATAGGAAAGAACTCATTTGGAAGTATGGCTTGGGACATACAAGCTTTATATTCCTTTATTCCTCATCATTTGGCTCTCCTATCTATTAGGGAGCAGTCTGTCTCAGGTTACATGAAGAGATAGAAGGTTCTGAAGCAGCCTACATCCACAGAAAATCTGTGGTTAGTTCTCCAAGAAGTTTGGAACAACCTACCTGCAGAGTTCCTTTAAAAACTGTGTGTAAGTGTACCTGGAAGAATTGATGCTGTTTTGGAGGCAAAGGATGGTCACACAAAATATTGATTAAATTTGGATTTCTCTTCTGTTCATTTACTTTCCATTTTGTTAATTGAAAAATATAGACTATTAACAGTTCTAAACGTAAACTATTAACACTAATCATTCAGGCAATAATTACCTGTGGATGATCAGTCCTGGATGCAGACAGTCTGCATAGTGTGTTCTTGAGCAAACTGTGCTGCTGCTACAGTGGAGGTTGAGGATCTGGCCATGATCTCTGGGGTACAAGGCTGGCTGCAGAGAATTGAAAATTCTTTGGGAGGTAAGTCAGTACCTAAATGTGTATTGCAACTTTTGATTTAACTTTTGCCTGTCTGAATATTTTTACAGTTGAATTCTAGCTTACGCCATACGAGCCCTAAAACTATCCCCTCCTCACTCCTAACACCTATGTTAAGTAAGCTGTGTAACAAAAGAGGTATATACTTACCTGTTTTCACGTCCCTGTTCTGGTCATGAGATCTCCACTGTGTCAGCCAGAGGAGGCTGCAGTTGAGAGGAGAGAGTGCTTCGCAAAGGCTAATAAAGCCTGAAATCACCCAAAGGCTTCAATGGCCCTTCTGCTATTAGTGCTCCCTCCTCACCCCTGGAGCCACTATGGGTAACACAGGGGAGCCGGATCATGGGACTGGACCGAAGTTGTCTGAAAATAGGTAAGTATATGCATCTTTCATCACAGGTTAGTCAGCATAGGTGTTAAGAGGGGGAAGGGTACAGTTTTAAGGCTAATTAGGTGTAAGCTAGAATTCCACTTTAAGTCTACAGGACAAGTCACTGAGAAAGAGAGGCCAGATCTAGATGATCATACAAAAATATTACAACTAAGAGTGGTTCGCTAAGTTGTTTCCATAGGTTAAGCAAAATTACGCAGATAGACCATTACAATGTAAGCTGCACCTCGGAGTATCAAGACCCATTTGGCAACCTGCCCGACATTACATAAATAAATTATGGTGACCTTGAAAGTGGGTTGTATTGCTGCCCATAGGAGAATTGGACAATAGCAAGCTAAAAGCCAAGTTTTTAGCCAAGTGTAACCCTTCCCTGTTGCATCATGCTTCAATTTCATGCAAATGCAGTAGTAGGAGTGATCAAAAGACAATGGGGTGGGACCTGTGTTTCTTAATAAACTCCAAGAAAAGGGCTTTATGGTTCATTAAGGGACAAAGGATCACAAAGAAATTCTAAGACAACTAGGATATCCCAAAGCAGTCCAGCTGAAGGTTGGGTAACATAGCAAACAAAATAATAACAGGCCAACAAATGACAGGATAAACTGGGGATTAGTACAACTTGGAGTGTGAACAGAAGTCCATGTAACAGCCTTGCAAATCAGACCTTATTGCTCCTCTTTAATGATTGATGTATGCCACTGCTATGACTTCACAGTGTGGTTCGGACTTTGCATTTAAGAGGTCCAGCATTATAAGGAGAACCAAGTTGGTTGTAGCATGTTGTTGTCAATACTTTGATTGGGAGATGAGTTTCCTCTGGTGACCAAGCCCCCTGCACCAACAGGGCATCTAGGACTCCTTCCCTGCCTGTCAAGCTGGCATCCGTCATGATAATCTTCTAGACCAATGGAAGGGAGGATTTCCCCAACTGCAGGGCTGGATTCATAAGCCACCAGGCCAGAGACAACCTGTTCCTGGGTGTCAGGAAAATCTGATTTTCTAGAGACTGTAGA
>BLSH010485886.1:1035517-1055250 GCA_018402905.1 Glandirana rugosa | reverse complement strand
AATTTCATGCAAATGCAGTAGTAGGAGTGATCAAAAGACAATGGGGTGGGACCTGTGTTTCTTAATAAACTCCAAGAAAAGGGCTTTATGGTTCATTAAGGGACAAAGGATCACAAAGAAATTCTAAGACAACTAGGATATCCCAAAGCAGTCCAGCTGAAGGTTGGGTAACATAGCAAACAAAATAATAACAGGCCAACAAATGACAGGATAAACTGGGGATTAGTACAACTTGGAGTGTGAACAGAAGTCCATGTAACAGCCTTGCAAATCAGACCTTATTGCTCCTCTTTAATGATTGATGTATGCCACTGCTATGACTTCACAGTGTGGTTCGGACTTTGCATTTAAGAGGTCCAGCATTATAAGGAGAACCAAGTTGGTTGTAGCATGTTGTTGTCAATACTTTGATTGGGAGATGAGTTTCCTCTGGTGACCAAGCCCCCTGCACCAACAGGGCATCTAGGACTCCTTCCTTGCCTGTCAAGCTGGCATCCATCATGATAATCTTCTAGACCAATGGAAGGGAGGATTTCCCCAACTGCAGGGCTGGATTCATAAGCCACCAGGCCAGAGACAACCTGTTCCTGGGTGTCAGGAAAATCTGATTTTCTAGAGACTGTAGATGGTATTTGTTTTCCCCAAATGGATAAAATGTTGAGGTACAACTATCTGGAGTGGAATTGGGCATACAGGGCTGCTTTGAAGGAGGCTTCCATCAAGCCGAGAACATTCAGAGTTGGATGGCTCCTAGACTGCAGAAGCAGGTGGTGTCAGGTGCTTGTCTTGCAGAAGAAAATCATGGACTGAGCAGTATCTAGACGGGGAGTTAGTTCTAACGCTGAATTTTGAAAGTTCAGGATCCAACATAACCTTTGCAGTATCTGAACAGTTGTTTGAATGTTCACTGATCGTTAGCCAAGCAGGAGATTGTCTAGATATTCCACAATTGGAATTTGATATGAACATAGCGGAGCAAACACAAGGACTAGCACCTTAGTGAATACTCAAGGTGCTGTGGACAAATCAGAGGGAAGGGCATCAAACTGGTAATGTTGTGTACCCACAGCAGAACATAGGTAGTGTTGATGAGCTGGAAAGATGGGGACATGCAAGTAGCCATACTGCTAGTATGTAATAGTGTGAAAATCTCAGAAAAGGGTACTCACATTTTAGCTTCTGAAGCAGGAGAGTTATTTGGCCATCTGTGATCAAGTCACTGTGGGGTAGTAGCAAGGAGGACTGACCATGAATCCTTGAGAGGAGCTGGTGCTGAATGACCACCCACTGAAGGCAGGGGAAACAGAGAAAGTGCTGCCACCGACCTATGGCAAATGTGCACACAGGCTAGTGTTGCATAGAAACAATACACTGGGTGCATGTGGCACATTTGAAAAGTTGTTGCAATTTGTTGCAGCACAGACTCCGAAACCTTAACCCCCTGGTGGAATGTGATAAGAGGCAGGGCAAGACGTCAGAGCAATTTTGACCCAATTTAAAAAAAAAATGGCCACATCTGTCCCCTAGACTGCTTGCACCTCATACAATATATTGCTGCACAATCTCCAAAGTGTTAACTATGTGACACAAACCAGGGACCATAAAAAATAAAAATAAAGGTAAAGCTCTAGTACTTACCACAGTGATGGCCTAGAGAGAGCCCTAGAGTAAGCAAACACATCAACGAGTGGAGATTTCATACTCCCAAAGCAGTCTTTTGGGACAGCATTATGTCAGAAGGTGTATCATGGCCCTGAACCTGTAAAGCATGCTGTGGCTAACAGTCTAACAGTAACAATACGCCAGGTGTCTGAAGAGCACCACAAGCAGAACCCAGTGCCTACAGTGCATAGTGGCTCTGTGTACAGACTTAAAAGTAGCACTGAAGATTAGCCAATTTGGAAAACAAAGTGAACTCTCTTGCCTTTTCTGTTTTGTTTATTTGATTTATACATGCAACCTTTTTAATAAACCTGGCTACAAGCCAGATTTTAAGCAAAAATAAGTTTGGACAGCCTTTTTTCCAGGGAAAGTGACACCCATTGAGCTAACCGCCCACACGTGGTGGATTCGGCGGGCATCTTACTAAACAAGATGGAGGATGTGTTAAAAGTTCTGCTGAAGGGCACTGCAACCCTGCAGGAGAGCAATCGCCAGCAGCAGGAAACCAATTGCCAAGTCGCACAAGTCATTGCAGCACAGCAGGATGCGAATCGTCAGGTCGTTGCAGCCCAACTGGAGGCGAATCACCAATTTGCAGAGGCTCTGGTGGAGTTAAAGAAGGGTTCCACAAGTCCTTTACTGGTGGAACAGAAAATGGTGCGTGCCAGCTGTTTCCTGCGGAAGATGACACCTGCAGATGATGTGGAAGCGTACCTGGCAACTTTTGAAAGAGTCGCTGTTTGAGAAGGATGGCAAAATGAGCAATGGGCAGGACTGCTAGTTCCTTTTCTGACAGGAGAACCCCAAAAGGCCTATTATGACCTGAAGTCAGAGGCTTCCCAGGATTATGAGACACTGAAAGCGGAGATGCTTGTACGCATGGGCGTCACCATTGCAGTCCGTGCTCAACGGGTGCATTGCTGGTCATACAGTATTGACAAGCCGACCCCACTCACAAATGTTTGATTTGATACACCTCACCAGTAAATGGCTGCAGCCAGAGGCTTTGTCAGGTCCTAAGATTGTGGAGAGTGTGGTCATGGACCATTATTTATGGGCACTCCCTGCCACTTTGAGGAAGTGGGTCAGCCATGGGGACCCTAAGATTTCAAACCAGCTGGTGGACTTGGTGGAGAGATATACTGCTGCCGAGGACTTGTTTAACCCATCTGTGCCCCACTCCAATGTTTCTAGGGGTGAAAAATCGCCCTGAGGATCCGGTAACAACAATTTAGTTCATTCTGCCACCAAGCAATCCCCATTCTGGGTGAATTTCGGCTACCATCCTACCTTCCTACTCAGTCTGTTGATGGAGAGTACAGTATCTGCCAAACAGGAAGTCACCCAGTTCTTAGAAAGAAACAACAAGCTTCTACAAGAGACTTTTTCCCAGACCCAGGCACTCAACAAGAGAAACTTTGATAAAGGGAGACGAGGAGATTTGGAACTACAACCTGGTCAACGGGTCTGGTTGTCAACTAAAGACCTGATACTATCCTGTCCCTCCAAAAAGCTAGGGCCAAAGTACACCAGGCCCTTTCCGTTAAAGAAAAAGATCAATAGGATGGCATACGAGCTGGACCTACCCCCTTCGCTTCACATCCACCCAGTCTTTCATGTGAACTTGCTTAAACTAGTGGTCAAGGATCTCTTCCCTGGGTGCAGTACAGCCCCACCAGAACCGGTCTTAGTGGACAGAGAGGTGGAGTTCGAGGTGGAAACCATCCTTGACTGCAGGAGAAGAGGGGGCATTGTTCAGTTTATGGTGAAATGGAAGGGGTACAGGCTGGAAGAAAGCTCTTGGGAGCCAGAAAGCTACCTGCATGCCAGAAAGTTAATTAAGGCTTTCTGGAGAAGAAATCCAGCCAAGAGGGCCCGTTTGGGCATCCGGAGGCTGCCCCTGGGGGGGGCGCAATGTAAGAAATCAACTGTGGCCCCTGGAATGCGCAGTGTGTGCGTGTGCGCGTGCGTATTCGTCGGCATTGACGCCAAAATGGCCATTTAAGCAAATAGCACCCTGCAACCAGTGCTGTCCGTTCTACAGCGTTCTTGTATCCTGTGACCCCAGCATTTACTCTTGAGAGACTTCCTGTACCTGTGCCCCCGGCTTTCCTTGGACTTTGTTTGCCTTCTGCCTGCCCTGCCCGTCTAAGACTACTCTTCTGCCTGCTCCTTTGCACCTCTGCAGCCCTCATGTTGCCTACCCTGTTTGTACCTGACTATCCGCCTGCCTGACCCATCTGTACCGCACCTCCAGCCTGTTACCGACCCGGCTTGCATCATCATTCTTCTGTCTGCACGAGTCCCAGTGGACCCTCACTGACTACCAGTGACTAAGTCCAGCCCTTGTGCCCCCCTGTGCTCCAGAGCTCCCTGTCTACACTACCAGGGGTTCTCGAACCAGGGCCGTAAAAGAGGTTGTCCCCTGCATAAGTCAGACTCGACCACCAGGTACGTGACAAGAACCACTTAGTGAATAGACGGATGCCAATTACCAGCCTTTAGTTTAAAGATTGCTAAGTTATATTAGAGATACTAAGATATTGTTGATGCATAGGAAAGAACTCATTTGGAAGTATGGCTTGGGACATACAAGCTTTATATTCCTTTATTCCTCATCATTTGGCTCTCCTATCTATTAGGGAGCAGTCTGTCTCAGGTTACATGAAGAGATAGAAGGTTCTGAAGCAGCCTACATCCACAGAAAATCTGTGGTTAGTTCTCCAAGAAGTTTGGAACAACCTACCTGCAGAGTTCCTTTAAAAACTGTGTGTAAGTGTACCTGGAAGAATTGATGCTGTTTTGGAGGCAAAGGATGGTCACACAAAATATTGATTAAATTTGGATTTCTCTTCTGTTCATTTACTTTCCATTTTGTTAATTGAAAAATATAGACTATTAACAGTTCTAAACGTAAACTATTAACACTAATCATTCAGGCAATAATTACCTGTGGATGATCAGTCCTGGATGCAGACAGTCTGCATAGTGTGTTCTTGAGCAAACTGTGCTGCTGCTACAGTGGAGGTTGAGGATCTGGCCATGATCTCTGGAGTACAAGGCTGGCTGCAGAGAATTGAAAATTCTTTGGGAGGTAAGTCAGTACCTAAATGTGTATTTCAACTTTTGATTTAACTTTTGCCTGTCTGAATATTTTTACAGTTGAATTCTAGCTTACGCCATACGAGCCCTAAAACTATCCCCTCCTCACTCCTAACACCTATGTTAAGTAAGCTGTGTAACAAAAGAGGTATATACTTACCTGTTTTCACGTCCCTGTTCTGGTCATGAGATCTCCACTGTGTCAGCCAGAGGAGGCTGCAGTTGAGAGGAGAGAGTGCTTCGCAAAGGCTAATAAAGGCTGATATCACCCAAAGGCTTCAATGGCCCTTCTGCTATTAGTGCTCCCTCCTCACCCCTGGAGCCACTATGGGTAACACAGGGGAGCCGGATCATGGGACTGGACCGAAGTTGTCTGAAAATAGGTAAGTATATGCATCTTTCATCACAGGTTAGTCAGCATAGGTGTTAAGAGGGGGAAGGGTACAGTTTTAAGGCTAATTAGGTGTAAGCTAGAATTCCACTTTAAGTCTACAGGACAAGTCACTGAGAAAGAGAGGCCAGATCTAGATGATCATACAAAAATATTACAACTAAGAGTGGTTCGCTAAGTTGTTTCCATAGGTTAAGCAAAATTACGCAGATAGACCATTACAATGTAAGCTGCACCTCGGAGTATCAAGACCCATTTGGCAACCTGCCCGACATTACATAAATAAATTATGGTGACCTTGAAAGTGGGTTGTATTGCTGCCCATAGGAGAATTGGACAATAGCAAGCTAAAAGCCAAGTTTTTAGCCAAGTGTAACCCTTCCCTGTTGCATCATGCTTCAATTTCATGCAAATGCAGTAGTAGGAGTGATCAAAAGACAATGGGGTGGGACCTGTGTTTCTTAATAAACTCCAAGAAAAGGGCTTTATGGTTCATTAAGGGACAAAGGATCACAAAGAAATTCTAAGACAACTAGGATATCCCAAAGCAGTCCAGCTGAAGGTTGGGTAACATAGCAAACAAAATAATAACAGGCCAACAAATGACAGGATAAACTGGGGATTAGTACAACTTGGAGTGTGAACAGAAGTCCATGTAACAGCCTTGCAAATCAGACCTTATTGCTCCTCTTTAATGATTGATGTATGCCACTGCTATGACTTCACAGTGTGGTTCGGACTTTGCATTTAAGAGGTCCAGCATTATAAGGAGAACCAAGTTGGTTGTAGCATGTTGTTGTCAATACTTTGATTGGGAGATGAGTTTCCTCTGGTGACCAAGCCCCCTGCACCAACAGGGCATCTAGGACTCCTTCCCTGCCTGTCAAGCTGGCATCCGTCATGATAATCTTCTAGACCAATGGAAGGGAGGATTTCCCCAACTGCAGGGCTGGATTCATAAGCCACCAGGCCAGAGACAACCTGTTCCTGGGTGTCAGGAAAATCTGATTTTCTAGAGACTGTAGATGGTATTTGTTTTCCCCAAATGGATAAAATGTTGAGGTACAACTATCTGGAGTGGAATTGGGCATACGGGGCTGCTTTGAAGGAGGCTTCCATCAAGCCGAGAACATTCAGAGTTGGATGGCTCCTAGACTGCAGAAGCAGGTGGTGTCAGGTGCTTGTCTTGCAGAAGAAAATCATGGACTGAGCAGTATCTAGACGGGGAGTTAGTTCTAACGCTGAATTTTGAAAGTTCAGGAACCAACATAACCTTTGCAGTATCTGAACAGTTGTTTGAATGTTCACTGATCGTTAGCCAAGCAGGAGATTGTCTAGATATTCCACAATTGGAATTTGATATGAACATAGCGGAGCAAACACAAGGACTAGCACCTTAGTGAATACTCAAGGTGCTGTGGACAAATCAGAGGGAAGGGCATCAAACTGGTATTGTTGTGTACCCACAGCAGAACATAGGTAGTGTTGATGAGCTGGAAAGATGGGGACATGCAAGTAGCCATACTGCTAGTATGTAATAGTGTGAAAATCTCAGAAAAGGGTACTCACATTTTAGCTTCTGAAGCAGGAGAGTTATTTGGCCATCTGTGATCAAGTCACTGTGGGGTAGTAGCAAGGAGGACTGACCATGAATCCTTGAGAGGAGCTGGTGCTGAATGACCACCCACTGAAGGCAGGGGAAACAGAGAAAGTGCTGCCACCGACCTATGGCAAATGTGCACACAGGCTAGTGTTGCATAGAAACAATACACTGGGTGCATGTGGCACATTTGAAAAGTTGTTGCAATGTGTTGCAGCACAGACTCCGAAACCTTAACCCCCTGGTGGAATGTGATAAGAGGCAGGGCAAGACGTCAGAGCAATTTTGACCCAATTTAAAAAAAAAATGGCCACGTCTGTCCCCTAGACTGCTTGCACCTCATACAATATATTGCTGCACAATCTCCAAAGTGTTAACTATGTGACACAAACCAGGGACCATAAAAAATAAAAATAAAGGTAAAGCTCTAGTACTTACCACAGTGATGGCCTAGAGAGAGCCCTAGAGTAAGCAAACACATCAACGAGTGGAGATTTCATACTCCCAAAGCAGTCTTTTGGGACAGCATTATGTCAGAAGGTGTATCATGGCCCTGAACCTGTAAAGCATGCTGTGGCTAACAGTCTAACAGTAACAATACGCCAGGTGTCTGAAGAGCACCACAAGCAGAACCCAGTGCCTACAGTGCATAGTGGCTCTGTGTACAGACTTAAAAGTAGCACTGAAGATTAGCCAATTTGGAAAACAAAGTGAACTCTCTTGCCTTTACAGCTAATGGGAAATCTTGACTGAAGAAAAAATATCCTGAGGAAAAAAATATCAAATCAAATAGGTTTGCGTTTCTCTGAGGAGAACAGATGTTCATTCACCCAGGACACTAGCGAGAAACTGAAGCATGATGGAAGTGGAGGTTATTGTTATATACTGTTATTCTGCCATCTAAGGTGGTAGAGATTGATTTTTGTAATCCAGGCTCTTGCTTCATACTTTAAATATGCTGTACGTACCTTCACAGACCTAAAGGAGCACAAAATATCTTCACAAATAAGTTGCCAATGCAGGTTTTACCTGTATGGGGACTCTAGCTAATGTAATGTTGGGGGTTGTTTAACTCAAATGTAGTGCCTGTCATGGAGTACAGTCGACACCAAATAATTCCTTTTCAGGGCTTGTTGGCACGCTTTTAATAAAGAAAGTTCAGGAAAAAAAAAACAGCACGGTTTCCCTCGCAGGGGGTTTTCACCACCAGTATCAAATAATCGTACATTCAGCCTCCTGGCTTACACATGCAGCACAGCAAATAAAAATACCAAGCCACCTGGCTCTCTTTAGCAGCAGGACCACTACTCTGACTCCCACATGGAGCACTCTTGACTCCTGTCATCAAACTCAAACTTGGGTCACTGGCTTTCAGTGCAGACCTGCACTCTCTGGCTTCTCCAGTGCACACCTGCACTCTCGGGCTTCTCCAGTGCACACCTGCACACCCTGGCTTCTCCCTTGCAAGCCTGGACTCCTTGGGAGGGTGGAGCCCAGAACCATGGTCAGGTGTCTACAAATAGCCCAGCACACACCTGACTAGTCAGTGTGCTGGTGTATCACCAATTTTAGACCCAGGACTGTGAATTTCATCCCACCCAGATCAGGTCCCAAAACCAATTTTCCTAAACAAAGAGGAAACTCCTGCAGCCCCTCAACCCGACTGGTTGAGAATCCTGTGTCCTTTCCCTGGTGAGATACCACACTACCACACTAACAACAAAGATTGTGGGTCTTTGTGGGAACTGGTGTGTGTACGTGTGAGGGGTGGGCGTGCACATCCAGAAAGAACCCTGTAGGTTTTGGATTATAGTGAAAAAATATGTTTTAAAACATGGCTCGTGAGAAGAGTAGTGATTTGAAACTTGGAGTAATGATTAGTGGACACTGCAGCATGTTCTTTATCCAAGAGGCGAAGCAATCCACGTCACTCAAATTATTCCCCCTTACAGTGTATTTTCGTAATTTACGTGCAGTTGTATAAATTATTTTCCAGAAATGTACGTATAGATGCATAGCAGGAAACCATATATTCAGTTTCTATTACATTCCATAGTTGCCTTGCATTCCATAGTTGCCAACTGTCGCTCCTTTTCCAGGCTAGTTTTCTTTCAAATTTACTTTTATTTAGGAAACACAGATAAGATACAGGTATACTGTACAGCATAGATTTAAAGGTCATGAACATCCATCAACATAGGTAAGAAGATAGCGTATATTTAACAGACAGTGGCGGCCCATCCATAGGGGGTGCACGGGCGCCGCCCCCCCAGCTATTCAGAAAAAAAAGGTCACTTTAAGAGTGTCCAGGCGCCGGACACACACCAGTCTATGGGATGCCTCCCAGCTTGCAATCAGCTGATTGCAAGCTGGGAAGCCGATTTGCCCGTGTTTAGGGCGTGTTCTGGGTGCAAGCGATGCGCCCCCAACACTCCCCCACTCTCCACTCATTTGTCAGTTGCTCTATTCATGTATGCTAATGGTGGGGACTGGAGGAGTCGGTGGGCGGTGCTTTTTGCGGCTCTCACTGTGGGTGGAGTGGAGGACTAAGAAGACAGAGACTGCACAGTGACTGTAGCTACTGATATGCTGAAGGCATGTGCGTTCCTGAGCTGAGCAGCAGCAGGCGGCTTACGGTATGTAAACCCCTATGCAGGCCACCTTCTGTCAGTCTGTCTCTCTCCTGAGTCTCCTCCATGCTGACTGTATTGATGTTGTGTCTGCTCTGTATGCGGCCTGTGAGCCGTCCCTCCATTCCGCACACACATACCACCTTGGAGGCCTGGATGGACCCTTCCCTCACTTAGAGTTGGTTCCCTTCCCTGCGGGGCGGGGGAGGTCACTGTGTATACCCTATCTGGTGCAGTATATACCCTATCTGGTGCAGTATATACCCTATTTGGTGCAGTGTATACCCTATCTGGTGATACTGTATACCCTATCTGATGCAGTGTATACCCTATCTGGTGCTGTATATACCCTATCTGGTGCAGTATATACCCTATGTGGTGCAGTATATACCCTATTTGGTGCTGTATATACCCTGTCTGGTGCAGTGTATACCCTATCTGGTACTGTATATACCCTATCCGGTGCTATGTTTACCCTATTTGGTGCTGTGTATACTCTATTTGGTGCTATGTATACCCTATCTGGTGATGCTGTATACCTTATCTTGTGATGCTCTATACCCTTTCTGTAATGCTGCATACCTTATCTGTGATGCTGTATACCTTTCTGGTGATGCTGTATACCCTATCAGGTGATGCTGAGCTTTATACTCCTGACACAATGAGTGGAATCTATAAGGGGTGGGGCTTATGTGAAGTGGGAGTGGTCAAAAAGGAAGGGCAGGGTCTGACGCCCCCCATTCTAAAATTTCAACAGCCGCCACTGCAAGGAAAGAAGGCAATCACAACTGAATTAAGGGAAAATATGTAACAAGTTCTACGTTTTAAAAACGGCATGCTTCATATTTCTAAATCAACAAAAGGAGAAAAAAGGGATGAGAGACATCAGAAAAGAAGAGATGAGTAAGAATGGAAAAAAGAAGGGAATACTACAAGAAGAGAAGTACATAGCAGATTGTAGGGAGGGGCCTTTCTGTGGAAGTCTGTGAATACATTAGAGTTGGGCGAACAGTTTGAGCTGAGCAAAAGTTCGGCCGAACATTGCCTGTCTGTCCATTTGGCAAACACTCAAATTTGCAGGGCATTCGGCGGGGTGTCAAGCGACCCACAATGTCCCCTGATGTAGATCCATTGTCAATCAAGCCACCACCACCACCGGACCTGAAAAACCCCCAAAAAAACATTCCACCCGAAATGAAGGCTGACCGCCTACTGCAGGCTTTGCTCTTTGACAGTTCTTATATAGGTAAGGGGCAGAGTCACCTGGTGCCACCACCCCCTTGTGACGTCACCAACCTAGCATGCACCAGTCAGTGATGTCAGAAGGGGGTGGTTCCACCAGATGACATCACCCACCCCTTACCTATATAAGAACTGCAAACGGCAGAGCAAGCAGATGGGAGTTAGCCTTTGTGGTAGGTGGAGCATTTTGTTTTCTTTTTCCGGGTCCAGGGGTGGCGGCAGTCATCGTCATTGATGATGAATCTACATTGGGAACATTGTTTTTGTCAAAAACTGTGTGTGTCTTTTTATTTCTTCTTGACACTTTTTGTTGAATGGGTAGGGGTACTATGTACCATACTCATTCACATAAGGGCCAGGATCTGGGGGCACAACCACAGCCTAGGATTGTGGGGAAGAAGCCCTTCTCCCCATTAACATTGGGACAAGATGCTTTGGGGTGAGGGGGGGCAGAGCCTGCCGGGCTGCATGCTCGGAGAAGGGTTTGGGATGGACACCACACAGATATTTTTTTATTTTGGTGTGGGGTTCCCCTTAAAATCCATACCAGACCCTAAGGGGCTGATATGGATTGGGGGACCACCACATCATTTTTTTTTCACTTTTCTATATTGCAGGCAATTTTTTTTTCCATTCAGCTGTTAGTGGGAAAGCCCATTGACAGCTTATTACTCATTCGTTATTCCCGGCCCCGCTCCTTAACAACAGCTATTAGCTGTGCCCTGATTGGGCAAAGTTTTGCCCAATCAGGGCTTAGAATGCACTGTTCAGTGTGCAGCACATTGTGGGGCACTTGGCAAATTTGGGTGTTCGCCAAACGGCGATGTTCAGGCTAAACTTTTGCTCAGCCGAACCATTCACCCAACTCTATTCATTAATACAGAAGTATCTCATGTGTATCAAAATATCTTCAGTGCTGGGGACAGCCATCTTGGCTGGGTTTGAATCCATTGAGAACGGTGATTGGCTGATGCAACAAAGCAAGAATAAGTCTGCAAACTGGTGAGGAAAGAGAGAAGACAGTCTAGAAGCAAATGGATGTGTGGGGAAAAGACTGGGCTGCTGCTGCTGGCTGAACAGAACTCTGCCATACAGTATGTATAGAAAATAATCACCCACTTTAAAATAATTACATTTTGTTGGTTTGAAGTCTGAAATGAAGACAGATTTTTTTTTAAGAATTCAAAAACAATCACTGAGTTGGAAAAAGGATCGCCCCCCCCCTCCTAAAAATAACTTGTAAGCTCAATCAGGTGTAATAACTCACCTTCTCAATGGTACAAAAAGCCATTTGACTTTCAAATGTGATCAGCTGTGGTCATTTTGATTAGCTCAGCATTAAAAAGAGCTTCCCTGGAGCAATTCAGTCCCTGGTAGTGCAACTGTAGCAACCAATAAACTATAGGTGACAAGGCACTGTCAAAAGATTTTGTGGATAAAGTGTGGACAGGCACAAGGAGATGGATACACAAAAAATCAAAGGCTTTATCAATGCCTAGAAGCACATTGAAGTCTATTATTAAGGAGTGGAAGGTACAACACAGACCCTCCCTGGATCAGGACGTCACTCCAAACTGGATGAAAGAGCCAGGAAGAAACTGGTCACAAATTCTCCAAAAATGTGGCTTGTATGGAAGAGTTGCAAGAAAAAAAGACTCTCCCCAAGAAAGGCCACATGCAGTCACGACTGAGCTTTCCCAAAACGCACCTTGAAGATTCTAAGGCCACATGGAAAAAGGTGTCAGATGAGACTAAAATTTAATTATTTGGCCTTGACATCAAATGATATGTCTGGCAGAAATCCAATAGAGCTCACCATCCAAAGAACACCATTCATACAGTAAAGCATGTAGGTGGTAACATCCTGTAATGGGGATGTTACTCTGCAGCAGGGACTGGAGCAGGATAGAAGAAAAATGGATGGGGCAAAATACCACCCTTTGCCAGAAAGTTGTCAATGGGAAGAAGGTTTACCTTCCAACATGACAATGACCCAAAGCAAACAGCACAAATGACCACACAGTGGTTGAAGGACAAAAAGGTGAATGCCCTCACATGGCCTAGTCAGAACCCAGACTTAACCCCCATTGAAAATCTGTGGAATGACATGAAGACTGCAGTCCACAAACTGTCATATTTTACTGAACTTGAGCAATTCTGTAAAGAAGAGTGGGCAAATATTGAAGTCTAAATGTGCAAAGTTAGTAGAGACATATCCCAACAGACTAAAGACTGTAATTAAAGAAAAAGGTGATCAACATAATACTGACACGAGGGGGAGATCCTTATTCCAACTCAGTGATTCTGTTTTTTTTAAAATCAGAAACAATTTTTATTGAGATGTCATTAATACAATGATTGCATTGCATAGATGTTAATCATAAGACAAGCACATAACATACCCAGTGCGTACCAAACCTATCTCAAATAAACCTGTCCAAAGGTTGTAATAATCCCCCCATCCCCTATCATACATCCTGTCCAGTTCTTCTCTCACATTGACCCCATACCACCTACTTTCTGTAATTTAGTTTCATCCACCAGTTAAATGAGCAGTCTTTCCATCACCATTTCAGTAGGAGCGAGACCGGGAGTTTGCAATCAGTTGCCCCATATCCTCTCAAACTTGAGGGGACTTCCCCTGTGTTGATAAATACGTTTCTCATATCTGAGCATTGTGCCCACCTGATCCATCCATTGTTTGATCATGGGAGGATCCGGAGAGACCCAACGCAAAAGTATGAGCCTGCAGGCCTGAAACAGTGCCCGTGCCGCCGCCTCCTTCACGTACTTATCTGGAATAATGCTATCAAGCATACCTAAAATGCAGTATTTAGGATCCATTGGAATCGAGACTTGCAGAGCGTTAGCAATTGCCGCCACCACTGATTTCGAATAACAATGGGGCTTTATGCACCTCCACAGGAGATGAATCAAGTCCCCCACTTCTCTTTCACACCTCCCACATTTAAAGTCCTGATGAAGTCCCATTTTGTGAATTTTAAGGAGAGTATAGTGCGTTCGCAGTAGGATATATAACTGGGACATTCTTTGTGCTATCAGTGATTCTATTTTTGATTTTCTTTTTGTTTTGTTGGTGTCATATCTTTAACTTGGATGTTATAAGTTGCACTTAGTAAATACAGCCGGATAAAACAAAAACTGTGTCAGTTTTCATGTCAGGCTGCAAAGCAACAAAACCTGATTATTTTAAAGGTGGAGTGATTCTTTTCTATACCCACTGTAGCTGACCACAATAGGAAGAGACCACTCATTGTGCAGTGCAAGGTGTGATTTGGACACCTGGTGTGATCATACTGTACTAGAGAAGACTCCCATCATATGCAAGGAAGAAAACCAGGGACTGTCTTAGTAGTGTTGAAAGAGAGAAATTAGAATCAGAGCACATGTCAGGAAGCCCAGAAGAGAGTGAGTGGTATGGGTCTGGTAAGAGACTAAAGCTGGGTACATACGATCAGATTATCAGCCAAATTTTCGTCCGTTTTTTTGTTGCATGCAAGTCTGATATCGAAAGGGAAGAGGTTACTCAGCATACAAAAATTCTCATATGACAGAATTCAACTTCAGAAGTGATGTCATGTGTTGGATTGTTTTGTATGTGTTCTTTCCTTTCTGAGCATGCGTAGTTTTGCTCCAGCGATTTTTTTCAGACGAAAACTGTACTAATTAAAGTACGGACGTTGTGTTCACAAACTACCAACATTTACAAACCTGCACATCAAGTTTTTCTGGTCCAAAAATTCGGAATTGGCTGTTAAAAGCACCATACTAACGATCAGAAAATTGGTAGATTATTCGTCGGACGAAATTCTACTTTCGATTTTCTGATCGTGTGCACGGGCCTTAACACTACACAAGTTAATCTGTTGTTTGCTGAGAAATCACACTAGATCACACAAAAATGTAGTGCATGCACTACTTTTTTAAAACATGCCGCACCAAATCGCGGTACTACAAAATAATATGTAGCCTATTACACTGCAATTCACAGTAACACAGTACAATATTTCACTGTATAGCAGCAACTATCTCTCCCTATTCACAGATGGTCAGCTTCCCATACTCCAGTGCACAATGACAAATGGTTGCTAAGAACCCAGCCTTTAATATGGAGGGGGCTGGCACATAACAAATAGGACTGTACTGTAAACTCCTCTAGGCTCTAGCAACTGAATGCAAACAAGAGGCTTGATAGCAATGGCAGCATTGTGTGGGTTAGAAACCCTCTTACCTGGTTCCACAGCGCAGCAGGACAATGCAATGACCTTTTGTGTGGAGCGGGGCCCCCTTTGTCCGTCCTCTTGTAGGGTAGTGTACATGGTAATGACCATATCTGCCTGCCCAGAGTTTCCACTAACCTGCCTCCTCTCTCTCTCTGGTGGCTCTGCAACCTCCTAGCCTAGCACAATTTGGCTTGGGTCCATGTGGATCCACTCTGCTCTCGCTCTCTCTCACATCTGGCCTCCAACCCAGTTTCACCCATCTACTCTCATGTTCCTGGGCTTTTTCGTTTTTAAATGCTCCCGCCCCTTGCCAGCCCTCATGGGCGGTGAAGTTCAGCTTCACTTAATCTGGATGAAAAAACCTGCTTACAACATACAAGTCCCGGAGTCCCCAGCATTTCTGTATGAGTTGTGTGAGATTTAAGTTGTGGGACACTGCTATCTTGTGGCAAAAAACAGTTCTGCGTAGCAGTAGCATTGCACAGTGTTACACACACATTGACTATGTGTATGCAGTAAATTCAGCTTATCTGTGTTATATGTGTTATAAAACTCTTTTGTGAGATGAATACATTTTCATCAATACAAAAAAACAAATAATGCATGGTTATTCTTTAGTGAATTTACTTTTTTTAACAAGCAGGATCAATGCTCCTTAACAAAAAAAATCATACGTTTTTCTTTGTATAGCTGTCTGGATTTGGCCTCAAAGTGACTGTCAATTTAGGCCCCTTTCACACACATGGACCGTTTGTCCGTTTTTCATCCATCTGTTGATGGATGAAAAACGGACATCAATGCATCTCTATGGAAAAACGGATGACAACTGATGATCATTCGTTTGCATCCGTTTTCAAGTCCTATTTTTCATCTGTCAAAAAAACGGATCGGACAAAAAACAGATGTAAACTGACGAACGGTCAGTTTTTCATCCGTTTTTGCATTGGTAGTGAATGTAAAAAAAAACTGATGACCACAGATGAAAAAACGGATGAAAAACGGATGAACTGATGAACTGATGAAATGATGAACGGTCCGTGTGTGTGAAAGGACCCTAAGAGAAAAAAAATTGCTTATAGGTATAAAACTACAGGCATATCTAGACACCTAGAGTATATGTACAAGTATACCTGTACCTAGGCAGCATTTCCTGGTAGTTTAGAAGCTTACCATCTCATCCCATTACTATTTAGATTTCCCACTGGCCCTTCATGAAAGCAGTAATAAATTCATAAACAAACATGTATTATAATGCAGCTTACCATTTTTAGCTTTGGTGGCTGCATTCGTTTACATTTTAGGCTTTTTTTTTCCTTTTCACCTGGTTATCCAGCCAGTAAATGGCAGTTAGGGGGTTGAGACAAACCATTTAGCTCAATAGAGCCGGCTCTGTGTGTCCATAGATGCACAAAGCTTGACCTTGCCCCCCACTCCCTTGTCACTGGCTGTGATTGACAGCAGTGGGAGCCTCTACTCTTGTGCACATTGCTGAATCGGGCTTGGGTAAGTATAGGGGTGGGGGCTGGGAAGGATGCATGCAGAAGGTAAGGATTAGTAAGATGCATTGTATAACATTTTGGCTTTGGGGTATAATACCATTTTAAAGAAAGGTTTCCTCAATAGTCAACTGTTAATGTGTGGGAGGGGATAGAAAAGCTGTGACATTACCAGAAAATGCTGGTAAAGCTCTGTCTAGTCGCTACTTAAGGCATGTGCAGGCATTTGAAAGTACCTATCGGCAGATTTGTTTTTTTGTTTTTTTAAACAAAACAGAACAAGCAGCTACTTGTGAACTTGAGTACGGAATGATGTATAGCAGACACAGATCAAAAAGGAAAAGCATGTTAAAATGCACTATAGATTGTTTTCCTTCAATAATATCCTCAACAAGTAGTAATAATAATTAAGGCACATATAGGTGTCCTTTCAAATGAGGTGTGCAGTGCAGCAAGGAGGCTAACCAACCTGCAGCCTCTTTAGACTCTGTACAATATAGTAAATGATTCTTGCACTGAAATGGTTAACAAACATACAGCAAAAAGCATGTGCCTCCCCACAACCACATCTTGAAATAAAAGGATTTTTTTCTCTGAATAGCAGCCCTGGGCATGTCCTTTCAGATTAGCATCACAGATGGAGAGAGGGGAGAGGATGCTTTATTTAGAGAGACAGCCGAGTAGCCAGGCGGACAGCATGGAAATGGAGAGAAGAGACACTGCATAGACACAATCCTCAGCCGGTACACAGAAGCCCCCTGGGATCTAATGAAAGAATGGATATCCAAGCAGTCCAAAATAGTGAAGGTGCAGTTTCTACATGAGACTGATCTTGCAGTCAAAATAATATACTGTGCAATAAAGTCCTCCTAACCTTCAAAAAAGAAGTAATTATTGATGTGTGTCAGAGGATAAAACACAATTTTCAGTAATAAATATTCTTTGATTACAACTGTTTCCTGAATGTGGATATGTCATTTGATGGGAGGATCAATAATCCATGCAAGTTTCCAGCCTACAGCAAGAAGCCTCTCACCAACAAGAGTGGGAAACAAAATGGCACACCGTCTTTGCTTTGCCTAAAAGATGGAAAAACCTGGTGTGCGAATCACTGCAAAACCATTTTCCTTTGCAGTTTAGTGAGCTTTTAGAGTTCACGTGAAAAAAAAAATTATACTGTATATATATATATATATATATATATATATATATACAGTATCTCACAAAAGTGAGTATACCCCTCACATTTTTGTAAATATCTCATTATATCTTTTCATGTGACTACACTGAAGAAATCATACCTTGCTACAATTTAAAGTAGTGAGTGTACAGCTTGCATAACAGTGTAAATTTGCTGTCCCCTCAAAATAACTCAACACACAGCCATTAATGTCTAAACCACTGGCAACAAAAGTGAGTAAACCCCTAAGTGAAAATGTCCAAATTGGGCCCAATTAGCCATTTTCCCTCTTCGGTGTCATGTGACTCATTAATGTTACAAGGTTTTAGGTGTGAATGGGGAGTAGGTGTGTTAAATTTGGTGTTATCGCTCTCACTCTCTCATACTGGTCACTGGAAGTTCAACATGGCACCTCATGGCAAAGAACTCCCTGAGGATTTGAAAAAAAAGAATTGTTGCTCTACCTAAAGATGGCCTAGGCTATAAGAAGATTGCCAAGACCCTGAAACTGAACTGCAGCACAGTGGCCAAGACCATAAAGCGGTTTAACAGGACAGGTTCCACTCAGAACAGGACACGCCATGGTCGACCAAAGAAGTTGAGTGCACGTTATCAGCATCATATCCAGAGGTTGTCTTTTGGAAATAGAGGTATGAATGCTGCCAGACTTGCTGCAGAGGTTGAAGGTGTGAGGGGTCAGCCTGTCAGTGCTCAGACCATACGCCGCACACTGCATCAAATTGGTCTGCATGGCTGTCTTCCCAGAAGGAAGCCTCTTCTAAAGATGATGCACAAGAAAGCCCGTAAACAGTTTGCTGAAGACAAGCAGCCTAAGGACATGGATTACAGGAACCATGTCCTATGGTCTGATGAGACCAAAATAAACGTATTTGGTTCAGATGGTGTCAAGCGTGTGTGGCGGCAACCGTGTGTGGCGGCAACCAGGTGAGGCGTACCTACAGTCAAGCATGGTGGTGGGAGTGTCATGGTCTGGGACTGCATGAGGGCTGCCAGCACTGGGGATCTACAGTTCATTAAGGGAACCATGAATGCCAACATGTACTGTGACGTACTGAAGCAGAGCATGATCTGCTCCTCCATTCGGGACTGGGCTGCAAGGCAGTATTCCAACAGGATAACGACCCCAAACACACCTCCAAGACGACCACTGCCTTGCTAAACCAGCTGAGGGTAAAGGTGATGGACTGGCCAAGCATGTCTCCAGACCTAAACTCTATTGAGCATCTGTGGGGCATCCTCAAACAGAAGGTGGAGGAGCGCAAGCTCTCTAACATCCACCCACTCTGTGATGTCGTTATGGAGAAGTGGATGAGGACTCCAGTGGCACCTTGTGATGCTCTGGTGAACTCCATGCCCAAGAGGGTTAAGGCAGTGCTGGAAAATAATGGTGGCCACACAAAATATTGATGCTTTGGTCCCAATTTGGACATTTTCCTTAGGGGTGTGCTCATTTATGTTGCCAGCGGTTTAGACATTAATGGCTGTGTGTTGCGTTATTTTGAGGGAACAGCAAATTTACACTGTTATACAAGCTGTACACTCACAACTTTACATTGTAGCAAAGTGTAATTTCTTCAGTGTTGTCACATTAAAAGATATAATAAAATATTTACAAAAATGTGAGGGGTGTACTCACTTTTGTGAGATACTGTATACACAGTATATATTTTTCATATATTTTTTATTTTTATTTTTTTCATATTTTTTTTTATATATTTTTCATATATATATATATATGTATACACTGTGTGCAGAATTATTAGGCAAATGAGTATTTTGACCACATCATCCTCTTTATGCATGTTGTCTTACTCCAAGCTGTATAGGCTCGATACGTATTTCTCCTACTACACCAGTTTTATGAGTAAACGGATTATTAAGACGTGTGTCACATATGTATATATATATATATACTTTTTATATATTTTTTTTTATACTTTTTTTATTTTTATTTTTTATATACTTTTTATATATGACACATATGTCATAGAGTGTTTTCACTCATGTGGGGAGTGTAAAAACATTTATAAAATAATATAGAAAATTACACTGTTGTGACTTCTTTAATGTGAAACGATGTTACATTTCAACACTCACATGTCGAACATATTGTCACATTTAAACGACAAGGGAGTTTTATTGCGTTGTGTGTCGGTAATTACAGA
>BLSH010485886.1:1016231-1035423 GCA_018402905.1 Glandirana rugosa | reverse complement strand
CAGTGGTACAGGAAGAAGTCTGCATCCTTCAAGAAAAACATGATTTTCATGCAGGACAATGCTCCATCACACGCGCCCAAGTACTCCACAGCGTGGCTGGCAAGAAAGGGTCTAAAAGAAGAAAAACTAATGACTTGGCCTCCTTGTTCACCTGATCTGAACCCCATAGAGAACCTGTGGTCCATCATGAAATGTGAGATTTACAAGGAGGGAAAACAGTACACCTCTCTGAACAGTGTCTGGGAGGCTGTGGTTGCTGCTGCACGCAATGTTGATGGTGAACAGATCAAAACACTGACAGAATCCATGGATGGCAGGCTTTTGAGTGTCCTTGCAAAGAAAGGTGGCTATATTGGTCACTGATTTGTTTTTGTTTTGTTTTTGAATGTCAGAAATGTATATTTTTGAATTTTGAGATGTTATATGGTTTCACTGCTAAAAATAAATAATTGAAATGGGTATATATTTGTTTTTTATTAAGTTGCCTAATAATTATGCACAGTAATAGTCACCTGCACACACAGACATCCTCCTAAAATAGCTACAACTAAAAACAAACTAAAAACTACTTCCAAAAATATTCAGCTTTGATATTAATGAGTTTTTGGAATCATTGAGAACATGGTTGTTGTTCAATAATAAAATTATTCCTCAAAAATACAACTTGCCTAATAATTCTGCACTCCCTGTATATGAAAATGTCGTTTCATGTGACAACGCGGAAGAAATGACACTTTCCTACAATGTAAAGCAGTGAGTGTGCAGCTTGTATAACAGTGTATCCTCAAAATATCTCACGACACAGCCATTAATGTCTGAATCACTGGCAACAAAACTGAGTACATCCCTAAGTGAAAATGTCCAAATTGGGCACAAAGTGTCAATATTTTGTGTGGCCACCATCATTTTCTAGCAGTGCCTTAACCCTCTTGGGCATGAAGCTCACCAGAACTTCACAGGCTGCCACTGGTTTCCTCTTCCACTCCTCCATGGTGACATCACAGAGCTGGTGGATGTTAGAGACCTTGCTCTCCTCAACCTTCCATTTGAGGGTGTCCCACAGATGCTCCATGGGGTTTAGGTCTGGAGACATGCTTGGCCAGTCCATCACCTTTACCTTCAGCTTCTTAGCAATGCAGTGGTCATCTTGGAAGTGTGTTTGGGGTCGTTATCATGTTGGAATACTGCCATGCGACCCAGTCTCCGAATGCTCTGCTTCAGTATGTCACAGTACATGTTGGCATTCATGGTTCCCTTAATGAACTGTAGCTCCCCAGTGCCGGCAGCACTTATGCAGCCCCAGACCATGACACTCCCACCACCATGCTTGACTGTAGGCAAGACACACTTGTCTTTGTACTCCTCACCTGGTTGCCGCCACACACGCTTGACACCATCTGAACCAAATAAGTTTATCTTGGTCCCATCAGACCACGGGACATGGTTCCAGTAATCCATGTCCTTAGTCTGCTTGTCTTCAGGAAACTGTTTGTGAGCTTTCTTGTGCATCATCTTTGGAAGAGGTTTCCTTCGGCATCCCATGCACACATGCAGCCATGCAGACCAATTTGATGCAGTGTGAGGCGTATGGTCTGAGCACTGACAGGCTGATGCCCCCACCCCTTCAACTTCTGCAGCAATGCTGGCAGCATTCATATGACTATTTCCCAAAGACAACCTCTGGATATGACGCTGAGCATGTGCACTCAACTTCTTGGTCAACCATGGTGAGGTCTGTTCTGAGTACCACCTGTCTTGTTAAACCGCTGCATGGTCTTGGCCACCTTGCTGCAGCTCAGTTTCAGGGTCTTTGCCATCTTCTTATAGCCTAGGCCATCTTTATGGTAGAGCAACAATTCTTTTTTTTCAGATCCTTAGAGTTCTTTTCCATGAGGTGCCATGTTGAACTTCCAGTGACCAGTGTGAGAGAGTGAGAGCGATAACACCAAATCTAACACACCTGCTTGCCATTTACACCTCAGACCTTGTAACACTAACGAGTCACTCGACACCGGAGAAGGAAAATGGCTAATTGGGCCCAATTTGGACATTTTCAATTAGGGGTGTACTCACTTTTGGTGCCAGTGGTTTAGACATTAATGGCTGTGTGTTGAGTTATTTTGAGGGGACAGCAAATTTACACTTTTATACAAGCTGTACACTACTTTACATTGTAACAAAGTGTGATTTCTTCAGTGTTGTCACATAGAGATATAATAAAAGATATAATAAAATATTTTTTTTTTTTTTTTTTAAATTTCAAAAATTTTTTATTGAAGAATACAATGAATACAATCAGTACAGATGAGCGCAGAAGATGTACAAAGCCGTGTTAAGCTAGGAGATACATGGTCTGAAAGCAATAAACAGGTGCAATCCCCTAGGTATAACAAAAGGAATAAATGTTCCTTCGAACATAAGGAACCCCAGACTTTACCATCAGCATTAATATAGGTTGGTGCAATACCTGCCATTTTCAGCTTATAAATTTAAAATTTTAGCCAGCCTAGGACCTGGAGGAAGGAGAGATAGGGCCACCCCTAAGGGGATCCTGCATAATAAAATATTTACAAAAATGTGAGATGTGCACTTACTTTTATGAGATACTGTGTATATATATATATATATATATATATATATACTGTATATATACTAGTGTGTATGTATATGTATATTTATATATATATATATATATGTATATATATATATATATATATATATATATATATATACACACAGTGCCTTGAAAAAGTATTCATACCCCTCAACATTTTACACATTTTGTCATGTTACAACCAAAAACATAAATGTAATTTATTGGGATTTTATGTGATAAACCAACACAGAGTGGCACATAATTGTGTAGTGGAAGAAAAATGATAAATGGTTTTCAATTTTTTTTAGAAATAAATATCTGAAAAGTATGGCGTGCATTTGTATTCAGCCCCCTTTACTCTGATACCCCTAACTAAAATTTATTGGAACCAGTTGCCTTCAGAACTCCCCTAATTAGTAAATAGAGTCCACCTGTTGGTAATTTAATCTCAGTATAAATACAGCTGTTCTGTAAAGCCCTCAGAGGTTTGTTAGAGAACATTGGGGAGCCTACAGCATCATGAAGGCCAAGGAACACACCAGACAGGTCAGGGATAAAGTTGTGGAGAAGTTTAAAGCAGGGTTACCTACCAAGACATGGCCATCCACCTAAACTGACAGGCTGGGCAAGGAGAGCATTAATCAGAGAAGCAGCCAAGAGGCTCATGGTAACTCTGGAGGAGCTGCAGGGATCCACAGCTCAGGTGGGAGAATCTGTCCACAGGACAACTATTAGTTGTGCACTCCACAGATCTGGCCTTCAGGAAAGAGTGGCAAGAAAAAAGCCATTGTTGAAAGAAAGCCATAAGAAGTCCTATTTGCAGTCTGCAAGAAGCCATGTGGGGGACACAGCAAACATGTGGAAGAAGGTGCTCTGGTCAGATGAGACCAAAATTGAACTTTTTGACCTAAAAGCAAAACGATATGTGTGGCAGAAAACTAACACTGCACATCACCCTGAACACACCATCCCCATCGTGAAACATGGTGGTGGCAGCATCATATTGTGGGGATGCTTTTCTTCAGCAGGGACAGGGAAGCTGGTCAGAGATGATGGGAAGATGGATGGAGCCAAATACAGGGCAATCTTAGAAGAAAACCTGTTAGAGTCTGCAAAAGACTTGAGACTGGGGTGGAAGTTCACCTTCCAGCAGGACAACGACCCTAAACATACAGCCAGGGCTGCAATGGAATGGTTTCAATCAAAGCATATTCATGTGTTAGAATGGCCCAGTCGAAGTCCAGGCCTAAATCCAATTGAGAATCTGTGGCAAGACTTGAAAATTGCTGTTCACAGACTCCAATCTGACAGAGCTTGAGCTATTTTGCAAAAAAGAATGGACAAAATGTCACTCTCTAGATCAGGCATCCTCAAACTACGGCCCTCCAGCTGTTGCGGATCTACACATCCCAAGAGGCATTGTAAAACTCTGACATTCACAGACATGACTAGGCATGATGGGAATTGTAGTTCCTGAACAACTGGAGGGCCATAGTTTGAGGACCCCTGCTCTAGATGTACAAAGCTGGTAGAGAGATCCCCAAAAGACTTGCAGCTGTAATTGCAGCGAAAGGTGGTTCTACAAAGTATTAACTCAGGGGGGCTGAATACAAATGTATGCCACACTTTTCACATACGGTATCTTACACAAGTGGATACACCCCTCACATTTTTGTAAATATTTTATTATATCTTTTCATGTGACAACACTGAAGAAATGACACTTTGCTACAATTTGCTGCCCCCTCAAAATAACTCAACACACAGCCATCAATGTCTTAACCACTGGTAACAAAAGTGAGTACACCCCTAAGTGAAAATGTCAAAGTTGGGCCCAATTAGTCACTCCCCCCCCCCGGAGTCATGTGACTCGTTAGTGTTATAATGGGGAGCAGGTGTGTTAAATTTGGTGTTATCACTCTAACTCTCTCATACTGGTCACTGGAAGT
The DNA here is from genome assembly GCA_018402905.1 of Glandirana rugosa. Lineage (NCBI taxonomy): Eukaryota > Metazoa > Chordata > Amphibia > Anura > Ranidae > Glandirana > Glandirana rugosa. Next base: position 1,030,878 of record BLSH010485886.1, on the reverse strand, counting down.
TCAACATAAGGCCTCATGGCAAAGAACTCTCTGGGGGATCTGAAAAAAAGAATTGTTGCTCTACATAAAGATGGCTTAGGCTATAAGAAGTTTGCCAAGACCCTGAAACTTAGTTGCAGCACGGTGGCCAAGACCATACAGCAGTTTAACAGGACAGGTGTCACGTACCTGGTAGGCGAGTCTGACTTATGCAGTAGGCAACCTCTCTTACTAACCTGACTCGGGAACCCCTGGTAGAGCAGACAGGTGGCTTGCGAGTGCAGGAGAGCATGAGGGTTGGAATGGGTCACTGGTGGTGGTAGAGAGTCTGTTGGAGCGCTCGTGAAGCTGCAGCGTGGTCGTACAGGCTCGGTCGGTAACTGGCTGGCGGTGTGGTACAAGGGTTCAGGCAAGAGAATGGTCAAGTTCAAGCAGGGTTCTTTAACAGACTGGCGGCAGAAGTACAGAGTGATCAGGCAGTCGGATGGTCGTAGGCAAGCCGGAGATCAGTGCAGGCGGATATCAGACAAGGTCGGGACAAGATGGGTCACAGGAACAGATAACAGGTTACAGGTATCTCAAGAAAATAGGTCACATGCTGTAGATCAGACAGCACTTGCTGCAGGATGCACTCTGTTTAAATAGAGCCGTTTGGCGCTATTTCCGGCGCGTGAACACGCACGGACGCGTGCAACAGCACAAAAAAGCGCAAACAAGTCCTTTCGCACAGGTCTTCTAACAGCAGGCTCCACTCAGAACAGGCCTCGCCATGGTCTACCAAAGAAGTTGAGACATGCTCAGTGTCATATGCAGAGGTTGTGTTTGGAAAATAGACGTATGAGAGCTGCCAGCATTGCTGCAGAGGTTGAAGGGGTGGGGGGGTCAGCATGTCAGTGCAAAGACCATACGCCGCCCACTGCATCAAATTGGTCTGCATGGCTGTCGTCCCAGAAGGAAGCCTCTTCTAAAGATGACGCATAAGAAAGCTTGCAAACAATTTGCTGAAGACAAGCAGACTAAGGACATAGATTACTGGAACCATGTCCTGTGGTCTGATGAGACTAAGATACATTTATTTGGTTCAGATGGTGTCAAGAGTGTGTAGCGGGAACCTGGTGAGGGGCACAAAGACAAGTGTATCTTGCCTACAGTCAAGCATGGTGGTGGGAATGTCATGGTCTGGGGCTGCATGAGTGCTGCCGGCACTGGGGAGCTACAGTTCATTGAGGGAACCATGAATGCCATCATGCACTGTGACATACTGAAGCAGAGCATGATCCCCCTCCCTTCGGAGACTGGGCCGTAGGGCAGTATTCCAACATGATAACCACCCCAAACACACCTCCAAGACTACCACTGCCTTGCTAAATAAGCTGGCAAAGAGGGGGATGGACTGGCTAAGCATGTCTCCAGACCTAAACCCTATTGAGCACCTGTGGGGCATCCTCAAATGGAAGGTGGAGGAGCGCAAGGCCTCTAACATCCAGCAGCTCTGTCATGTTGTCATGGAGGAGTGGAAGAGGACTCCAGTGGCAACCTGTGAAGCTCTGGGGAACTCCATTCCCAAGAGGGTCCAGGCAGTGCTGGAAAATAATGATGGCCACACAAAATATTGACACTTTGGGCCCAATCTGGACATTTTCACTTAGAGGTGTACTCACTTTTGTTGCCAGCGGTTTAGACATTAATGGCTGTGTGTTGAGTTATTTTGAGGGGACAGCAAATTTACATTGTTATACAAGCTGTAAACTCACTACTTTACATTGTAGCAAAGTGTAATTTCTTCAGTGTTGTCACATGAAAAAATATAGTAAAATATTTACAAAAATGTGAGGGGTGTACTCACTTTTGTGAGATACTGTATATATATATATATATATATATATATATATATATATATATACACCCATACACTGCCTGTATATAGGCTACACTAGATCTATATACTACACTGCCTGCATGGCCTGTATATACTCTACACTGTATCCATATATTACACTGCCTACACGTCACTAACTAAACTAGCTAAACTAGTTCAATGTTCACGTCTCTCTGCACGTTCACACACTACATATGGCCGCTGTTCAAGCGGCCTTATAAAGTGTGGGGCGTGGACTGAGACCCCTGAGTCATGATTGGCCAAAGGCACCCTGCCTTTGGCCAATCATAGCTCTCACAGCAGAGCGCGCTGTGATTGGCTAAAGCATGCAGGTCATGTGTAGGCTTTGGCCAATCAGCGGGTGTCATTTTGCATGGTCTCACACTGCATTATGGGGCGCTAGAATTTGACGTGAATGCCCCATAATGTTCGAGATTCGGCAAATGGCCCATCTCTACCTTCAACCACTGTGTGGTTATTTTTGCTGTGTGCTTTGGGTCATTGTCATGTTGGAAGGTAAGCCTTCTTCCCCTTGACAACTTTCTAGCAGAGGGAAGCAGATTTTCCTCAAGAATGTGAAGGTATTCTGCCCCATCCATTTTTCCTTCTATCTTGACAAGTGCTCCAGTCCCTTTTGCAGAGAAACACCCGCATAACAGAATATTACCATCTCCATGATTTACTGTAGGATTGGTGTTATTTAGATGGTGAGCTGTATTGGATTTCTGTCAGACATATTGTTTGGTTTTGATGTCAAATAAATCAATTTTAATCTCATCTGACCATAACACATTTTTTCCACAAGCCTCAGAATCTTCAAGGTACATTTTGGCACAGCTCAGTCATGACTGCATGTGGCCTTTCTTAACCACTTCAGCCCCGGAAGGATTTCCAGCTTTAGGACCGGAGCCCTTTTTGTGATTCGGCGCTGCGTCGCTTTAACTGACAATTGCGCGGTCGTGCGACGTTGTACCCAAACGAAATTTGCGTCCTTTTTTTCCCACAAATAGAGCTTTCTTTTGGTGGTATTTGATCCCCTCTGCGTCATTTCTGATCGCCGCTATAAACAAAAGAAGAGCGACAATTTTACAAAAAAACCCAAATTTCTTACTTTTTGCTAAAATACAAATCCAAAAAAAATATATAAAAAACCATTTTTTTTCACAGTTTTTGGCCGATTTATATTCTTCCTCATATTTGCGATAAAAAAAAATCGCAATCGGCGTTTATTGATTGGTTTGCGCAAAAGTGGTCGCGTTTACGCATGATGAGAATTAATTTTTGGGGTTTTTATTTTTTTTTATTTTTTATTAGTAATGGCGGCGATCTGCGATTTTTTGCGGTACTGCGATATTTCAGCGGACATGTCGGACCATTTTGACACTTTTTTGGGACCATTGGCATTTATACAGCGATCAGTGCTATAAAAATGCACTGATTACTGTGTAAATGCCATTGGCAGTGAAGGGGTTAACCTGCAAGGGGCGCTCTAAGGGTTAACTATGTTCCCTGGGCATGTTCTAACTGTAGGGGGACTGTACTATCTGGGGAAGGGAAGTGGTCACAGCCTTCATGTACAGGAAGGCTGTGATCACATCCCTTCCCCCTCACACAGAGCGGAGGTCCGTGTTTACATACATGGACCTCCACTCATTCGCTCCGGGGGGGCCATCGCGGGTAGCCGCACCCGCTCCCTGGCCCTCCCTGAACACAGTGAGCGCGCGGGCGCGCCTCCGGCGGCGCGCGCGCGCTCACTAAACTCGTTCCCGCAGCCGCCGTCGTATGACGGCGTTTTGCGGGAACAAGCCACTTTGCCGCCGTCAGATGCCGATCGGCGGTCGGCAAGTGGTTAAAGATTGGCTTTTTTCTTGCAACCCTCCCATGCAAGCCATATTTGTGGAGAATTTGTGATACTGGTCTTGTATGCACTCAACGACCACTCTTACATTCCTGCAACTGCTTCAGAGCTGTCTGACCAGTTTCCTCCTGGCTCTTTCATCCAGTTTAGAGCAACGTCCTGATCCAGGGACGGATTATGTTGTACCAAATACCTTCCACGTCTTAATAATATACTTCACTGTGCTTCTAGGCATTGATAAAAACATTGCAATTTTTTTGTATCCATTTCCCTACTTGTGCTTGTCTACAACTTTATCCCAGACATCTTTTGACAGTGCCTTGCCACACATAATTGATTGTTTTCTTCAGTTGCATTACCAGGGACTGACATGCTCTGGGAAAGCTTGTTTCATGCTGAGCTAATCAAAATAACCACAGTTGATCGCGGTTGAAAGTCAAATGGCTTTGTGTGCCATTGAGTAGGTGATTTGCTATACCTGATTGAGTTTTCAAGTCATTTTTAGGAGGAGTGTTTTTTTTTTTCATTGCTGCTGGATAAGGCAAAAATAGTGTCTGTTTTCATTTCAGGCTGAAAAGCAACAAAATGTGATTCTTTTAAAGGGGGGTGATTCTTTTATATACCCACTGTATGTCTTATTGAATGGAATGGCTTGTAATTAATCTTGGATTGTGCACTTTCATATTATTACTTTTCAATTTGAAGCAAGCTTCTCCAACCTTAGGCACCAATTACCAGCCTAACCCGAGTGAGAAAAGTACCAGCACATTAACCCTTTCCCAGTACGTAGCCTTCTGTCAGTCTAAGACTGAAGTAAAGGCATTAAAATATAGTCAGAGCAGCCCTTTAGCAACTTCTGTTCTCAGCTAAATGCCACCACGTGGCTGTATCTGGCTGTGCCGTGAAGCAGTTTGCCAACAGATGGTGCAGCTTTCTTCAGAACCCTCTAATCTCATAATTATCACAATCTTATAATGTGCCTTTAGACTGAAAAGCAAGATTGTGACATTAAACATCAGTCCAGCATACTAATGCACAGTTAATAGACACAGCTTTGTACAGTGGTCTACAATACATTCATCTCGGCATGTTGAAGCTTAAATAAAGTTTAGAGATTTAGCTTATGTACAGTGGTTTGCTTTTGCTGTCTTTCTTTACTATGGTCTAGGTCAGGGGTAGGGAACCTGTGGCTCTCCAGCTGTTGTAGAACTCCATTTCCCATCATGCTTCTGGGAGTAATTGTATCCATCAGCCTTGCAATGCCTCATGGGAAATGTAGTTCTACAACAGCTGGAGAGCCGCAGGTTCCTTACCCCTGGTCTAGGTGATTTTGTAATACTCTTTTTCTTTTTAATCATTTGAAATATATCTATAGCCAAACCTTTTTTTAAGTTTTAATGAGTGTAGGGAAGGATTAAAACTTCTGTCGGGTTTTACTGCCAGGCACAGTTGGAGAAATCCCTTCACTTCTTCTCTCGTAAAAATGTTATCCCTAGGACAGGAAGTGAAGGGAAATCTCACTTAACTGTAGAAAAAAATGTCTTTTTTAATTAAGTAGGGAAATTCTAGAACATCTTTGACCTTTTTATTGTTGACTGTATCCCTGTTGAGGAAATCTCTCTAAAGGAGCCATGAATAACAATATAACCTGACAGGGGTTCTAAACATACATTATTCTATCCAAAACAAAAAAAAACATAGATACACTTAAAGTGTAAAATAACACAGTCAAAATTTTCCAATTTTAATTTCAAGGCAGTAGGTATAGTATCCTTTTTGCGTGTTCTCCAGGCTATGGTTACCCTCTTTGTGTAGAAAATACCCGTTTTTACCAAGCTCAAACGCTCAAAATAAAACTTACACCCACACCCTAATAAGTCAGATCAGTGACTCCGCTCCCTTCCTGCTGTGTTCAGATGGCTCCATCCAAAATTTCCATTATAAAGAGAGAGACAAAAAGGCCAACAGCATCTGCTCTGCTCGCTAAAACAAAATTATATTATTGTTTGATTCCTGTGTAGCCAGGTGCTTAGCTAAGAATGTAGAGCGAGAGACACACTGGCTGCAGCTGCTCTCTGTAGCTGCTGCCCCACTTTGCTGAACTAGTTCACAGCTATATCAGCAAGAGGAGGAACTGCTGAGCAGGAAGATTTCAATAGGTGTGAATATTTACAGGGTCACACCCTCAAAATGCGCAAAAAAATTTTTTTTGGGCCATTTTACCCATTGTGGCTTCTTTTTACCAAGAAATGACCATAGGGATGAAAAATGAGTTGATTTCAGCCTTAAAAAGCTTTAAAGAACTTTCCTGGGAAACTACCATTTCTTGAAACCGGAAGTAACCTCCTCAAAACTGGAATTGGCCCTTAAACACCTTTATCCTTGACATTTTGACCCTTAAAGCCTTGTTGCATCAGTTTTGGGGACTTTTGATCCCGTTTTGACAAATTTTTTGCCTTCCTGCGCCATTGGCCAAAGGTGTGAAAATGTAAAGTGCTACGAACCCCCCCCCCCCCCCAAAATGGGCAAAAAATTCTGAAAAAAAAGTCAGAAAGCACTGTACTGTAGGAACTGTAGTCCAGAGGAGAGAGACTCTACTGTAATGCAGAGCTTTTGAACTGCATTTCCCAAACAGAGATTGCCAAGAAGAGGGAAAAGAGCTGCATTCTCACAGGTTGTAAAGGACACAGCTTTCTCTCGCCATGAGGGAGCCTGGAAAGCGCACATTGCTGTCCGCCACTGCTGCATAACAATGGCCTAAGGAGGATCCAGAGAGCTGAGTCCAGGTGTGCCGATGGCCAGAGTCACATGGGTGCAGAGCAGAGTGGACTAATGATGTGTGTGACCGTATGGTTAGCAGCAATATCGCTGAGGTTAGTGAGCTGATAGATTGTTTTATAAAGCCTTGTGAGCTGAGTTTCAAGCTGATATATATACTGTATAACTCCACTGAGCTGTTCCTTTGTCCGCTGTCCCCTGCTCACTGTCCTTCCAGCTCCAGAGATTACACATGTAAAGCAATAGGACCAAACATAGTGCTTTATCGTTTTACACACAATTTATTAAAACTCGGGCATAAATGAACACACGTGTTACAAGTTAAAATCACGCCCTATAGTATATTCATCAACAATACTCCTAGGTTGTCACTTGCCCCCAGATCTGCAGCCCTGGTTTGAAGCATCTCCTGGGTTCGCTGAGTTGCTAGCTTGTAGTATCACGTCCGTCAGCTTCTCTGGTCCCTCCTACTGGTTTCATCACACCCTTGTGACTTCATCGGGGAGCTTGTCAGTTGTCTAGTGAGCTAATGCTTTGAAGAATTACTATCTGCTGCTAAAGGGACTGAGCCCTTTAGGAACTGACCATACAGCCATCTAGCAGCTGTATTGCTGCCTGCAGGCTTGACTACGTTTTTTCCCATATGCACCAGACTAAAGACTGTCCCCTTTACAGCTGATACACAGAGACATTGACCTGTTACTTATCCTAAGTGGTACCTTTCAGGGAACATTGCACCATATCCTAGCCAATCTCATAGAGTGCACTCTAGACTAGTTATAGTATTATTATTCACATTGCAGTTAATGCTTATATGCACTGTTTTTTTTTCTGACTTTGCTGATTCATGAGTTAATCTCATTCTAGTAGTAAAGAATTATATTCTAAGTTACCTTGACATAGTGATTATACCACAAATGTCAAACACAAGGCCTGTGCTCCAAATCTGGCCTGCCAGTCCTTGTCATGTGGCCCCTTGCACCCAGTTTTGCAGCTGGAAGTGGCAGAACTCCATTACACCATCTCTGGCTCTCAGCCTCCACTCCCGCTTGCCTCAGGCTTAGTGTAAGTGCGCTAACATTAGTCAGAACCTTTGTGGTGGCTCATTGGTGAACTCTAGAGTGGAGCTGTGCTGTTGTTGGGTGGAGATCAATGTTCGCTGTTGGATGGCTGAGGTCCGAGTGCAGCGTCTCTATGATTGATCAGAAGTCCGAGCCTCTTCGGTGGACTCTTCAGGTTGCTATCGTTTCAGCCTGAGTGGTACTGCTGTGTGATTGGTGAGTGGTGGCATGTTATCGGCAGCTGCTCTTCCTCATCTTCTTCCCACCTGGGCACCAACGGGAGTCTGTGAGATACCTGGCCAGTCTTGGAGGAGGGAAGGTAGAGAGAGGACATTCCTCAATGTAGGCACAGGGGCCACACTACAGAGGAGACACCATATGGGCCGCGCTAGAGAGAAGACTCCACAGGGGCCAACCCACAGAGGAGACAGCATAGGGGCCACACTACAGAGCAGACACCACAGGGGCCCCACTGCAGAGGAGACACTACAGGGGCCTGCATGCTCTGTGCAGAGGGGACATTCCTCAATGTAGGCCCAGGGGCCACACTAGAGAGGAGACACCATATGGGCCACACTAGAGAGGAGACACCACAGGGGCACCACAGAGGCCACACTACAGAGGAGACAGCATAGGGACCACACTACAGAGCAGACACCACAGGAGCCCCACTACAGAGGAGACACTACAGGGGCCTGCACACCCTGTGCACAGCACACCCTTGAACTCTTCAATCTGTACATAGTGTACCCCTGAACTTTTCACTCTGTACATAGTGCACCCCTGAACTCTGCATTCTGTACATAATACACCCCAAATACAACCGTCCCTTTGAGGCCAACCATACTGCCGATGCAGCCCGTGATGAAATTGAGTTTGACACCCCTTTATTATACTGTCTAGTAGACTGTGTCTGAACCTACAGTCTGTGTTTTCATTTTTACTCAAACCACCATTTATTCAAACCCATACCAATACATTGAGTTCTTTTACCACTAAACAGTCTTAGTTTTATTGTACTAATTCGCAACCAAGTTAAAGGTATCTACATTTGTGTTCCTATAAGTGCTTGCTGTAATTGTGTCAGCACAGCTGAGTTTGTTCTTGGAGTTGAGGTGCAGAACAGATTACCAAGCAGCTCCTTCGGGGGTAGCAATTCACCTGTGTCATGTGCAACCTATATTAACTATACTAATTATAATAGCACAAAATGTCAGTTTATTAAATGTGTTATAAAAAATAATTTTAAAAATGTATAAAGCTAAAATAAGAATAAAAATGTCTGCATTGTGGTATGCTGCATTAAAAAAAGCTACAAGTCTAGTATTTGCATATTGTATAATAAGGCATGGCCATGGCCAGGAAAGATGTGATGGCGCTATAAAGCTGAACATTTTTTTCTAGGGTACCAGCAACAAGCACATTTACTTATACCTCCCTCCCTCGGCAGCCGGTACTTACCTTTTATCTCCAATGCTTTGGCTGTGGACGGGTCCTCTGTGTCTTCACTTACAATGCAGGATTGATGGACCTGCATAGTATGTGTAGATAAAACAGTTGAGGCTGCCAGCTGTTAAAGAGGGGAGTCTGTGAGGGACTGGTCGCATGAAATGAGGGATAAGGTAAGTGTGCCGTTTGTTGCCGCCTTAGGCAGAAATGGGCATTACTGTAAAGGTATTGTTTCCATTTTTCTGGAGTTCAACTTAATGTTGTCAGTGCAATTCATGAAAATGGAGAGAGGGCGCGCTAACATCACCACCATCCTCTGAATACCCAAGAGACGGGAATTTTATAGCCGACCAGCAAATGTTTTATGCAATCATTTTACAAGTTATTTGTAAGTACATTTCTTTTATATGATAAAATATACCTGACAGAATTACACTATTGTGAGATCTATCTTCTTATATGAACGCTGGATGGTATATTGGGAATTCCTTTGGACGCAAGTCACTTGTCCCCGGAAGTGTGTGTGTGGAGTGGAGTCATACAACAACCCTGACAGGGATCTTGGCTGGGTTAGAAGCCACAAGCGCCATAAGCGCTTACATCTGGTAAGCATGTGATCAGTCCGGTGGTGGATGTTAACGGCACATGTTTGTAATGGAGCACCGGGTGTATTATCTGCTTTTGGCTACTCATAATAGTCATATGTACACAACTTTAGGACTTATGAAAGACGGTTTATATGCTATCTTACAATCTATGTGCATTTAGTGCAGCCTTCCTTCTTCATTCATGATTTACATGTGCATATTGATCTGCTTATTGTTGGTAGACTGGTTGTCTGGTGGTGGATGCACAATACACCATTTGGAGTGCTTTATTACCATCTGGATTATGCTTCTAGTCCAGCCTTTAATTCAAGAAGGACTCTAAGGATTTTCTCCTTTATTCAAAATATTAGTGCAGTCTTAATTTTCTTATGCTTGTTTAGTACCTGTATTGTGTATGTTTGTTTGCAGCTTTTAAGTATAATTGACATTAGCACGGTATTAGCACCCTATTTTTACAGTTCAGAAAATGGAACAGAACTAGATTTTTTGCTATGTATAACAGTTCTTCCCATCATTAATGTGAGAAAGGGATTGCACATCCAGCATCCATTCCTCAGTGTGTGAATGTGTGTGTGGTACTTTGGGAAATAATCTGTTTTGTGAGTCCTTCTGTCCCTGAACATTCGCTCCTCTCCATCCAATTCAATTTCAAAGCAATTTTAGAAATGAGTCCAGAAAATCACTTAATCTGGCTTCTCCAGGGACATTGTGATTAAAGGAGCAGCTATTTTACAGAACCTAAATTGGATGACTTGTAGAAATATTATTTAGCCATGCTGCCATGACAAATACATAACAGGGTGTTTATTATGTGTCCCTTGAGTTTCATAGCAATAATTTCTAATACATAGCGGAATTTTTATACACATGAAGGTTATTTATTAAATCAAATTGGTAGGATTTTCCAGTTTACTCCTATGAAAACCTTAAAGCTGAGTTCCACCCAAAAGTATAACTTCCGCTGATTGAATGCCTCCTGGCACCTTTCATGGGGGAGGGGGAAGAGGACACCTGTCTTTAGACAGGTGTAATTTTCCACACATCCGGGAGCTCGGGCCGGTGGCCGCAGCTGCTGACGTCAGCAGCCCGGCTCCCTCCTCCATCCTCGCTCTGCTACTGGCTGCCTGGCCAATAGCAAAACGCAGAAGAGCCTCGCACATGCACAGTAGGATGCCCGGCGTGAACCTGTAATGCTATACGTTCGGGTTCCCTTACCCACAATGGACATGGCTGTACCCAACCCCCGATCCGTAGATAGGCGGTGGGTGCCGACATCGCTGGACTCCAGGACAGGTAAGAGTCCTATTATTAAAAGTCAGCAGCTACTGTATGTGTAGCTGCTGACTTTTAATTTTTTCAGCTCTGGGCAGACCTCCGCTTTAAGTTGAGTTGTGTTTGGTTAATGCCCTTTTTAAAAGGTTATGGTACCTCATCTGACTTTTCAAAACCATGGGTCCCCTTAGAATGAACTTGCTGACTGATTTGGCGACCTACTCTGCATTGAGCTAAACAAGAAATTCCTTTCCCTAAAGCAAAATTTAAAAGCACATCAGGAGGTCACCTCTGGACATCCTTTTCAGATAAAACTAAAAATTAGGGCCCATTCACACCATCAGGCCCACACTAAAGTGCACATAATGAGCACCCACTGGTGTATGTGGTGCTCTATGATGTATTGTAGCATTATTTAAATTTTTATGTTTTCAACTTTATTAAACTTTACAATTGAACTCTATGCAAGTCAGGGTATTGTGATGCGTTATAAGAGGGGGAGGACAGAAAGGCAGGCATGGTGTAGCACAACTTATTGAGAAATAAAATTATATGGACAACAGTTGCACTCACATAACAAGGGGGAGACTGACTTGGGTCAGGGATATATGTTCCAGGACAATCTCAAAGGAGCAGCGGTCTGAGATCTGGGGAGGATGTGTTGCCCAGCAATCCAAATCCAGCTGTAGCGTGTTGGATCCATGTCTGGAGAGCGGATGCCGGAGTTAATGAATACCGCCGTGGTGGTGTGAACAGAGCCAGAATGAAGGTAGTCTTCTGCCGTCAGGCTTGTGCTGTCAGCCCAGCGGGTGCAATAGCCAATAGGGACACGTTTTGAAGGCAAGCCATGCCTTCTTCATCAACCTAAACAGCCAGACTTCGCATTTTGAATGCTTTTAAGCACAAAGGAGGGATTTGGGGTCTTATAGGCACCAGATCCCTCCATAAAGAGTACCTGTCACTGCCTATTACTGTCACAGGGGATGTTTACATTCATTCTGACAGCAATAAAAGTGATCAGATTTTTTTTAAAGGGGCAGTGTAATAATAAAAAAATGAAATAAAATAAATTTAAAAAATAAAAAATTTAAAGCACCCCATTTCTCCGTGCTTGCGCACAGAAGCGAACAAATACGTAAGTCGCGACCGCAAATGTAAACAATGTTTAAACCACACATGCGAGGTATCGCCATGATCACTAGAGCAAGAGCAATAATTCTAACACAAGACCTCCTCTGTAACTCTAAACTGGTAACCTGTAGAAATTTTTAAAGCGTTGTCTATGTAGATTTTTAAGTACCGTAGTTTCTCACTATTCCACAAGTGTGTGCAATTTTAAAGTATAACATGGGGGAGGGGGCTGTGTAATTTGCAGGGGGGCTGTGTAATGTAAAGGGGTCCAGAGGTATGGGGGCTGTGTAATATAAAGGGGTCCAGAGGTGCGGGGCTGTGTAATGTAAAGGGGTCCAGAAGTGTGGGGGCTGTGTAATGTAAAGGGGTCCAGATTATTATCTTAATTTATTAGCGGGTGAATGCAGCCCTCCATGCATTCACATACATTGAATCCAGCCCTTAAGAGGAAAAAGGTTGCTTACCCCTGCATTAGGCTGTGATCTTGGCTCACAAAAGGGTTTTGTATTTTGCTTTGCAAAATAAAAGAATATGATAGAAGTTACTGCTTCAGCTTGCATCCATTTAAAGAACCCTATCACAACAACACTGCAGACATATTGGTGTCTCTCATACACAGAATTACTTAGGTTAAAACAACGCCAGTAATAATGTTTCTTACAGCCACCAATAAGATTTATATTGGACATCTAACCATGATGGCAATTTAGGCTTTAGAATGTTCCCACTCCCTGAGATGTGTTTGCTGTGACTAGTGGTTTGACAGGATCATATATTAAAAGGCAATTGTATCTTTACAAAACGTTGCCCCAATGCCCCCCCCCCCCCCATTAACTTATCTGAGATCAGTCAATGACCTTTTACACAAGCCTGGATGGCTACCACAGTCCTGTTCACTGAGCTGGTGGGCTGTGCAAAGTATGTATGAGTCCAGTTTTTCCATAAGACCGTATGGAGGGCCCTCATAGAGATACAATTTACTTGCAAGTCTTTTGGCGGCTGTTTTTTTGTGCCTAGTCTATTCAAATATTTTAGACATAAAATTCTTACCCAAGAGCAGACACCACAGACTGCTTTCTATGACTTTTCTAAGCTAAAAAACAAACAAACCTCTTGTTTCTTTTTAAAATGTTAATGACTAAGGTTCACTTTAACATGGTTTCTGAAATATAGAGATATAAATAAGTTCTCCTGAAAGAATAAACAACCTGTCCCTGAGAGTCTATAATTTCATTTTAGCAAGCTGAGATAGATATCATCTTTAATTGTGAGGAGCAGCAGTGTTATTCCAAGTAAACAAAGGACAGAGTAGTAAGAAACTTGTGATGCTAAAATGATGTTATACGTATGCCCCAAAATTACATTTATTACAGAGAACCTGTGTTTTTACAAGCTCTGCAGTTGTAATATAAAGCATAATCCTATTGATGGTCAGTTTGCCACCCATCTGCTGTGTGCTTAAATGCTAAGTACAGCACCTGGTTTGGGCACTTTGCATAGTTTGCTTCCTTTAAGCTTGCTGTGCAGTAAGGATGGGCCGAACACCCCCTGGTTCGGTTCGCACCAGAACTTGCAAACAGGCTAGGAATTTGTGCGAACATGTTAAAATCAATGGGACTTGAATATGAAAAATCAAAAGTGCTAATTGTAAAGGCTTATATGCAAGTTATTGCCCTAAAAAGTGTATGGGGACCCAGCTCCTGCCCTAGGGGACATGTATCAATGCAAAAAAAGTTTTTTAGTTGTTAGTTTTTTCAGGAGCAGTGATTTTAATAATGCTTAAAGTGAAACAATAAAAATAAAAAAATTCCTTTAAATATCGTGCTTGGAGGGTCCCCTTAGTCTGCCTGTAAAAGGGCACATCTCTGTGATGTTTAGAACAGTGCCAGAGGAAAATAACACCCTGTGCCAAAATGTAAAAAAAAAATGACATGGGTGGCCCCGCCACCTTTAAAAGAGATATCAAACTGGAGACCGCCCATTCTGGGAGAAGGACAAGATGGAGGAAGAAAGAAGAAGAGCTATTTTACACAATAAAGGACTTATCAAAAACTGCCTCTTGTTTTTTGTACCACTTTACTCCTTTTTTGGTGAATGGGTAGGGGTACAATGGGGGGGTTGGGATCTGGGGGCCCCCTTATTAAAGGGGGATTGCAGATTTCGATAAGCCCCCAGCCCGCAGACCCCCACAACCACTGGCAAGGGTTGTGGGTAGTGTTGAGCGAACCCGGACTGTAACGTTCGGGTCCGTACCGAACTTTCGGGTGTCCGTGGCACGGACCCGGACCCGGACATTTCAAAAATTGTTCGGGTTCGCCGTACCGACACTACCGAAGATTCCCGTTTGGTCACTTTGTGAACAACTAACCGACGGGACGTCGAAGAGTTGTGCACCTCATTTTATCGTCTTGGGGCCTGGCTTGGGCTTGTTAAAAACTTTACAGGCCCAGGCCCAGGCACGGTGCCTGTGGGCTTTCAAGCCATGCCTGGGCTTGCAATGTCAGGCCCAAGCGAGTTGTGATGGGTGTTGGGAACGGTCACCAACACCCCCAGACGCCCGACCCCCGAATAGCTTTAGACGTTAGGGGGAAATTATTCCCCCGGGGGTCTAGGGTTGGGGGGGTAACATGGG
>BLSH010485886.1:953136-972641 GCA_018402905.1 Glandirana rugosa | reverse complement strand
AAAATCTGCCTTGATCAACAAAAGAGTGAGCCAAACGGATGCATTCCAACAATTGCTCCCTAGTCTGCTCTTTCAAAATCTGGCAACAATAATCCCTGTCTTCTGTTGCAAGCAGTGAGAAATACAAAATCTCTTCAGCATGCATCTTGCAGCAGTTAGCAATGCTCAGACCTGATTCCCAGGTGCAGCCGATCTGATTGTATGGCTTCAGTGTTATGTCAGGGATACCATATGCAGGTATCCAGCAGGGATGATCAGATCAGTTGGCTGCACTTAAAGGAATCAGGACCAGGTGTAAGGTGAAAATATGAATATTTATTAGACAAATAGCACCCTTCAAACACCAAACACCAGCAAACATAAATGAGCAAGTAAAAGTTGAAAACACACCAAACCCCAAAATAAACACCTAACTATCTGACTAACTAAATACAATACATTGGTGGCCACCAGCGGGTGTCTCCCAGGAGATTGAGCTTACAGGTCATTAAGCTGCACCTGATGGGTCTGCTGGATCTATATAAGCCCGCCTTGCTCCCTGTCCCAATGCTTCAGTGTTTTCCCTGCAAGCCGTGTCCATGCCTGAACCTGACCTGCTCTGATCCCCGATCTGCAATCCAGACCCAGAGACCTGATTCCTGAACCTGATTCCTGAATTCCTGAAAACACACAAATACAATAAGAAAACAGGGATACCAGATAAGGGGAACAGGGAGCCAGGTACTGGGAGCAGGAGAGCAAGGAAGCAGGTTCAGGAATCAGGTCTCTGGGTCTGGATTGCAGATCGGGGATCAGAGCAGGTCAGGTTCAGGCATGGACACGGCTTGCAGGGAAAACACTGAAGCATTGGGACAGGGAGCAAGGCGGGCTTATATAGATCCAGCAGACCCATCAGGTGCAGCTTAATGACCTGTAAGCTCAATCTCCTGGGAGACACCCGCTGGTGGCCACCAGAACTACACCATTTGGTTTTCCAAACACTGCCACCAGCAGGTGACCCAAGCAAGGACACAGGTCCTGACAGCATGCTTCTTCAGGTTGGCTGTTAAACCTGCTACCCTCAGTGAATCTACTACTGCCTGTACCCGGGGCAGATGTGATTCCCAATCGACATCATCCAGACAGGCCGCTGTATAGGGCCAATGCAGCCTCAAAGTCTTGTCCATCATCCTCTAAAAGGATACAGGGGCTCCATGCAAACCAAACAGCATTCGTTTGTATTGGAAGGGCGTTTTTTCCTTTGCTGACTCCATTAGGATGATCTGCCAGTATCCCTTAGTTAGGTCTAGGTTGTTATGTACCAAGCCCCTCCCAACCTATCCACAAGTTTGTCAACCCGCGGCATTGGGTATGCATCAAACTTAGACACTCCATTCAGCTTCCTAAAATTGTTACAGAACCCGATAGTGCCATCGTACTTTGGGACCAGTACTATAGGGTTCAACCAGGCGCTGTGGGACTCCTCTATCACGTCTAACTCCAACATGGTTTTGATTTCTCTCGCCACCACCTCTTGTCTAACCTCAGGTATTCGGTAGGGTTTTACATTTACACGGACCCCGGGTTCCATGAGTATGTCATGTTGTAGCACAGTAGTCAGTCCGGGTAGGGAAGAGAAAAAGTCTCTATTTTTACTGACAAATTCCTTAACGTCATTTTTTTGCGTCAGTGACAAGGACTCGGTTATGGGGACATCTGGGGTTAGGGGTAACTTGTCCTTTTGGGGCGTGGGCACTGCCAATAAAGTCTCTCTCTGTCCTTACACTGTTTTAGGAGATTAACATGGTAAATCTGCTCCAGTTTCCTTTTCCCAGGCTGGTAAACTTTGTAGTTTACTTCCCCTACAATTTCCCTAATCTCAAAGGGACCCTGCCACTTTGCCAGGAATTTACTTTCGACCGTGGGGACTAGCACCATCACTCTGTCCCCGGGGTTGAAAGTTCGGGTTTTGGCACCCGATTGTAAACCCTTCTCTGGGCCTCCTGGGCTTGCTCCATATGCTCTCGTACAAAGGGCTGGACGGCTCTATGACGCTTCTATATGGGGTGGCATCTCCTTCCCACGTCTCCTTTGCGACATATAGCAGCCCCCTGGGATGTCTACTATACAAGAGTTCAAAGGGGAAATACCCAGTAGATGCCTGTGGAACCTCTCATATGGCAAGCATGAGGTACGGCAGCAAAAAATCCCAATTTCGCCCATCTTTATCCACCACCTTTTTTTAGCATACTCTTGAGGGTCTTGTTAAACCTTTCCACCAGACCGTCAGTTTGGGGGTGGTAAACAGAGGTACGGAGATGGGAGTTTTTTTTACAATTTACACAATTCCCTGGTCACTCTGGACATGAATGGGGTACCCTGATCTCTTTAGGGATCCCCACCCAACCATACACCTGGACCAGTTCCTTAGCGATAGTCTTAGTGGAGGTATTCTGCAAGGGTATGGCCTCAGGATAGCGGGTCGCATAGTCCAGTATCACCAGGATGTGCTGGTGTCCCCGGGCAGATTTTACTACAGGTCCCACGAGATCCATGCCAATTCGCTCGAATGGCACTTCAATTATAGGTAGTGGGACAAGGGGACTACGAGAATGGGGTGACGGGGCTGTCATCTGACACTCAGGGCATGACTCAAAGTAATCTTTGACGTCTTCATACAACCCAGGCCAGAAGAATCTCTGGGTTATCCTCTCACTGGTTTTCTCCATACCCAGATGCCCCCCATTACATGACCACACCATGTAGGGAACAGACACCCCTCAATTAGGGTCCATTAGTTCCCCATACATCACCTTCATGTGTTTTCTGGCTCTGAGGAGAGTGACATCCCGTAGTTGTTCTGTACAGAAGTCCTCTCTCTGGACCTCTAAGTCAGGGATTACATTTGGTTCACCCTCATGGTCAGGGACAGAGACATGGTCTGGGACATTAGCCACCTGCTGGTAGCCAGCTTCCGGCTCCTCCCGCTCCCTAGCCATTACAGGAAAAAGAAGAGGGTCTCGTTCTTCCTCAGTCCTGCCACCAATCTCTCCTTCCGGTTGGCAAAAAGGGTCTGGTGAGAACTCCCGTGCCTCCTCAGCAGGGGGAGCTCTTTCCTCCAGGCACTCTATGCCTTCTCACAACCTCCAAAAATGGGGAAAATCCCTCCCCACTAGGGCTTCATGAAGCAGTGTAGATACCATTCTCACTGAATAGGTCACTCTGCCACAAGGGGTGTCAATCTCGACCAGCCCAGTCTGGTAGTCATGAGTGTCCCCATGGATGCAAATAACCCTGACAGTGCTAGGGTGTAATCTGGCCGGATTTTGACCAACGTTATCACACTACCAGAGAGTCAAGCAGCGCAGTGATAGGTTTCCCATCAATAGCAATCACATACATTTGCTTCTCCATGTGACTTAAGTGTGATGCTATACATGCGACCTGTGAAAACAGAGAAATGCGTGTTTTCATATAAGCATTATCACATTGCTTGGGTTCATCATTCAGCGGACAATTGGTAGCAATATGTCCCAATGCATGGCATCGGTAGCACTGTATGTGTTCTATACCCAGTCCTCTCAAGGGTCTCCAAAGACCTTCCTGGCTTCTTTGGCCAGTCTTCAGGTCTAGAGCCCCCAGTCTCTTTAACCATATCAATTTTATCAAATTTCCCCTCGCCCCTGAACCCCGGAGCAGTCCATGGCCATGTACTCCACAATCTGGGGACCTGGCAAAGACTCTGGCTGTAGCCATTTCCTGGTAGGTGAACTAGGCCGAACATCTAAGAACGGGGTGGCTTGTCGGTGTGATAGGTCCACTGATGCACGCGTTGGGCCCGGACTGCCATGGTGACCCCCAGGCATGCAAGTATCTTCATAGTCTTGGGCCTTATTTGCTTCCAGATCGAAATAGGCTTTTTGGAGTTCACAGGTCAAGAATGGTGCTAGCAGTCCCGCCCACTGTTCTTTTGGCCATCCTTCGCGAAGAGCGACTCTTTCAAAGGTCGTGAAGTACGCCTCCACGTCATCCGCAGGTGTCATCTTCTGCATGTGGTATGAGGGGTGTACCAACTTCAGTTCCACTGTCACAGGACGTGCAAGCCCCTTTTTTAACTCCAGCAGGGCCTCCGCTACCTCTTGCTAAGCTGCAATAGTCTCTTGTAGAGCCGCCTGTTGTGCTGCAGCGGCTTCTGCAACTTGTCGGTTGGTTTCTCGTTGGGCTGCATTGGCTTGCAGCAGGGCTTTGAACATTTCCTCCATTTTTGAAAGATGCCACACTGAACTCCACCACGTGTGGGAGATTAGCTCGTGGGGATCACTTTTCCAGGGAAAAGATTCAGCATGGGTGTAAATTTCTTTAAAGTCTGGCGATTTGCCAGGTTTATTTTTACAGGTTTACAAGATCAAAACATAAACAGAAATAGAAAACAAAACCTTGCCATCTGGCGCTCTCTATACAGTGTGGGACTGTCCCTGACAGCCACAAAACATAAGCACATTGCAAACCTTGAGTCCAAATTAACACCCAAAGCTCTCTCAGCTTTCTTCCTCTGAGATTTAGTATCAAGCTCTAGTGAGATCTCTTTCTGAACATTAAATGCAGCTGGAGAGGGGTTTGAGTGGACCAGAAAGTCCGGGTCAGAACCAGCTCTGCCACGATGGCCAGCAAAACCCGGGTCGGACTCCCGCTAGTCACCTCAAAATGATCGCATGCGAGGCGACAAGTATCGCCTGTCCATTGTGGTGCCTCACATAACGTCACATAACCCTCCCTCTGCTCAAGCCCCTGGGGAGGAGCAACTGCCCCGACCATGCAGGGGAAAGACCATCTGCATTATTTTGGAGCCTTCCTGTCCAGTGTTCAACTGAGAACTTTAACAGCTGTAGGACCAGGAACCACCTAGTCACCCGGCTATTTTTCTCCCGGTTGTTACAGATCCATTTAAGGGGGGCATGGTCAGAGACTAGCCTGAATGACCTTCCCAGCAGGTAGTATTTTAGGGCCTCTAAGGCCCACTTGATGGCCAGGCACTCCTTCTCCACAATGGCATAATTCTTTTCATGTCTATTAAGCTTCCTGCTTAAGTAGACGACCGGGTGCGCCTCGCTGTCTCTGATCTGGGGACAGAACAGCACCTAGTGCCACTTCAGAGGCATCAATTTTAAGGACAAACTCCGTTGTGAAGTCGGGGATCACGAGCACCGGCTGTACAAAAAGGGCTTGCTTCACTTTCTGGAAGGCCTTTTCAGCTTTGGGATTCCACTTAACCATTCCTGACACGCTACCCTTTGTCAGATAGGTCAGAGGGACAGCAATGGTGGCAAAGTCGGGGATGAAGCATCAGTAATACCCTGTAATCCCCAGCAAGGCCCAAACCTGTTTCTTGTTCACTGGTTGTGGCCACTTTTGAATGGCCTCAATCTTATTGGTTTGGGGCTTAATCAGACCTCGACCAATTACATACCCAAGGTATTTGGCCTCCTCGAGACCTATGGCACGCTTCTTCAAGTTGGCTGTTAAACCTGCTACCCTTAGTGAATCTACTACTGCCTGCACACGGGGCAGATGTGATTCCCATTCTGGGCTGTGGATGCCGATGCGGCCTCAAAGTCTTGTCCATCATCCTCTGAAAGGATACAGGGACTCCATGCAGACCAAACAGCATTCGTTTGTATTGGAAGGACCCCTCGGGGTAGAGAAGGCTGTTTTTTCCTTTGCTGACTCCGTTAGGGGGATCTGCCAGTATATCTTAGTTACTGAACTCCAACACGTGTGGGAGATTAGCTCGTGGGGATCACTTTTTCCGAAAAGATTCAGCATGGGTGTAAATTTCTTTAACCACTTGCCGACCGCCAACCGCAGGTTGACGGCGACAAGGTGGTTCGTTATCGCAAATCGCCGTCATACGACGGCGGCTGCGATAACGCGCTCACTGTGTTCGGGGAGGGCCAGGGAGCGGGTGCGGCGGCTTCGATCGCCGCCGGCTACCCGCGATGGCCCCCCCGGAGCGAGTGAGCGGAGGTCCGTGTATGTAAACACGGACCTCCGCTCTGTGTGAGGGGGAAGGGCTGTGATCACAGCCTTCCTTTACGTGAAGGCTGTGATAACTTCCCTTCCCCTGTTAGGGCATCCCCCATACAGTTAGAACACGCCCAGGGAACATAGTTAACCCTTAGCGCGCCCCCTGCAGGTTAACCCCTTCACTGCCAATGGCATTTACACAGTAATCAGTGCATTTTTATAGCACTGATCGCTGTATAAATGCCAATGGTCCCAAAAAAGTGTCAAAATGGTCCGACATGTCCGCTGAAATATCGCAGTACCGCAAAAAATCGCAGATCGCCGCCATTTTTAGTAAAAAATAAAAAAAAAATAAAAACCCCAAAAATGAATTCTCATCATCCGTAAACGCGGCCACTTTTGTGCAAACCAATCAATAAACGCCGATTGCGATTTTTTTTTATCGCAAATATGAGGAAGAATATAAATCGGCCAAAAACGGTGAAAAAAAATGTTTTTTTATATTTTTTTTTGGATTTGTATTTTAGGAAAAAGTAAGAAATTTGGGTTTTTTTGCAAAATTGTCGCTCTTCTTTTGTTTATAGCGGCGATCAGAAATGACGCAGAGGTGATCAAATACCACCAAAAGAAAGCTCTGTTTGTGGGAAAAAAAGGACGCAAATTTCGTTTGGGTGCAACGTCGCACGACCGCGCAGTTTTCAGTTAAAGCGACGCAGCGCCGAATCGCAAAAAGGGCTCCGGTCCTAAAGCTGGAAATCCTTCCGGGGCTGAAGTGGTTAAAGTCTGGCGGTTTGCCAGGTTTATTTTTACAGGTTTGCAAGATCTAAAACATAAACAGAAACAGAAAACAAAACCTCGCCGTCTGGTGCTCTCTATACAGTGTGGGGCTGTCCCCGACACCCACAAAACATAAGCACATTGCAAACCTTGTTTTTTAGAGTCCAAATTAACACCCAGAGCCCTCTCAGCTTTTTTCCTCTGAGATTTAGGATCAATCTCTAGTGAGATCTCTTCCTGATCATTGAATGCAGCTGGAGAGGGGTTTGCGTGAACCAGAAAGTCCGGGCCAGAACCAGCTCTGCCACGGTGGCCGGCAAAATCCGGGTCGGACTCCCGCTAGTCACCTCAAAATGATCGCATGCAAGGTGACAAGTATCGCCCATCCATTGTGGTGCCTCAAATAACGTTACAATTTATATAAGGTAGTTTAGACATATTTCCATATATTGGGTAAAAATGGGTCTTTACGGTTTTCTGCATAGTAGAATGGAGCCTGAGACAAATTTTCAGTATAGAAGCTCTACCCTCTCATCCTTAGCCAGCATCATTCAATCCCATCCACACATACAGTTTCTATAATCAAATTTTCTCAAAGCTATATTGTTTTAAATAACTTAATTGAAAAAATACTGCTGCAGCCTCCCTCCATTGTTGGTCACATGACCAAAAGCTTAGGCATTTAGTCATTGGATCTGTTCCTCCAGTTTAGCAAAGACTATTGGATTTGGGGCAGATGATGAGTATATGAGGGAGCTTGTAGCAGCAGGTTCTCTAGGAACATAATTATTTCAGTATTTTTATTAGGCCCCATTTGCATAAGCACACGTTTCTGCATGCATTCCCTAAACACACAAACAACATGCTTCACACTTGTGATGCCATTACACAGGCGTGCGCATGGGGAGTACATTCACTTTGCAATGGACTTTTTATTTAACTTGATGAACTTGGAGAAGATGTACAAGTTAGAAGAAAATTCCCTTGCAAATTGAAAGTTCACTTTGCTAAGTAAATAGCCTATACTTGAAAACTGACCCCGATGTGACCATCCTACTAAGATTGTTACCATGCGTTATGCTGTTGTTTAATAATATTATAGGTCCACTTTGTGCTTGTTGCATATGCCGTGTCTCTTTATTTAGCTCCTATGAAGTCATATAACATCTACATATGAAGGATATGTACGCGTCCCTGTAGTAAGAAAGCCTTTAGCTATCACTCTAAAATGGAGATAATAAATTGAAAACAAAATCAGGAGAAAAATACAAAGAATTCTATTTGCTGCTATAGGTAATATCTTCAATTTTGTGCTAATTTTATGCATTTAATGCATCAGCTCCATAGTGTCTCTCCATAGTACATCTTACCATAATTCTGTATTTTATATTGTGACTATCACTAGTCTGTGCACAGCAAGCTCAGTTCATCGGCACCTTCTGGCTGTTTGTGGAGGAAGAGCAGTATCTAGGCTAATGAACCATACTGCTATTGCTTGTACCTAATTAAGCAAATGATGCATGCAACAGGGCCATGTGGCCTACAAGACATCCAGCAGCTGGATATGACAGTAGATGGCTGTAGCATTATCAGTAATTCAGCAGCTCTAGGATTAATGATAATTTTATTATTTCAGGTTTCTTTTCAGAATACATCTTCATTTTATGTGTCACTTTGATTCCTTCTCTGTTACTCTTTAGGGGAGGAATCAGAAAGGTGTTCTTCCTAGAACTTTTTTCAGCCAGGTGGGATGAAAAAGTATCCTAGTCATCAAAAAAAGGAATATTTAAAATCATGAAAATTTGAAACGTTGTGCAAATATTTATGAAATCTATTTTTAGTTTTTAAAAAAATACCCTTTTTGTTTAGTGCACACGCTGGAGGTGATTGTGCCCATTTTAATGTACATTAAAAAAATACATCATGGACAATACTCAGTTTATTTTTTGTTTAGTGCACACAAACACAATATGATCTCTAATTGTTCCATTAGATATGAAAAACAATTGTCAATTTTATATGTACCAAATATATATAGGTTTAAAACCACATGCACTTGAACAGGAGAAATCTATGATAGATTGTTAGTAGGTGACACATTAAAAAAAAATCTAAATCACTTTAGAGGTAAACCTAAGTGAGGACCATAACATGAATATTTACCTCTGCCATGCAGAGGATACTTAATGTGCCATGGCACGGTGTTACGTTTGTTTTGTGGTGGAAGGGGTGGGTTCACCTTCATGTGAGGGGCAACAGATTATCAGGGCTTCACCACATTATTCTGCAGTGCTGACCAATCTTGTTCCACTGCTACCAAGTCACAAGACACAAAGCAAAGAACAGCATATGTAATTTCAGTCACTAGTAGAGTTGAGCGAACACCTGGATGTTCGGGTTCAGTGGGTTCGGCCGAACTTCGCAAAAAAGTTTGGGTTCGGTACCGAACTTGACCCAAACGTTACCCCGAACCCCATTGAAGTCAATGGGGACCCGAACTTTTAGGCACAAAAATGACTGTAAAAAAGTCCTGAAAAGTGCTAGAGGGCTGCAAAAGGAAGTAAAGTGATTTTAGAACAATAATCTGTCCCTTACAGCAACAGCAGGAACCTGACCCTATAGAACTAGAAGATGATTTTAGAACAATAATCTGTCCCTCTAAGCGGTAGACTCTACCTAGTCCAGTCAGATCATTCTGTAATGCAGGATGAGATGTTATTAGATCTGCAATCTGTCCCTAAAAGCAGTAGTAGTAGTAATCTCTACCTAGTCCACAATCAGATCGTTCTGTAATGCAGGATGAGATGTTATTATATATGCAATCTGTCCCTCACAGCGCCGGCAACATCCTTTTCCTATACTAGCCAGAGAGCATGTGACATGCAGCACTAAGTGACTCCAGCTTATAAAGAGGCTGGGTCACATGATGCACTGGCCAATCACAGCCATGCCATTAGTAGGCATGGCTGTGATGGCTTCTAAGGGCAAACCAGTGAAACACTTGTTGATTGGCTGCCCTGCAACTATTCAACAGGCGGGATCAAATAACCAAACCCAGAACC
Organism: Glandirana rugosa; assembly: GCA_018402905.1. Lineage (NCBI taxonomy): Eukaryota > Metazoa > Chordata > Amphibia > Anura > Ranidae > Glandirana > Glandirana rugosa. The sequence goes on along the minus strand of BLSH010485886.1, from coordinate 962,799 downwards.
CAAACCCAAACTTTTTTTCAAATGTACAGGTTCGGGTCTGGGTCACGGACACCCCAAAGTTTGGTACGGACCCGAACTTTACAGTCCGGGTTCGCTCAACTCTAGTCACTAGCAATCAATGGAATATTCTCATAAAACTAAGAATATAGAATAGAGAATAGGGAGGAAGTTCCAGTATCGGCCACAAGGCCTGAGATGGTGGCAACTCCTTGCACAGCAAAGCCAACTGCAATAGACAGGGAGATGGCTGCTAATCTGGAACACTTTTCAAGAACATTGTCAATACGGAGCCAGAGTAAGCTGGGGGGGGGGGGGGGTGAAGCCTGCTGATCTGGTGAGTCTTAGCCTTGTGCTCAAACTCCTGTCAAAGCATGAATTAGGAAGCTCTGGTTGATTCCCCTCAGTTCCTGACCCCAGTAAGCCTGCTGCCATTACCTCCCAGCTACACACACACAATTGGCAGGTGGGGGAACTAAGTCCACTTTTACTGACGTGCTGGCTGCGCTGAATAAGGACAGTATTTCCCTTTCCCTTCTAAAGGCACAATTACAGTACATGGCATAGAGAGAGGATATCACTCTGTTGTGCCATGACTTACAAAGAATAAGAAAGAATTATTATCCTAGAAGGTAGAGTGGCAGAACTGGAAGATATTTTGACACTGGTTCAAAGGAATCGCTCATCCAATACTTGTACAGGTCCTGTACACACTAAACTGTCTCCGATGGAACAACAGCCATTTTATAGGCATTCTCAAAGGGGAAAAGGTAACAACCCAGTACACTTCATAGAGTCTGTGCTGTATCAAAAATTTGGAAAAGAATATCTCCCCCCGCCTTCTTTTTGCTGTTGAATGGGCTTACAGAGTTCCATCTTGCCCCTTTATCTCCCAGCTACCTTCCCAGGGCATTCTTATCAAGCTGCAGAACTTTGCCCAAAACAACTTGATAGAAAATAATGTTCTTTAGCAAGGAACATACATAGCAAGGAACATACATTCCACATTAATATTTAGGATTCCAGAAATAGTATGTGCTGTAAATTGCCTCCCGCATGGCTCCTGGTTCTTCTTGCCAGAGGCTGCCATTTTGCTGAAGCCCAGAGCTCCTGAGCAGCAGTAAATCTTTAGACTGTCAGCAGATCGGCCTCTAGAGGCTCTGATTTTCATCACAATGCCAAAAAGAGCAACTGAGCATGTGCAGAGTAGGGTGAGACGGTGTATGATTGGATTTCAAACAGCATAGGCACCTATTTTTAATGTTTTACATGTGTGGCATGGGGGATGGGGGGGGGGGGTGTTTAGCTCTCATGGTAGATGTGTTTAGAATGAGTTCACAGCAGTCAGGATCTCTCTTTAAGGGCACGGCAGCCCATGTTTATTAAAATAACAGAAATTACAGTCCATCTAGAGTTCTCCCACGCAGGGTTTCACTTCAACACAGGAAAGTAAATCACTCACGGTCAAAATGTCAAGTCTGGCTTTACTGGTCAGGGTTGCTGCTCATGCTCATACCTTGGTCTCATGACCTTGTAATCGTGTCCTGGGCCCGTACCCACTCAGTACCCCAGCTGACACTCTCTCTTGCTTCTACGGCCCAACTGATAGGGCCTCCTGTCTCTGCTCAGAGAGACCCGTGCAGACCTGCACGCTTCTCCCGTGCAGGCCTGGACTCCTCGGGAGGGTGGAGCCCTGAACCTTGATCGTCACTCTCCTATTAGGCTCACAGACACCTGGACAATCAACATCCTGCCTGCTTTCAAGACCTGGTCCCAAGATTGGAGATTTCCTTCCTTCCTTCCCTCCTCCCTCCCAGAATGCTGTGAAATGTCCAAACTCCAGGCTCCCAACTGGATCTAGCAAAGCTTGGAGGAAACTACCAAAACAGAATCCTCCATGTCAAATAACAGTCCTGGAGCCTGTCAACCTTCCAGGTTGACAATCCTGGGGGACACATACGGCGACAGGGGACCCTTCTGTCACATACCCCCCTTTGTTTTGAACCTGTAGGGTGGGGAACACACCAAGCCCAACTCTTGAGTGGGACACCTCTGCACGAGCTGTCAGCTGCATGGGCCCCCTCTTTCTTCCGGGTGTGTTTCCATGCAAGCCCTAGCATGAATCCTAATCGTGTTCTTAGGGGATGGGGTGTACTTCTGTAAACTCAGCTTTTTTCTATGCTTCAGCTTCCTGGGTTTCCTGATAACCTGTTTATTCCCGACGCCCGACTCAACAGTCACTCATCCTTTGCCCCGTTTACCGGTAACTTTGGAACCCAACTTTTCATGTTGCATTAATACATTGCTCGGTTCACCAACAGAAGTATACAGACCAACAGTACACCACTCCATGTTGCAGTTGTTATCAATTCCCACTTTTTCAGTGTTGGTTAGGGCAGAGTCTGCAGAGGGCACACACAACAGAGGGCAGCCATCCTCCACGGGAACCTCACCAGACGACACATCCTCTGGTGTCTTGCACTCTGCAGGCAGCTGTTCCACCACCTGACCTTTTCCAATTTCATCTGGATTTTTTTGCAAAACCTGAGCAGACGAGCTCTCGCCTGTTCCGCTTAGAATTTTTACAGCACTTCTAATCCCTGCCCTTGTCTCAGGGACCTTATCTTGTTTGTCACCTAAACCTACAGTTGAACTGGGGATACCAATCTCTTTAACCACATCTGTGAGAGCCCCGGTCAGGATTTCTGCTGCTTTCTGGTCCATGCTCGGCCCTTCATTCTCATATAACTTGGCCACTGGTATAGTGTCCGGGCTCTTCACCAACAACTGACCAGCACCACCTGGGACCATCACAGCAAGAATGCATTCCACCTGACTGTTAGGAGGTGAAACTTCAAACACTTTTGCCTCACTTTCCATCTCTCTAAAGCAGTGGTTCTCAACTCCGGTCCTCAGGACCCACCAACAGGCCAGATTTTAAGTATTACCTTGGGGAGATGCAGACTAGAATATTGCAATCACTGAGCAGCAAATGATATCATCTGTGATGTATTGCAGTTATCCTGCAAACCTGGCCTGTTAGTGGGTCCCGAGGACAGGAGTTGAGAACCACTGCTCTAAAGCCTCTCCCATATACCACTTTTACAGGAAGTGAACCAGCAGCATACCCCAGTGCAACTTTTAACGAGAGTAATGAACTCAGGAATAAGTCATTCCATTCTTGTTTTTCTTTGTGCTGTACAGCCTGCCATCCAGTGCTCCACCTAGTGGTACTCCACAGTACCAGACCATCAGACTGTGTAGGAGACACACCAGGATATAGGGGCTGTATATCCGAAAGTGGAAGCATCTCCTTGAGTGCTTTTGCTACAAACCAGACCCTTGATTCCAAATCCTTCCTGTGGACTTCCATGACACTGGGAATGCAGAGCGATTCGTGTGCTGGGACCTGAGAGGTTGCAACATTCAACAAAAGCTCCTCCCAGCTGGAGGTAACCACAGCCTGGTGCTCTACCAGAGTGCTGCTAGACGCTGGACTTATACCCAACTTCTCAGGTTAAGCATTAGTGACCTGCTCAAGAACATTAACAGTGATAACATCACTTTGACACTCCACATCAGCATTACTTTTCTGAGTGATGGACAAAGTCTCTGTGGTGTACTCGCCCTTAACTTGTCCTTCTTTCTCTTGAGGGATAGCCCCTGCATCAGCCACCATGCCTTCAGCTACAGGCTGTTCTGCAGACCCTCCTGCTGGCACAGCAGAAACAGTGTCCGTCTCATCTTTGTGCACAAAAGCTTTGTATATCAGGGAGATTAGGTTTTTACTCCAACTATCCCAATCCGTTACATGTGTGCTCCATTTGTCAGTACACCTCAGCACCGATCCATCTGCTCAAGGATACACCTGCAAGCAGACAGGGTTAGCTGCAGACTCATTACAAAAGTCAGTGTGAAACATCTCAGACTTTGGCAACACTTGATTACTCACAACAGTTTGTAATACACCACTTTCACCATCTTGCTCAGGCGACGCTTCACAAACCTCACACAATTTTGCGTTTTCCACAAGTTGCATTAACCCATTATTTACTTACACACTTTCAGTATTAGTAGATTGTACTAACACATTCCCATAAAAAGGTGCAGTTCCACTCTGCCCCACCAGAGTGACATTGTGGTTGTCCAGGGCAACTTCCGGCTACAATACAGGACATTTCCTAGGAGATTTCTAGGGACAAGTGTGTTGCCTTACAAACAGTTGCTATGGGCAACAGCTTTTGCACGGTAAGAACCTGGGGTTTTCCCATCAGCACTACATTTTCATTAGCAACAACATTGACATAGATATATCACATTTAGTCATCAACATAGGTGCAGTTTGGATTTTAACCCCTGCCTCTCCTCTGTATAGGGTACTGCACATGGAAAAGTCATTCTCAAGAGCACATTCAGTGGCCAGTCTTTTTTAACATGAAATAAGTGGTTCCAAACATCATTATATTACAGCCAGTCTTACCCTTTCAGACGGCAGGTGTAGGACCCTGAGGGCGTCGTCCCTCCTTGGTTGTGCTCTCACAAGCAAATGCCCCCTTCTGGGTGCAGGGCAACATTGCAGGCCAAACAGACTTTCTGTTGCCATTGGAAATTGCACAAACCTTTTTAGTGTAGCTCCTCTTTCTGGGATTTTTCCAGTGCTCTCTATTCAGGATTGCGGCTTTATAGTTGTCTTATTCATCTTGGTTAGAAACCATCCTATTATATACTTCTCGGTATTCCTCAGCAAGAAGCAGCTATACCAACTCAACCCAGTGGTTTCTAGGCCACCTTTCAACTACAGCCCAGGATTCACACTCTTCAAGATAGCAATAGCGTCCTTGGATACCATAGGGTTACAAAAATCGCTGACACAAATCACTTCCTCGATACCACGGGCAACCACTTTCGGCAGTGCACTCTTTGCAATAATGTTGTAGGGGCAACCGCAGCCCTCCTAGACATCACAGATTCTCGGGCATCCCAGTCCTCTTGGTAGGGAAAGTGAGCTTCACCTGTACAGCAGCCCCACCATCCTGATGGCACTTTACTGGGGGTTACCACGGGAGACCACTCTCGAGGACACCGCTGGTCACGATCATTAGCAGGCAGACTCTGTATTACTTGATCCCTCTCATTGGCTTGATTACCCCATGATAAGGGGCACTGGGCAACAGCATGTCCCCATTCGCTACAATGCATGCAGTGCAGAGGCCTCCTTGCCTCCTGTGGCACCTTAATAGCTGGCCTACTTGCCCCAGCATTGCTAAGGACAACAGCAGCCACAGTCTTTTTCCTTGGCAAACTCTGCTCTAGTATGTATGGGGCTCGTTCAAGTGGTAACAACCCCTCTAGACACAGAGCTCTGTCTATCATTTCAGCAGACCTTGCTTCTTTTAGGAGCTTTGATCACCCCATACTCACAACTTTCCCACAAAAAAAATTGAGAGCACTGTCTCTTCAAAGCATGTTGCTTTTCTCTTGCAGGTTCTCACCAATTGTGCAGTGTCATGCACTAACACACATAGTCCATATCACAGATGAACTTACTTGATTGCAGGGATCTGGATTGTGTCCAAAGCACTCCTCCGCAATGCTGTTCACCTGGCTGCACTTCCACACACAGCCAACAGTTCCTGGCATGAACTCACTGTGGAGCAGTGACCTCGGATTCTACCGTCTTGTGCCTGCATCCTCCATCACGTGTGGCATGGGGGTGTTTAACTCTTGTGGTAGATGCGTTTGGAGTGAGTTCACGACAGTCAGGATCTCTCTTTAAGGGCATGGCAGCCCATGTTTATTAAAATAACAGAAATTACAGTCCATCCCACGCAAGGGTTTCACGTAAAAATAAATCACTCACAGTCAAAATGGCTTTACTGGTCAGCATTGCTGCTCACGCTCAGACCTCGGTCTCATGACCTTGTAATCGTATCCCGGGTCCGTACACACTCAGAACCCCAGCCGACACTCTCTCTTGCTGCTACGGCCCAACCGATAGGGCCTCCTGTCTCCTCTCATACAGACCCGTGCAAACCTGCACACTTCTCCCTTGCAGGCCTGGACTCCTTGGGAGGGTGGAGCCCAGAACCTTGATCCTCACTCTCCTATTAGGCCCACACACACCTGGACAATCAACACCCTGGCCGCTTTAAAGATCTGGTCCCAGGATTGGAGATTTCCTCTCTCCCAGAATGCTGAGAAATCTCCAAACTCCAGGCTCCCAACTGGATCTAGCAAAGCTTGGAGGAAACTGCCAAAACAGATTCTTCCAAGTCAAATAACAGTCCGGGGGCCTGTCAACCTGCCAGATTAACAATCCTGGGGGACACATACTGTGACAAGGGACTGTTCCGTCACAATAGCTATACCTGCAAAAGGGGCCAAGCTATCTAGCCTTTATTTTCTGATTATAGTTCCTCTTTAAAAGAACAGGGAGCTGATCTACGGAAAGCAAGGGTAATGATTTAGAGGTTAATGGTTCAAAGATGTCTGCATTTCCTGATATTCCCTCTGATGTTCAGAAAGGATGGCTTAAATTCCAGGACCACCTATGCAATGTTGAATTTCCCCCACGTAATGTTATGTTCATGTTATGGCAGAGGGAGGGATCTCTTTGATCATGGTAAGAGCTCTCACCTGCACTAGACTGAGAAACCCAGGAATTGTGGGATATCTAGTTTCTTCACAGGAAGTGATGATTCTTAGACTACAGACAGAGGTCATGCATTAACCTTTACAGTGCCATGCCTCATGTTTGAACATAAACAGAAATTTCTCACACAGGAAAGTGATTATTTGCTCTACTAGCAAGCGTCAGTCGGATACCGCCGTAGCCGGATATGACGGCGTCCAGTCTGATGATGTTTTAGCATGGCCCACAGGATGTGGCTGTCGACTCACGGGTGGCGAGACAAGATTGGTTGACGGTGTTGGCACCCACAGCCACCTTTACACGTCATGTCCTGTGATCCGCCTGGTCCACCCAGATTGACCCATGAGGTGTCAAAATGATGTTCCGGATATGACTTTTCCAGCTGGACATCCCCGCTGTATATTATAACTGTATATTATAATTTCATCTTATCCTCTTTTTAATATATTATGAATCACATGGTATGGGTACACCTATGTAATAATAATAGGATTGTGTTACTATTGGTTTTTGAGCACAATGCAGAACTGATTATGTCCCATCAAGACATACTCTGGATACACTCTTGTAATCTATAGCATTGACCGGATGTTGGGGGTCACATGCTGCGATAGCCAGCAGTAATAGGTTACCAGAGGATGGGGGTGAGGCTTGCAACTCACGCCACCTTCAGGTGCCTGATGACCATTGATTACAGTTACCTAAGAATCATTATAAATAGCACAGTACTGGTGAGCGGACCTACACCCCAGTTGAAGTCCCCTAGAGATGAAACGCGTCGGAGGAGTGAGTGTCCACTCCAGACTACTGCGTCCTATCTTGTGTACACATCGCTTTCCTGGTTTACCTGTATTTTATCGACATCAAATGTAAGTGCATTACTTTAATAAATTTACTATGATTTTAAAACGGATTTACACTATTTGGAATTTCTATATTTTATACCACCCTTGATGCCTCCCCTCTGCATCGGAGCCTAAGGGGTTACCCAGCCTTGGAAATCTTGAAGGAGATGAAGTATGAGTAACATATGGGCCTGATGACAAGTAATTTAGGGTAAGAGTACCCAATGCTGCATACCACGGTTGGAGGAAGCACGAGGTGGTTGACTTTATTTCATAAAGCCTTATAGCCAGCTTTGTCTGGTAAGAGTACCTACCTTGAATCCTGTGGTGGCGGGAATTTTCTCACTTGGTCTTCACTCTCTCTCTTCCGAAGTAGAACCAGCTGAGCAAGAATACTATTACTTTCACACATATGAACTATGATTTTTACATGTGGACTGTTAAACACTATAGTTTGGATGTGAAACCTAATTATTATTAATTTGTCACTATTTTACACCATCGGAAAATTCACTAATTTTTATCTTTGAGTTTATGATTAACGCAGCATTTTTTATTGTCAGAATTTGTATATAATCTTGGTTGTAGGTTGTTATGCCAGCCACAAGTATATGCTTGTTAGTGTAGGAGCGCAACTTTGTTTACACTTATTCTACTATAGACTCTGCATATAGGCCAACAAATGGCACCATGAACAAATTTATCAATGCACATTTTATGCAGGTAAAAATACAACATGCAGGTAGGAAGGTTTTTAACGCCTCTAATTAACCACTTGACCTCCAGAAGATTTACCCCTTCATGACCAGGCCATTTTTTGCTAAACGGCATTGCGTTATTTTTGTCTTCAATGTGTTTATTGATTTTATAAACAAATACAAGTGATAGATCGTACATTGACATTGCATAGTATAAAAACAGTCTTGAATCCAACTTCACGATTTACATTGTATGTTAATCTTCATATTGTTAACCTATCGTTCTCCTATATATAAATCACATATATCAACAGAAAAGACATCAGTGAGAGATGAAACAAATAATAAAAAGAGAAAAAAAAAAGGAGAAGGATAAAAAAGTAAAAAGATGGGAGAGCCAGAGCCTTGACTCCCCTTCGGCATTTCCTATGCCTGCTACATAAAGCTGTAAGATGGGACAATATTACCCCTATTATTAATTAGGGACGGAGCCGAACCTTTAACCTGCTAGACTTTCCAATGTGAAAGTAATGGAGTGGCAGAAGATCTTGAAGGAGACCCCTCCGTTATGGGTTCCGTCTCCCATTTTCTTGGCACCCTGTTACGTACCTGACGGTGGAGTCTGTCTTGTGCAGGGAACAACCGCTCTTGCGCACCCGATTCAAGGACCCCTGGTAGTGTAGACAGAGGCCCGAGAGTGCGGGATGGCACGAGGGCTGGATGGTCACCGATGTTTGGAGTGAGATTCCAGAGGGTCGTGCAAAGCAGGAGAATGGTCGTACAAGCAGAGTTGGCAACGTGCAGGCAGAGAGGTACAAAAGGGTTAGGCAAGCGGATCGTCAAGTTCAGGCAAAGGTTCGTTAACGGGCGGGCAGCGGAGGTACAGAGGAGTAGACAAGCGGATGGTCATGGATAGCCGGGGCCGATGCAGGTAGCGGACAACAGGTCAAGGCAAGCCGGGTCAAATGGAAACAGGTGAAACACAGGAACAGGTAGGGAGCTGAGGCACACAGGTCTGGAACGCTGTAGAACGAGACCTCTCTGGGTTATAGATTATTTTACCTTTCCTAAGCCAGGCCTTCTCTTGAGTACCCTTGGGCTTTCTTTGGAGGTACGGGGACCTGACTAAGCTCGGAAGTCTTCTTTAGACGTCGTCCTACTGTGGGCCATTCCGTAGGCCTCCGACGGGGAACCCCCCCGTTACAATCATTTTTATGGGAAAACGGTCGTAAGACCGGCAAAGGCGCCACCACGCGCGCGAGGGCACGCGTGGGCGCACGCGCCGACACGCGCGCGTGCGCGGCCTTTACCGCGGTTTGCCGCGGATAAATTTGGGTCCCTGAGGACGTAACTTGACGACGAGCAAGATGTCGCAAGGTCTGGACACACGGAGTCGAGGGATGGACAAGGACACAAAGTGGACAAAGGTAAACTGGGCCGAACGGAACTGGACAACAGGCGATGGACGTAG
>BLSH010485886.1:933126-949893 GCA_018402905.1 Glandirana rugosa | reverse complement strand
GCGTGTTCCCTGCGCAGACTCAGTCATGGCTGCTCGTTTCTGTTACGTACCTGACGGTGGAGTCTGTCTTGTGCAGGGAACAACCGCTCTTGCGCACCCGATTCAAGGACCCCTGGTATTGTAGACAGAGGCCCGAGAGTGCGGGATGGCACGAGGGCTGGATGGTCACCGATGTTTGGAGTGAGATTCCAGAGGGTCGTGCAAAGCAGGAGAATGGTCGTACAAGCAGAGTTGGCAACGTGCAGGCAGAGAGGTACAAAAGGGTTAGGCAAGCGGATCGTCAAGTTCAGGCAAAGGTTCGTTAACGGGCAGGCAGCGGAGGTACAGAGGAGTAGACAAGCGGATGGTCGTGGATAGCCGGGGTCGATGCAGGTAGCGGACAACAGGTCAAGGCAAGCCGGGTCAAATGGAAACAGGTGAAACACAGGAACAGGTAGGGAGCTGAGGCACACAGGTCTGGAACGCTGTAGAACGAGCAGCAGTTCAATGCAGGAGTCCCTGGGTTTAAATAGGCGCCGTTTGGCGCCATTTCCGGCGCGTGCGCGCGCACAGCCGCGCGAACGCGCACGGGAGCGCGCGCACCACCGCGGAAACGGCCAGAATGCTGGAAAAAGGGTATTTTTACTAACACACCCCAAGCAGGGAACAAACTGTGCCAAGATGGGGGAGGGAACGCCCTCTAAATGTGATCAGGGGCACCAATCCTCTCCCACCACTACAAATGTTTGAGGGGAAGGGAGTGCTCCAAGGTCAGTCTGAGGGAGATTATCCATATATTAATCCTTATAGTTGGATCTAAGTAAGACAGAGTTGTGATAACAGACAGAGTAGAAAGAGAAAAGAGGCGAGAAGAACAGAATCAACGCTGAAGAGCACACAGAACTAGTTCAGAACATTTGCACCCGAAGACCGAGTCACACCTGGAGTAAAGGAGATACCTACAAAAGTTGGTTTTACAAGAGATTTTACGAATCGCTGCTGCAAAGGAACTTTTTCCAGGATTTCACTATAGTGAGTTTGGCCCCGAGAAGAATAAATTTAACTAATTTTCCCTTGGTCTTAGATATGTTCGGAATGCGGGCATTGAGGAGCGCAATCTCTGGAGACCTGGGCACCTGGCTACTGATTAACCTATCAATGAGGTTAAATGGTTTTCTCCAGAAAGGGCGGACCCTTGGACATTCCCACCAAATGTGGGTTATAGATCCCAGGAGTGAGCAACCTCTGAAACATCTCAGGTCAGCTGTGGGATAGATTAAAGCTAGCTTAGTTGGAGTGAGGTACCACCTGGTAATCACTTTAGTATCACTTTAGTATCACAATAGCGATAGCGAAAATGAGGGGAGACAGAGGGCAACCCTGTCTCGTTCCTTTAGCTATGGTAATTGGTTTAGAATAAAAGCCTTGTAGCCTTATTCTTGCCGTGGGGGTTGAGTAGAGGGTTTTGATGATTCCCAAGAATCGCTGTCCAAATCCCCATCTCTCTAAAAGTGTAAAAAGGTACGGCCATGAGACCGAGTCAAACGCTTTTTGGAGATCTAATGATAAGATCAAGCCTTTTTGTTTAGAGCCTCCCTCCCAATTGGACTGTAGAATGGATATCAGGTCAATGGCTCTGCGAATTTGATCAGGCCCTTGGCGTCCTGGAATAAAGCCAACCTGATCCTTATGTATATGGATGTTAATAAACGATGCTAACCTATTGGCCATAATTTTTGTCAAAATTTTAATGTCGCTGTTAATTAATGAAATTGGTCTATAGTTACCTAACTCCTCCGGATTCTTATCTGGTTTTGGTATAACCGTGATAAAGGCCATGTTAAGCTGTGGATCTATAGGGGAGCCCCGGGTTACTGAGTTATAAAATTTGGTTAAGAAAGGGTTGAGGGTCTCAGCAAAAGTTTTGTAGTAAGGGGCTGATAAGCCATCCGGGCCCGGGGCAGAGCTCAATCTCAAGTCCCTGATAACCCCCAGAACCTCCCCTTCCGTGATCTCAGCCTCTAGAATGTGTTTATGTTCCGACTTCAGGGAGGGCAGAGGGATACTGTCCAGGAATGTTGAGACAGCTTTCTTGTGGAACTGTTTATGTGGGCTATATAGTTCAGAATAGAATTCATGAAAGGCATCTAATATAGTCACCGGGTTAGAGGTAAGGCCCTGACCCGGAATCTTGATTTTGGGAAGAGTGTAGTGGCGAGGTCTTGGAGAGAGTCTTGTGGCCAGCATGGCACCTAGCTTATGATTTTGCATGTAGAATTTTTGTCCACTCCACCTGACAGATTTTTCTGTTTTAGCCGTAAGAGCCATATTTAAATCTAATCTAGCTTTATCCAGTCTAGCGGTGAGGGAGTTAGAAGGGCACGTCTTATGTAATTTCTTAAGAGTTTGGTAAATGTTTTCAAGTTTGGCTATATCTGCTAAATGCTCCTTCTTTAATCGGGAGGCTAACTAGATAAGTTTTCCTCTAATGCAGGCTTTGTGAGCCACCCAGAGGGTTTCTGCTGACGTCTCTTCCTTATTGTTAATAAAAAAATATTCCTTGAGGGTGTTATTAATCTCTGATACATGAACCGGGTTAGTAAGCAACGATTCGTTCAATCTCCTCTGTAGCGTTCTTGCATATTGCGGGTCAGACCGAATCTGCAACAATACGATAGAGTGGTCTGAGAGGGTTGTGTCCCTTATGCGGGCTTGTGTTATGGAGGGAATTATGTCTGCGCGAACTAGAAGGTGGTCGATCCCTGCGGAGGGGAGAAGTGGGTATAATCTCTCTTGGTTGGGTTGAACTTCCTCCAGGCATCCGCTAAATTGAAGTAATGTAACAATTTAGCGATTTTTAGACTCGTTTTGGATGGGCGTGTTAGTTGATGACCTAGGGGTCTAGATTTGTCAAGTCCCTGATCGAAGGCAACATTAGAGTCTCCCCCTAGAATGATTTAACCTTCTAAAAAAGGCTGGATGTAATCCAAAAACGTTATGAAAAAGGTTGATTGCCCTTTGTTTGGGGCGTAATAAGAGACTAGTGTATATAGGTGTCCTTCCATGGTGCCTTTAACCAGTAGGAATCTTCCCTCTGGGTCTTTAAGTTCTAGGCATGGGGAGAATCCACATTTTTTGTAGATTAAGATAGCTACCCCTTTAGTTTAGGAATCTGCATTGGCCAAGAAAAAGGTGGGAAAATGTGAGTGGAGGAGTCTGGGGCTATACCGTTGAGGGAAGTGAGTTTCCTGTATCATCATTACATCTAACTTAAGAACCTTGTAGTAGTCAAATACTTTCCTCCTTTTTATAGGGGAGTTGAGACCCTGAACATTGTGGGTGACAAATTTAAGGTGTCTTGGTGGTGGCCCAGCCATGGACTCTGTGGGAAATAAAGCTTGTGAAAGCTTTGGTACTCACCATTGACCTAGCGGCTTCACCTGTTACTAGGGTATTCCTAGAGTACTCGAAAATCACAAGGGTTAGTTGGCTGACTCGGCCTCAGGTGCCGCAAATAAAAAACTCTGGGTGCATTATGAGGAAGAGAGAAAAGAAGAGGTGAGAAATAGAAATATAAGAAACATGGTTGAGATTGATTATCTCAAATAAAACTATAGGGGGTGGTGCCCAGGGGGAAAGAAAACCTCCCGACCCACCATCCCTGCCCTCCAAGGGGAAGGCCCAACGACAACCAAAAACTTGGTAGAACAAGACGTCTGACCCATCCGGGGCAGACAACTTATCCCAAGGAGTTCAAACAAAGACCCGGGGATAAGTGTAGGCACATGGAGACCCACTCGAGCCTTGGTCACCCCAGGCTCCAAACTAACTAACAGTATCACCTGAACAACTTGGAGTGTGACAATTATCAAAGCATTTCAGATACCTAAAAAGTAAGGTAGAGCCCTAGTTTCCATCCTCAAGGAAAATGACCTGCAAACTGAGAGTGGAAATTAGTTGCTAAGGTGCTTAACCTTTCTAAGCCTGTATTCCATTGCATTGTCCAAAGAGAAAGAAACTTTTCAAAAAGATATAACAAAAAACAAAACAAACCATATATACCGGACAAAAAGGGAATAGGTGTAAAAATTAGATGGCTCTCAGATCTGGATCTTCGTAGAGAGACACCTAGAAGTTTTCCCAGTTCTCCATATAGGTACAGGGCAATGAACTCAATAAGAATAAACCAAGAACTGGGCTATAAGGAAGGAAACAGTACCAAGATTACCCCTCAAACTTGGTTAAGGAGGTTTATTGTCCTTAGCTTTCTTACTCTTTGATTTAGACCATAGGGGCGAGACCGGGCTTGCTGGTAGAGGTCTTTTTGTGTGGGAAGACGTAGGATCAGTCAGGTCCATCGGGGCTTCTTGGGAGATAAGGTGCAGGAGTAAAAGAAGCTTTTCCCCTTCAGGTAGCGTGGAAAAGGAGAATGTTTTCCCTTTATGGAGAAATTTTACTGCTAATGGAAACGCCCACCAGTATTTCAACTCTTTTTGCTGAAGTATTTGGAGAAGCGGTTTAAGGGTTCTCCTCCTTTGAATAGTGGTGGGTGATAGATCCGCAAAGATCTGAACTTGGAATCCCATGCAAAGGATAGAAGAGTTGGAGCGGGAAGCCTTCATAACTTCCTCTTTAATGGCGTAGAAGTGTGGTTTCACTATTATATCTCTCGGAGAGCCATCCTTCCTTGGGGGGCCTAAGGCCCTTTGGGCTCTATCCAATTCTAATCTGTGTTTAGGCAGGTTGGGAATCAATGAAGTAATCAAGTCCTGGACTGCTGGTATGATATCTGTAACAGATTCAGGGAGACCCCGCATCCTAAAGTTGTATCGTCTTGATCTGTTTTCTAGATCATCTATTCTTGCCAGGGCTGTGTCCAGTTGATCTTGCAAGACTTCAATGTGTTCAGAGTTTTGGTTAGTATTGGCCACTGTGACATTCAATTTTTGTTCTATTGCTTCCATTCTGGAACCTAAGTTCTGTAAGTCAGCCTTTATATCTCATGTTATTTTTTGCAGCGGTATTCGCTAGACCTCTTTCCAAGAGATTTGAGAATTTCAGAAATAGATCTGCCGTATTAAGGGGCGAGTCTTGGGTCGGGATGCTGGGAGAATGTGTCTCCTGATGGGTTGAGGAGAGAAGGCCTACCGGAGTTGCCAAGATGTCACCCATTGTGTGGCGTAAAAGTGATTCTGTAGAGGCTGGAGATGCAGAAAGAGGAAGATGTGCGGTTAGATTAGGCCCAGGGCTGAGAGTGAGAGTGGCCAGTTAAAGGATGGCCCTATGCTCCGACGTTGTCTCTGCAGAATTTGCAATAAGACTGGCACCCGCCGTGGCCATGTCCGGATTCAGGTTCTGGTCAGACTTTTGAAAAGTTTTTGAATGTGATATTCTCACATTTGACCCCTGTATTCAGAGTAGTGTTAGGAAAGATTGGGGAAGAGATGTTTGGGGATCTTTAAGCTGTAACTTATTATGATTCCAGAAGGGGGGAGCCCTCAAAAGCAGAGAAAGATGTTTATATTCCTAACTTTCTAGATATAGCCCAGAAGTATAAGCAGTGAACTGTTTCTTTACTGTCCTCCTGGTCTAGGTGGCGCTGTGACCTTTAGGCTTCTCCAGCAGCCATGTTGGTACTCCCTTGATCGAAGGACTCCGCTGGGGAGAGTTTGTAGGGTTATTTAGACCTCTATTAAAAGTCCCTCCTTGTGGCCTGGTGTTTAATTAACTATTTTGAGAGGGTCTTACCCTTATTCCGTTGCTCAGTCCCCGTTACGTGCTAGGCCGCGGCCATTTTGGTACTGATAGAATTGCAGAATGACCGTCTTCTTAGCCGTCTTCCTTGTCCCGATGCCCGGGAGTCTGGTGCTGTGGGGGGGGCCTGGAGATGGCAGACAGCCTATCTGCAGGCTCCTAGGTTGCTGTGACCGTTTGTCCCACAATTGCTAGGCCGTAGTCGCGGCCATTTTGGTACACCTGGCTGGGGGAGTATCCTACTCCCTGCGCACTCTGTCTCCTGTTGCGACCCAATGCTCGAGTGTCCGGCACTGCAGGGTGTCCCGGGGGTGGCGAACGCCCTACCTGCAACCTTCCAGGGCTGCTGCTGGCGTCGCCTGGGGTGCCGGTGGCTCGTGTGGGTGCAGAGCTCCTGTCTCAGGTGACCATCTTGGAGCTCCCACGCATGCGCCCTGCATTGCGTTATATATGACAATTGCGCGGTTGTGCGATGCTGTACCCCCAAATAAAATGTATGTCCTTTTTTTCCCACAAATAGAGCTTTTTTTTGGAGGTATTTGATTGCCACTGCGTTTTTACTAAAATGTATGCCCATGTAGGGCCGTGTTTACCTGTACAGGGATTCACAGGTGTTCCGTGCATCCCTGTGCAGGGACGCAGACAACAGCTGCACAGACACAAGCCGCTGCTCCCAATCTGACATCCATGTCAGTGCAGGTGCATGTCCCCAAACACACACTGTGTGAGTATGCTTTAGTTTGCCCCATGTGAACAAGGCCTAATTCTCTTATTTTTGTGCACTTTAGTGTTTAACAATTACAATGTATTGTTTCTGCATTTGAAGGAAAGATCCCTTTTCTCAACCGAATAGAGAATGGACACTGATTCTCTAGCATGCCAGAAAACCTGTGCATAATGGAAAGCACTGAGAGTTTTATTTTTCCATGCCCATGTTTTCTGTTAGAAAAAAAAAAAAAATGTAATTGCACAGCAATAAGGACCTGATGTCACAAAAATTACATTTATCTTAGAGAACTACATTTCTGCTGGTTTACAAAATACTAATTGCTCCTTCAAATATTGTATAAGGATTTTGAACAAAATCCACTTCTGGAATTTTGGAATCTGCCAATCACAGTGAATCGTGGATGGCATAATGCAGGGCTCAGACAATAGTGTCATCACTGCACGCCAAAGCAATTATCCAGCCAGACAATGAGACAGACGTGCCCCCGTTGTTTTCAGAGTGATGCAGCAATCATATCTTTCAATGTGTGTGATTAAGATTTTGTTAAACAGGAAGCATGTTGTGTAAAACTGAATAAATGTGATTGCATCCTGATTCTGAAAGCAACCTAGCCGGCTTGCTTTGGAGAGACTGTACAGTCATTTTAATGATTTTATTAAACATACGTGCAAAAGGGATCGTGTTCACGTAAAACATTTTAGCAATGTGTTTTTAAATGTTTTTTTTGTTCTTTTGCATAAGGGACTCTCTATTATAAAAAATATATAGCAGGAGGCAGCAATATTTGCACATTACAGAGGCAGTGTTACACAATGGTTGTGTTTTAGGCTCTATTTCACAATGCAAGTCTATAACTTGGCCAATTAGCTGAAACAATGCAGCTTATAAGTGAATGATATCCCATTTCAATAATTATTAAGCAGACTATCATCGGATATGTTTTTCATGTTTGGTGCATTCATGTTCAGAGATGATCACAATCATGTAAATCCTGGTGCCTGTGCACTTCTTGGCAGTGTTTACAAACGTCTGATCTATAGACCAGCTCTCTTTTGCAGCTTCCTGCCATGTCTCTTGCTACATGGTTACAATGTTACAGTCTGAGTGATCATGACCCGGGTAGGACTGACAGGACGGAGTAATATGGCCACAACATTTACTAAATAACAAGATAATACCAAATAACATGATTTAGACACCAATTCTTCAAACACATACGAGAATTCTGATACAACCATTAAAGCCAGGTCCTTGAAGGTGCCACCTAATAACATGTTTCCTTGTAAACCCATGCCAACCACCAGCCATCTACCTTGGTGGGTACATGCCAGTAATTTTTATAGCATTATTTACCTGCAATATTATCTTCTGTTATAAACCCATATTGGCCACCAGCCATCTACCACCAGCTCAATGGATACACACTAGTAATTTTTAAACCATTATTCACCCGGAATAAAACTAAGTACTTCCTTTATAATCACAACATAAAAATACATATTTGTGACCATTAAAGTGGATGTAGATCGATTCATGAAATTTGAGTTGGACACATCTATCTGTAGTGTTTTCTTATCTGTCTTCAAAGAGCTATGTCCCGTAGTTGTCTCTTCCTCCGTAGCTCTGTTATCAGCCTGACAAGTTCCTGCACGTTCTGGGAGACGGGGCATAGAATTTTGAGGCTTTAAGATGGGGACTTAATTATTAGGAGGGCAGACAGGGCAATCTGTCATAAAGACCGTGGTCACCGAACAGCATGTTGTTTGTGGGCGCTCGGGTTCGGCACATAGAGTAGCGGTTGGACAGATTATTGGGTTGGGTTTGGGGAGGAAATAGCTGTCATGGTACACATTGGCACCAATGACAAAGTGAGAGGAAGGTGGAGAGTCCTAAAAGATGATTTCAGGGACTTAGGAATAGATTGATGAGAAGGACCTCCAAGGTGGTTTTCTCTGAAATAATACCTGTGTCTTGAGCCACACCAGAGAGGCAGCAGGGGCTTAGGGAACTGAACAAGTGGCTGAGTAACTGGTGTAGGAAAGAGGGGTTTGGGTTCCCAGAGAACTGGGCTGACTTCTCTGTCAGTTACAGGCTCTTTAGTAAGGACGAGCTGCATCTTAATGGGGATGGTGCATCTCCATTGGGAAGAAGGATGGCCACAAAGTTGGAGGGGCTTTTAAACTAGGGGTTTAGGGGGAGAGTTCTAAGGAAGTGACTGTCAGCAGTGAGCAAAGGACATAGGGTAATAGTGGAGCCAGTAGTGATAATATAGCCGGAACCTCTAATCCAGGGGTGAATGAGTGGTCAAATCAAAAACAAAGCATAAGAAAACGTAAGGTGAAATTAATATGCACCCATACAACACTGAGAGGAGTAGTATACACAAATGCCAGGAGACTAGCTAACAAAATTGAGGAACTAGAGCTGCTATTACACAAGGAGGAGTGGCACCACCCCTGGATAGGCCCAGAAGAGGTGTAAACTGGAGGACAGGAACACACCAAGGCCTACCACAAAGAGGACATTAGCTACCACAAAGCGCCTGGAGGGGTGAGTGGTAAAGACCTGACTGTATAACCTTTTTGCTGATAGAACTGGTTTCACCTAATTGTTTGTGCCTCTTGAAGATGTTATAGCCACGACAAGGGTGGACCAAATGCGGGTGGCCTTAAGAGAAGCCTACGGAGGTCAGGTACAGGGATGGTGTTGCATGCACATTAACACCCTTTTCACCCCTGGATACAGGGTTTGTTAGCTCTTAACCTCATAAAGCTCCCTCCCTCCAAACATATAGAACAGGAAAGCCAGAAAGATAAAAGAAGGAGGAAAATTAAGGGGAAAGCCCTAAAAGGAGCATCCTCAAATCCCCCCAAATCCAGCGCGAGCCCAGGAAAAAAATAAAAAAATACATGACACAGGAAGGGGATCAAGGCAGTCCCGAAAGCAATAAAAAGAAAGAAAATAAGGATAGTCAAACAATTACTGGAACCAAAAAGGTCCAGAACAAACCACCACAGGACCAGCGCACTCCAGACCAGTCAATAGCGAAGAACACAATAGTGGAGAACAGAATAGACAGTGATCCGGAAGGGAGACAAACAGAAGATCTTAGAATATAATTATTATTGCCAACAAAGAATGAAATGGCAGAAATGTTTTCCAAATTAGATCTTTAAAGAAAGATATGGCCACCCTTCATGGGGACCTGAATCAAGTTCTAAAAAGACTGGAAAATACAGAAAAAACACTAGACTCCCATGACAAAGAAATGAATGATTTGAAAGATCAGATGAAAAAAAAATCCAGATGGAACAACGAAATCTGAAGTTGAAAGATCAGGAGAGCCGTGATAGGAGAAAAAAACTTAAGAATTCGGGGCCTACTGGAAGGCTCCCCAGAAGGGAACCTACAAGAAGCAATAGATAAAGTGTTTGGCCCGATGCTGGGAAAAGAAGAGACAGAAAAATTCAACAGAGAGTTCATAGGATCAGGAAGCCACCAAATATTGCAAAATACCTCTCAAGAGATGTGATTGTGAGATTTCAGAATTACAGGGACAAAGAACAAATATGGGAGAAGCTGAGATCAATCCAGCAGGTGAAATATGAGGGAGTAGCTCTACAAGTATTTGCGGACCTTTCATCAGAAACGTTAGCAAGAAGAAGATCCTTGAAACCTCTCCTAGAAGTTCTGAGATCTCACAACATTCAATATTTTTGGGCTTTCCCGGCAAGTTTAGTAGGTCGAAAAGAGGGTAGATCAGCCAGACTCAAGTTCCCAGAGGACCTAGATAACTTCTGGCAAAACTTAGACATCCCCATTCCAGATCTACCAGGCTGGAATGATAGACAAGAAGAACTGAGGGACAGAGGGAACTAGACATGGCAGCTAGTGGAAGCCAACAAAAAATCAAAAAGAAATTAGACAAACAAAGATGAATTTAAATAAGACTGGGGGTGGGGATGGGGGGGATGGGCAGTGGGAGGAGAGGAGGGGAGCAGAGGGTATGGTAAGAAATAAAGCAAGAGTATGGTGGTGGTATGGAGAGCATAGCTAGCCTCTAAAATGTGTTTGCCCAGAAGGGGGGAGTGATTAGTCCAGTTCCCATTTTTAGAGTCTAACCCCAAGGGTGGGGAGTCCTCCACAGGTAGAAAGAGTAACATGGAGCCCCTGGAGGACCCCATAGCTCAAATAGAGCACCCGGGGAGGGAGAGGAGGGAGGGGGAGGGAAGGCGAAGGGACTGATAAAGACACCTCTGATAGGAAGAAGGAGAAGAAAACCTCACAAGAATCTCCTTACACCATGCATAGTCAGGCCCAACCCAGAGAAGGGGAAAGGATAATTAGAGAGCTGAAACATTATGAGGCAGGAGTAGTGTTCCTTCAGGAGACACATATATCCCATGAATCCAATATCAAATTATATTCAAAAGAACACCCACTATGGTATTACGGTGACTCTGGAATAAAAAAAAGCTAAGGGAGTAGCAATAGGTTTTTTCAGGACAACCAAATTTAATATTGAAGAGGATGGTAGACCTCGAAAGAAAATTTTTATTTTTGAAAGGGAAGCTATGTAACACCAAGTATACATTGGTAAATGTATACTGCCCAAATAAGAACTCAACATCATACCTAGAAGAGATTATTAGAAAATTAAATGAATTTAAAGAGGGATTGGTGATATTAGCTGGAGATTTCAACTTTTTGCAGGACAGTACATTGCTTGTACGGGAGAGGATCCGACCGATAAACAGGATAAAGAAAGTCCTGTACCAAAACCAACTGGTGGATGTCTGGAGGATCCAACATCCAAAGTCACTAGACTATACATGTTACTCTCGTGTCCATGGGACGCACTCCAGAATAAAATTGATTAGCCAAAATGTCAAGAATTGAAATAACAACTCTTTCAGACCATGCCCCAGCCATAATGAAATTTAGAGTTACAGGAAGCAACAACAATAGGAGTAGCTGGCGATTAAATGAAAGTCTATTACAAGACAAAGAGGTAAAAGAAAGGCTAAAAATAGAATCAACACAATTTTTTTTAACTAACAGCACTGATGAGGTATCTGAAGCAACTATCTGGGAGACCCAAACTATCTGGGAGACCCACAAAGCCTTCATTATTAATTGCTATAGGAGCGCAAAAGAAAAAAGAAAGAAACAGGAAAAAGGAAGAACTGATAAAAGAAATATATGAGCTGGAACAAAAACACAAATAAAAAATGGATGAGGAGGTGAGGCAGCTATTAATCCAAAGTAGGGACAAATTAAAAGACGTAATGGACCAGGAGGTGAGACGAGTCTATAATAAGTTGGATAAGGAAAGATACCAAGGAGCCAATAAAACAGGTCAGGTAAACAGCTAGCAAGCAAGAAACTTTATCGAGAAAATAAAAGACAAAAAAGGTGAAATGACATTTACAACCTCAAAAATAGCAGAGGTCTTCCAGGAATATTATAGCTCCTTTTACTCTCTTACTCAATCAAAACAGGAAGGAAAAGACCTAAACCAACAAGTGAAAATTAGAGATTACCTAAAATCAGCCGATTAACCTAAGTTAGCAGAAGAAAAATTGGAATCATTGGAGAGATGAAATCAACATATCAATAAAAGAAGCCTCTATAGGTAAAAGCCCCGGACCGGATGGGTTCACCTATAGGTATTAGAAGCTGTTTAAGTAACAACTGACAGAGAAAATGAGCTCATACATGAATGGCTTGGGAAGAGAATGGGATATGAGAAGGGAATCAGCAATGGCCTCCATATTGATAATACCTAAAGAGAGGAAGGACTTGACCCTGTGTTCAAGTTATAGGCCAATAGCGTTATTAAATGCGGATACAAAAATATTTGCAAAGATACTCGCAAATAGGATGAAAACCCTAATGAAGGAGTGGATCCACCCTGATCAGGTGGACTTTGTCTCAGGGAGGGAGGGAAGGGACAAAGGGTTAAGAACACTTCTGTTATTGAATAAAATGAAAAAAGGGGGAATCCCCAGTCTGCTCATGTCCATAGACGCCGAAAAAGCATTTGACAGAGTGGACTGGGGATTCATGATGGGTACACTGGAGGCAATAGGGATAGGCCCCAGAATGCTAATATGGATCAAATCCCTTTACAACCATCCGAATGCAAATATAAAGATAAATGGAATAAAGTCAACAACATTCGAAATGCACAATGGAACCAGACATGGCTGTCCTCTGTTGCCTTTATTGTTCGTCCTATCTCTTGAGCCATTGCTGTTTACGATCCGTAAGAATGTTGATATAAAAGGAATAAAGATCGGAGAAGAGGAACACAAGTGTTCTGCTTATGCAGATGATGTGTTGCTTTATATCTTCACTCCCTAATATATTTAAAATCTTAAAAAACTACGGGGAACTTTATAACTTCAAAATGAACTGGTCTAAAACAGAAATTTTGAATATAAATCTCAGTAAAAGGGAAGAACAAGATCTGATGCGCTCCTTCCCATTTTCATGGGAGCCATCAGAATTGAAATAGCTAGGGATAAAATGAACAAGAGACCCAGAGAAACTATACCAGAATAATTACATATCATTACTGAATGAAATAAAAGAAATTATACGAACTGCACTAAATAGGCCAATTTTCTGGATCGGGAGGATAAATGTTATAAAAATGACTATACTTCCCAACGTATTATACAAATTTCAAATGTTACCAATCCCACTACCACAAACATACTTTAGAATGTTAAGGGGGATTATATCAAAGTTTATATGGCGAAATAGGAAATCCAGAATTCAATTTGCACAACTAAAGAAAATTAAACACCAGGGGGGACTGGCAGTCCCAGATTTAAAATTATATTATAATGCCTGTCTTATCTCTCGAGTGATTGAGTGAACAAGGGGAGACCAGGAAAAAAGATGGGTGAAAACAGAAAAAACACTGAGTGGCACTGCACTTGAAAAAATAGTATGGATCCCACCACAATTTAGAGAATTATACACACAAACACAAGAATTGACAAAAGAAGCACTTTGGGATACGACACATTCAAGAGCAAAAGGGAAATATAACTAACCATTAATACCACTGACGGGCACAAACTTCATCCTACCTGGGAAGGGAGACTTCGCAGGGAAGTGGATTAAAAAAAGAAAATGCACGGAGGCATGCGCGGCGCTGACTGAGGCAGACATGTCCCGCTGAAGCTCCGCAATTCTCTCAGCCACACAGCCCTATAAGACACCCGTCCAGCTTAAAACAGATACCGCCTGAACTACTTACCACCACGGAGGTACAGTAACTACATTATGGTATTTGGGGGAACTCGTTTAACCACTTCAGCCCCGGAAGGATTTCCAGCTTTAGGACCGGAGCCCTTTTTGCGATTCGGCACTGCGTCGCTTTAACTGACAATTGCACGGTCGTGCGACGTTGTACCCAAACGAAATTTGCGTCCTTTTTTCCCCACAAATAGAGCTTTCTTTTGGTGGTATTTGATCACCACTGCGTCATTTCTGATCGCCGCTATAAACAAAAGAAGAGCGACAATTTTGCAAAAAAACCCAAATTTCTTTTTGCTAACATACAAATCCAAAAAAAAATATAAAAAAACATTTTTTTTCATCGGTTTTGGCCGATTTATATTTTTCCTCATATTTGTGATAAAAAAAATCGCAATCGGCGTTCATTGATTGGTTTGCGCAAAAGTGGTCACGTTTACGGATGATGAGAATTCATTTTTGGGGTTTTTATTTATTTATTTTTTTTACTAGTAATGGCGGCGATCTGTGATTTTTAGCGGTACTGCGATATTTCAGCGGACATGTCGGACCATTTTGACACTTTTTTGGGACCACTGGCATTTATACAGCTATCAGTGCTATAAAAATGCACTGATTACTGTGTAAATGCCATTGGCAGTGAAGGGGTTAACCTGCAGGGGGCGCTCTAAGGGTTAACTATGTTCTGTTCCCTGGGCGTGTTCTAACTGTATGGGGACTGCCCTAGCTGGGGAAGGGAAGTGGTCACAGCCTCCATGTACAGGAAGGCTGTGATCACAGCCCTTCCCCCTTCACAGAACGGAGGTCCGTGTTTACATACACAGACCTCCGTTCCTTCACTCCGGGGGGGGGGCATCTCGGGTAGCCGGCGGCAATCGAAGCCGCCGCACCTGCTCCCTGGCCCTCCCCAAACACAGTGAGCGTGCGGGCGCACCTCCGGCGGCGCGCGCGCTCTCACTAGGCTCGGTCTTGCGGCCGCCGTCATATGACGGCGATTTGCGCTCACCAGCCACCTTGTCGCTGTCAATTGCCGATCGGCGGTCGGCAAGGGGTTAAAGAAAGAAATTAAGGATAAATAAGACAGCTCTCTCAAGGCTGCAGTGAAAATGGCTCCGCCTCTATCACCTCACACAAGTGTTTCTAGAGCTGTTAGACAGAAACAGCTTCATGAAGAATGTGAAGGGTCTGACTATGACTATAATGTCTTCTCACAGGCTGGGGATGTAGACTCTTTACACCCAAATGTAATCAGACAGTTTGAGAGAATGTTACAAAAGGCATTAAAGCAAACATCTGACTGTATCACTGAATCTCTAACCAAGGAAATTTGTGCCCTAGGGCAACGTACCTCAGACTTAGAAGATAGAGTTGAGGAAGTTGAAAATCACCTACAATCCTGTATTTATGAATTGGAAACTGTTAAAGAAGAAAATCTGCTATTACACACACATTTCGAAGACTTTGAAAATAGAGCCCGTCGTTCTAATCTGCGTATACGTGGGATTCCTGAAACAATCGTTGATCTCCAATCTACAATGACTGCTCTATTTCAGGAGTTGCTGCCGTCAATTCCTATTGAGCGCTTAGAAACGGATAGGATTCACAGAGCCTTAGCACCGCGCAAATCCGAGGGACTCCAGATATAATTGCGAAATTCCATTCCTTTCGCACCAAAGATCAGCTATTAGCTGCAGCCCGTGGAAAAGATTCACTCATGTTCCAAGGATATTCCTACCAACTCTTTGTGGATCTATCTCCAATTACAGTTTCTAAAAGACGAGCCTTGAAACCCCTTCTGCAATTTTTGCAAAAATTTCAAATACCGTATCAATTGGGCTTCCCATTTTCTGTACGCTTTACACACCTAGGTAGCAAATATACCTGCAGATCCTTCGAAGAATTACAGCATACACTGCAAAATCTACACTTTATGGATAAGGCTTCTAGCACTGAAGGCCCTCGCCGTTGGGCTGCATCTAATTCTTCACATGAATTCTCTAACATGGCAGGTGACAGGGTTCAGCAAAATTCCTCTAAGTGCACTCATCTCAACTCTCCAGACAAGGACATTGCTCATACAATGGACTGACTGATGTTTGATGCTATAATTCCTTTGCTCTCCTAATTTTTTAGCTCAGGGACAATATGCTATCTGGCATTTGCTAATTAACCATTTATTTTCGCACTCCTTTTATTTAAAAACATTTTGGGTACACTAATACCTACTGATATTACTACTTACAAACTGTCATTTGTAATATCAGCTTAGAATGTGAATTATTAGAGTTAAACCTCTCTTTACTTACCCATCTAGCAGAAAATATGCTATTTGTGTTTATATATGTAATTATTTCTACTCTCTAGACAAGGATCAATTTATCTTTATCTAAGGCTTGCCATGCATGATACAATTTTCTTACAATTTTCTGTGCAATTTTCTTTGGATTTGCCTTTAACTATGTAGTGCAAGGGCCTGTTAATTGAATAAAATTGAAAATGTTGTTTAGTTTTGACCTCATATTATATGGTTTGTGGTAGATATATGGGAGGATTGTACAAGGGGATTGGACATATATGGCCAGCCTTACTTTCTTTAATCCCCTGATTCTGAATCTCAGAAACAAGTTGTAAATTTGCTGTTACAGGGAGTGCAGAATTATTAGGCAAGTTGTATTTTTGAGGAATAATTTTATTATTGAACAACAACCATGTTCTCAATGATTCCAAAAACTCATTAATATCAAAGCTGATTTTAATAAGGAGTTTTTATGTTGAACGGATTATTAAGACGTGAGGGACATTGTCGTTTAAATGTTGAACAAAGACTCTAAGTCTTAGTCCCCTAATTTCTTTCATTCCGACCGGTATATACAGGTTAGGGGAACATGTTAGGAGGGTATATAGATGGTGTTTGGTATATTATACTCCAGTTTTGATTTGTTGTAAAAGTTAAAATAAGTTAATTGTCCGGGAACGTGATGTATCAATTTCCGTTTAGGTTTCTTTTAACGTGTCTTTTAACATTCTTTTAA